>JBBCBC010000029.1:184349-375803 GCA_037126765.1 Stenogyne calaminthoides | reverse complement strand
CAAGATTACAAGATTTGAATCTTCTTGAATTTATGAGATATTCTTGTATTTCAAGAAATACATATCTTCCATAATATCTTTTCAAGAAAATCAAGAAAATCTTTCTTGCCCATAATATTCAAAAATTTCGAAATATTCATATAGATAATCAAGTGGGAGATTTCTTGAATTTAATGAGATAATCTTGTATTCCAAGAATACATATCTTCATTCCATAACAAAATTCAAAGAAAATCTTTCTCCCTCTTTTATCCATAAATTTCGAAAAATAGAGGAAATATTAAGCAACAATATTTATTTTATTTTAATCACCTTTTCAGTTATTGGACAATATGTTGGGCTATTCAGGGGGCCTTTAGGAGAATTAAGATTGGTCCTTCTAATGGATCTTGAATATCTAATATTGAGCCACAATATAATTCAAGCCCATAAATATTAATTAATCCCACTACATAATTAATATTGCACCATCCATCTTAACCCATATTACAGTCAATATGGCTCCCGGTCATTATTTCCCGTGTTTAAGATTATCTAGCCCATTAATTAATTCAAGCCACCGAAATAGCTTTCCGTTAATTAATATCTTTTGTCCTTGGTCGAGGAACGGTTCAACATTATTATCCATACCGGAAACTAATTCCACTTGCAAGATTTGGTATGATAAAACTTATGAACCTCCCAAGGGGGAAAATCAAGCAAGCGTACTTGCACACGATTCTTCGTATTAAATCTTAGCAATCACATGTGACCAATAATATTGCCCAAGATAAAAAGTATTGAATCTCTCTCTGATTCGCTACCCATGATAAGTCAAAGCAATAGTTACCAATCTCACGTGATCCTATTTAAGGGACGAAGGTTAAGAAACAACGAACCACTGAGGTCTAATTCTTCCTTGTTCAGTTCTAAAGAATTTATCCTCATGTAGGTCCTATTCAGCGCATCAGTCATGCACTAGTGTAATCTCTTGGTCAAGACAAACCAATCTGAGCCTTACACCTCAACCTTTCGCGATGGTTGTTCATTTCCATCTAGGTCGTGAATGGCGTACTTTTAGTTACAAGGGACTGTTAATTTAATCTTCTGTGATCTGGTATCACTAAATTAACTACAGTGTAACACGTACGAATTATTGAACAGTTATGCAGTAAATATATATAACATTCAATCATATTTAAAGCATCAGTGATAAACAATTTATTTCAGTAAATAAGTCTGAAAATTCAGTTTCGATTATACAAAGTAAAAAGCATACTTTTCAGTATAATCCCAACACTCATGATATATATTCCTTTGAAAGCCATTCAAGCCAAATTTTATTAAATCCTTCACTCCCAAAACCCTCTACAAAATCCCTTTACCCAGAAAAGCTTCATCGCTCCAAACCTTAAATCTTCAAATCTCAAAATGGCTCCTACCATATTCGAAAGATTGGCCGAAACAAATAAGCCATGGTATGAGTACGTGGTTTCTCTGGAGAGTACTTCCAATGCCAAGCACGAAGAAGAGGCGCTCCACTTGATTCGGTTGGCAAAATTGACGAACCTCGTCGCGAACCGACCGGAGGCGGAGTATACTCGCGAGGTAATAGAGTTTGTCGCTAATTTGGAAATAGATGAGGATGATTGTATTGAGTCCAAGATTTCTGTTTCGCATCTTGAACAATCAATGAAGTATGTGGATTTTGTTCGAGAGCTTTATATTGTCCCTAAGCATTTAAACGACGTTTTTTAGTTGTGCGATAGGGGAGATGATCCCTCATTGTATATGTTAGGACGGGAGCAAGAGTATCTTGATGGGATTACTGAGAATCCTGTTAAGTTTGAAGCAACTCTTCATAAGCGGCATCTAAAGGCCGAAATACAGAGTGTTGATGGATATTGTGGGAAAGTGCATCATGAGTCGATCTGGAAGCTTTGAGCAGATCAGCACTCCCAAACTCCAACTGATGGCGGCGATTGAGGACTCACCCACCAAGGAGTTCAACTGGTTGAAGTATCTGATCAAGGTGGTGAGTGAGCAAGCCAAGGTCATAAAAAGGGAGGATGGGGTAATATCGATCAAAGGCAGGATCCTCCATGCCACCAAAATAGCTTTTATTTTGGAAATGTGCCGAGAGGAGGAGGATATCTTTTCCAACTCTACTCCATTCCCTAAGTCCAAAGTAATGTTCAAGCCCATTGCTGCAAAGAGGACTATCAAGGGGAAGAAAGAGAAAAAGGTGGAATCACCAGTTGCGGCTGCTGCTGAAGAAAGCCAACAAACCAGGGGGAAGGTTTTGTTGGATGCCAAGATGGAGTAGGGTGAGAAATTGAAGAAGCAAAAGACCCTTGCTCCAAAGCGCAAAAGAATGGTGGTTCTCACTGATGAAGATGAGGAAAGTGAGACTGAGGAGATTCAGCCTGAGAGCCAAACTGCTCAGAAATCGCCTTTACTTGTATTGGCTCAGGCTATCTCAAAGGCACAGGATCAAACTGAGGAGCAAGTCTTCTCTGAGGTTCTTGAGACGTCGCTTAGTTCTGATAAGTTCTCTCAAGAAATCTTCCAAGGACCTCAGACCTCAGACCTCAGAGCAAGTACAGATTCCTGCTGAGGAAGCACCTGCTCAGACCTCAGAAAATGTTCAGATTCCCTCTGAGGAAGTGCCCACTCAAGTCTCAGAGCAAACTGAAATTCCCACTGAGGAGGCGCCAGCTCAGACCTCAGAACCAAGTCAGATTCAGACTGAGGAGCTGTCTGCCCAAACCTCAGAGTTTGCTGAGCCTCAGGAGCCGATGAATTTTGATGAGCTCCTGAATGAGCTGTTAGTCGATCTTTCAGCAGACTTTCCAACTGAACCTGAGAGCCCGATGCTCAAGAAAGGTGAAGCTGAAGAGACCAAATGGCGAAGCAAGGGGGAACGGTTCATCCTTGACCGCTACCCTGAGCTTAGCTCATTCCCTGACCTCCAAGACATCTTCTTCAGATTGAGGTCAACGGTCTACATCCTTAACCAGACTCTTCTGGAGATGCTCAACATTGCGTTATTCAGAGGCGAAGACTGGTGGAACGAGGAGACAACTTTTCTCACTGAATTCTCAGGGTTCAGAAAAACCAAGCTCAGGATGAAAATCTCAGACTTTGATGAGCTTGTGAAGAGGAAGGTTGCTGAGAGGAAAGTTGCTGAAGTTGGTGCCCCGAGCTCCAAAGACAAATCTCAGGATGGGGACCAACAAGGGGATGATGAGAGCCAATCTCAGAAGGAGAAAGACTCAACTGATGCTGATCAGGCTGCTGCCGAACATCCTCAGACTGAAGTTAGCCTTCAGGTAACTTTTGGCACTATTAATAATTATGCCAGGATTACTGAAGTTTCTACCTTTAAATCTGTAATGTCTGATATGCAGACTGAGGCTCAGGTGGACACCCAAGCTCAGGGTGAATCCCAGACTCAGACTGAGTTTGAAGCCCCAGTTCAGACTAAAGCTTAAGTTCAGACTGAGACTCAGGATGAACAGCCAACTCAGGAGGCACAGCAGATCAGATATGTTCCTGAGATTGACCTCACCCATGTGATGGAGAAGCTGGAGAAGGTTGAGCCAATCCTGAACAAAATTGCTCAGATGGAGGAGGTTTTGGCCAACCAAACTCAGAAGATTGATAGCTTGAGTTCTTCTTCAGAACTGGTGCTACTTCAGGATACTCTGACAGACAAGCTGACCTCCATGGAAGGAAAGTTAGAAGAGAAGATGGAGGGGGTCAAGGCTGAGCTTAATGCAGAGCTGAAGCAGAAGCATCAGGAGCAGACTCAAATTCTAGAAGCAAAGTTGGTATAGAAGAATGAGATGCTGGTGAAGAATGTTGTTGAGGAAATGAGCTCAATGCTCATGGCCAAGATGTCAGATATGTTCAAGGAGACTCTCTCTAGCCAATTTGCTCATCTGTCTGAAGAATTCTCTGTGGCGAAGAACCACCTCAGAAGGCTCGAGGAGGAGCAAGATCAAATGGCAGGGGAGGTGCGGAGTGTCAGTAAAGAACAATACCATATGGACACAACACTCTCCAGGCTTCTGCCAGAGTATGGTTCCAAGAAGGGGGAAAGACCTGGAGCTGATCTCAAGAATTTATTGGAACATACTCTGAAAGGCAAGGTTGTTAAGGATGCTGAAAAGAAGATCATTGCCGAAGCCATGAAGGAGATAGAGGCCACTGAGAAGCTAAAGTTCAAGAAGGTGGAGAAGCCAATCTACACTCAGGTTTCAGAGGAAACAATGCAAGAAGTTGCAATAGAGAAACTGAGTGGTAGAGGAAGAATTGGTACAAGCCTAGCTGGTGCTGAATTGCCCATCAAGAGAAAGGCTATGGCGATGGAAGAGCCTGAGGGCAAAAGAGCAAAGGCTTCTAAGCCAGTTCAGAGAAAATTGATGCTGGATATTGAAGAATCTGAGGTTGAGCCAAAGAAGAAGGTCTTAAATACCAGAATCGCTCTGAAAACACTCCAAATTGAACAAGCAAAGAAAACTGCTGCTTCTGTTTCTGGTGTACCAGTGATCAGAAAGAAGGTAGAAGAAGAGCAGAAAAGAAGGAGTGGGTTCAAAAAGTTCGCAAGCAAGAGGAGAGGGAACACAAAAGCACAGAAATGGCCGCATGTTGACAAATGGATGCCAGTCCAGCTCAACGATGCATGGGAAGATATTAAGAGAACTTTTTGGTTCTATTATGATGTGCTCAGAGAATGGAGAGGGGAGAGCTCAGATCCCAATGAGGCTTTCATCGAATATCTCCTGACCTTCTATCCTAAATATTTTCAAGGCTGGATAAATCTTGCGGATGAAGGAAAGGTGCAGATAATCGCCTCTGGTCCATACGTGTACCCTCCTCCCAGGCTGGAGAATGGCTGTGTAAATGAGAAAGCCATTGCTCAAGAAATATCTCAGTACGCCATTCGGTTTAGATCCGACAGGAACAATCTCGATATCATTAAAAAAAAGAGATGCTATTTGAAAAGAAGATATTACGGAATGTTCAACCTTGAAGTCCCTAACGATGAGGTGGAAGAAGATCGAATCAAGAGTCGAAATTTGAAGAAACGTAAGAAGACTAAAGAATGAAGACTCAGAAGATTCATGTAATCCTTTATCTTTTTTGTCTTTTTGATTTTGTTAGATAAGATTCATTGTAAACTTGTAACAGTCTACCTATCATCAATGAAACCTTATCATTTATGCTCAAGAGATAATATCTCATTATCTTATTTACATGTCTTTAATTTTGATATGCCTGAATGATTGTCTCTGAATTAATTGTTGGAAAATTAAGTATTTGGTGATGAATCCTTTGAGAGATTCATTACTGAAGAAATTGTTGGGAGATTAATTGTTGGGAGACTCATTATGTACGGAAATTGTTGGGAGATAAAACCAATCTTGTAATAGGATAAACTGAAACCTGAGTATAGGTTAAGTATATTTGTAACAAGATGGTTTTTGGCATCATCAAAAAGGGGGAAATTGTTGGGAGATGAATTTAATAAATATATAATTTTGATTAGATCCCAAAACCCCCGAAAATGACATGTTCAGATAATCTTGATAGTTGAGTCGAGATTCGGTTTTAGAGTATTCAGATGTTATCTCGCAAAATGTATAGTCGCAGATATAGATCGTGTTAGATCTCAAGATTCTCGAAGAACTCAAGAAGTTTCAAGAAACCGGTTTCAAAGATGAAAACAAGTTTCAAGTTTCAAAGATGAAATCGAGAAACGAAGACTCACCGAGAAACTCGAGATATCAAGACTCGGTGTGAAATCGAGATATCAAGACTCAAGATGAAATCGAGGAATCAAGACTCAAAGATGAAGACTCAAGATATCACCAAGATATCTCAGAAGACTCGAAGACCCTCGAAGACTCAAGACTCGTAAGACTCAAGACAAAGATCAAGATCAAGATCAAGAATATCAAGGCACAAGAATTATCAAGACTCAAGAATGTCTTGAATGCTCATTATAAACCTGAATATTCCGAGGCACTGAAAATATCTATCTGAAGGATGCAATACTGAGAAGATCGCGATTCCTTAGAAAAATAGATATTGCCCAAGACATTCAAATGCAGACAAAAGGAACTAAGACAAAGTGTTGTTAAGGTTATATCACTCAGAGATTGTAACCAAAAAGAGTCGTTGAGTTGTCTACCTTTAACTGGAGATAAAAGTCAAAAAGAGGAAGACAACACTGTACCATACTGACACTAACAGCGACAGGTCACTGAAAAGATGTCAGAAGTACTAAGTTCCAGACTGCAAAAAGTGAAGACCGGCTACATGAAAGGCTATTGCCTAAAACCGTGTTAGGAGTCTCAAACCCTAAATATAGCCGTTCTTCACACACCATAAGAGGAAACTCACGGGCTATCTCTTAACGGATAGTTTTTCAAGAGTAACCTTGGTGTATGCCTATAAATACTTGTGACCCTCTACATTGTAAGGTTACGGGAAATTTGTAAGCAACTCAAGAGCTCAAACTTATTATTGCAAGTTGAAGCACTCGAAAACCCAAGAATTTCACAAGTGCTTTAAATCGAAGAGAGCTCATTCCACTAAGCTTAGCTTGATAAGATATATCCAAAGCTTAGTCGAGATATCCTAGCCTTTGCATTGGTCTTTATTGTAAAGGATATCTCATTCTAGTTGGAAACCAACCAAGAAACCCCAAACCCTTTGTAAGGTAGTTTGAGTGTGATTGTTGGTGAGATTGGAGTTGTAAAGAGTTAGTAAACTACATTGAGGTAGTCAGAAAGCTCTAGAGAAGAAGTGAGTAATCTATCTTGGATAGACAGAAAGTTTGTGTGAGTTTTGAGTTAGTAAACTACAGAGGTAGTCAGAAAGCTCAAAATTAGAAAGGATAGTAAACTACAGAGGTAGTCAGAAAGCCTTAGGAAGTGATTAGTGAATTTCTCTAAAGAGATCAGGGAGAGTGGACGTAGGAGCTTGAGTCTCTGAACCACTATAATTTGCTGTGTTCTTTGCTTTCTATTTTGCTTGATTTATCTGTTGCATTACTGTGTTTTGAAAGCATATTTTCACTAATATTTCAGTTGGAATCAATCCACTGAAAGTTGCATATAATTGAATCACAGCCTAATCACTATTCCATTAAAGGAAGATTTTCAGCAAAAGCTTAAAACGAGTATAAACTAAGGGCCAACCATTTTCATTGTCCCGAGTAGCTAGAAACAGATAGTTACCAAACCGAAACTTACTCTTCCGAGGGTTCATAAAGTTAGTTATCCGATCCAAGCAACTCGGGATCTCTAAAACTCGAGGACTCGGTTGGGATTATCTCGAGGTATCCGAAAAGCGGCTTCGATCATTGTCTCGATGAGACTTTGACTCGAGCGATTTGTACTTCTCAGACCAAATCATCGAGACAACCCCGACCCAAAGTGACCTCGAAGAAAAGAAAAAGTTTTAAAATCACTGAACACGTGTATTCCCCCCCATACACGTGTAAGACTCGTTTGCACCGGGACCAACAATAGCCAAGTGGGAGATTTCTTGAATTTAATGAGATAATCTTGTATTCCAAGAATACTTATCTTCATTCCATAACAAAATTCAAAGAAAATCTTCTCCCTCTTTTATTCATATTTTTCGAAATTTTAGGAAAAAATTAGGCAACAAAAATTTATTTTATTTTAAACACCTTTTTTCAGTTATTGAACTTTATGTTTGGGCTACTTAGGGGGCCTTTAGGAGAATTAAGATTGGACCTTCCAATGGACTTTGAATTTTCAATATTGAGCCACAATATTATTCAAGCCCATAAATATTAATTAATCTCACTACATAATTAATATTGCACTATCCATCTTAACCCATATTACTGTTAATATGGCTCCCGATTATTATATCCCATGTTTAAGATTATCTAGTCCATTAATTAATTCAAGCCACTGAAATAGCTATATATTAATTAACATCTTTTTCTTTGGTTAAGGAACGGCTCAACATTATTATCCATGCTGGAAATAAATTCCACTTGCAAGATTTGGCATGATAAATCTTATGAGCCTCCCAAGGGGACAAATCAAACAAGCGTACTTGCACACATTTCCCTGTATTAAGTCTTAGCAATCGTCGTGTAATCAATATCATTGCCCAAGATACAAGGTATTGAATCTCAATGATCCTCTTCCCGTCATAAGTCAAAGCAACGGCAATTGATTGCACACGATCCTATTTAAGGGACGGAGATTAAGAAATAATGAACCACTGAGGTCTAATTCTTATATTTTCAAGGTCTTTGAAGAATTTTTTTCCTCCTCAGAGTCCCGCTTCAGGTGCACCATGATGCACTGGTGTAATCTCTTGGTCAAGACAGGCCAATCTGAGCCTTACACCTCAACCTTTCGTGATGGTTTCTTCATTTCCATCTAGGTCGTGAAAGTGTACTTTTTTAATTACAAGGAATGTTAATTTAATCTTCGTGATATGGTATCACTAAATTAACTACAATGTAACACGACTTTTTATTGAAACATTATCGCAAAGAAACATGTGTAACATTCGATGATATTTAAAGCATCAGTGATGAATAATTTATTTCAGTAAATAAGACAGAAACTCAGTGTGATTATACAAAGTAAAAAGCGTACTTTCCAGTATAATCCCAACAGTGGACCTACGCTGTCAACATCACTAGTAAGTAACAACTTAATCCGAGTTATTCTCACTGGATTGTTGTCAAGATCAATCTAAAGTATCTTAGACGAACTAAAGAATGTTTCCTTGTCTATGGTGGACAGTCAGAACTATTAGTGTAACACCCCGTTTTTAGAAAACTTGCATTTCATGTTTTAAGCCGTTTAATTATTTATTCAAGTATTAAAGTTGTAAATTATTTCGAGTGTTTGTAAGCTTAAGATTTATGAATTTTAAGAGCTAATGTTTTCAACAGATTTTCTTAAAGAGTGTTTGCAGGGTAGCCTACTGAGGAGACCGAGCTTGGTTTTGACTCACTTGACACAATTAATTAACGAAAAGAGATAAGTAATTTCTAGAACAAAAATTAAGATAGAATTGAATAATAATTATAATAAAATTAATATTAATGAAATTTATAGTAATTAATTATAAAATATTTTATATCAAGAAATATTCTGCACTGATTATTTAGTTACAGAAATTCCTATAATTATGGGATTTAATTAGATTATTTCCACATCTTGATAATTATTGTATCTTTATGCATATATGTGTGTATCTTCTATATAAAATATTAATTAATTAAATTTTCATAATAATACTTATATTTATAAAAAAAAACTCAACGCAAAAAAAAAGGAAAAAAACGCTTAAAAAAAGAAGATGAAGGAAACAACGCATAATAAAAAGAAAAAAGAAAACTCACACCCAAAAGAAGCAATCTGCTCATTCTTATTCAACGCCTTTTCTCTACTCTCTCTCCATATAATCTCTCTCTAAAAGTTCTCATTAAACAACCAATAATCACTGTAATTTCTCAAGAAAATTTGAAAATTCAAGAGCCTTTCAAGAAAGACAAGAACAAACACTCTCTTTCAACCATTCTCTCCAAATTAGCTTTCATTAAAAATCTGTTGCGATTGTATAACAAGGTATTTTAGATTTTCCCCAATTTCTTTCCTATGATTTTGTTAGGATGATGTTTAATAATTCGAGATTAAACCTAGAAACGTTATTTTGACATAATTGAGAATTTTAAATGGATTTTATGATTTAGTCTATGGATTTGTCAAATATATGATTATTTGGTGTTAGCATGTTGATTTCGTGATTACATATGACTTTTGATGGTCAGTTGATGTTTAGATTGAGTTGGGTGCCCCAACTAGATACTATATGTATTAATTTTGATGTTGAAATCTGCTGTGCAATTGCATGTTAATTTCAAGAATTGTTATAACCTTTTCTGAAATAATTTAATAAAACCCTTTTGTCACATTGAATTTTTGGAAGACTAGAGTGCGTGGTAAAAATTTCAGAATTTTTGGAGTTGTTTTCAATTTTATATGAATTTTCTATTAAATTGTTGTACAACAGAAAACGACCCTATTTTTGGCGAAGATTGTAGAATTTACTGGGTGGAAATCGATTTTTGACTATGTTGTTCTATAGAATCTTATCTTTCATATAAATTTTATTTGGGTAAATTTGGAGTTATATTATATTTTTAATGAATTTTTTAACAAACATTGTCTTTTCAGTGAAAACGAGCAGTTTTAAAGCTCTAGAACAATATATAATTAAATAGAAAATTAAAATGTTTAAATTGTGATCATTTTACTGGTATTACTACTGACTCTCAAGGTTACAAAGGATTTTATCTTACATTTTTATGAGAAATACACAAATTCTACCAATAGAAAATGACTTGACGTTGGACTATTAGTAACCTGTTTTTCAGTCCACTTGTAAAAATCACAAGAAAAGATCTAAATGCAATTTTGAATTGAAATTTTTATGATATGAAGATATATATGTTATTAACCTACTATATAAATTTCATAATATTCTGATGTTTTTATATTTGGCTATAAATTATCTATTACAATGTGTCTTTTAGGGAAGTTCGTTATATAGAAATAAGTTGGTAGATTGTTTTATTTTAATCATCTAGTTAACTAAAAATATAAGCACTTAAGAATGATCAAACTGAACTTTTTATGAGCATGTTAAAACACTTTTATGATTTATATTAGATGTGTCAAAATATATTTGGATGTTATGACTCAACATGCCTTTCCATGTGGATTTGCCTAGTTTCTACAACTCGATTTTCCTTGAAGTATGACTAAGCTAGTAGAAATATGTATACCCTTATGAATAACACGTGGGAATACGGTACATATGTGTTAGTTAGATTACATGATATAGTGAAAATAATATGTGTGCATTGAAACTTTTAAAGATTTAATAAAACTGAAAGATAGCTAAATGTGTCAAGTGCAGTACGAGACAGCCGGACTCTGAGGAAGCTATCCTGCTATATCCAATATCAAAAAAGTGGGTAACATTTAATTACTTTTGCATTAGTTGGATTAATTTCTGTGTTGATATGAATAGGCAGGTCTACAGACTATGCTCTGTGTGAAATGAGTAAGCCGATCTGTGTGAAATGAAGGTGATCTCTCTGTGTGAAATAAAACAAGCCTACTGGCTATGCTAAGCAGTGTGCAATAAGTAAGTTGATCTGTGTGAGATGAAACTGAGTAAGGTCTATGGATCTTGAAGTGTACTCATATTACGTGCTAATTAGTCTTTTTAATGTGATTGTGCTTAAAATGTTATCCCACTGGGCTTCCCCTCCGAGGGAAGACTCATGATTCTACTTTAAGACACGAGTTAGACATGAGTAATGTGGGTAAGACACGAGTTAGACACACACATGATTAGGCACTTAAAATAAATAGAAAAAAAATGACTCGTGTTTTATGATGTTGTCTTCCGCTTTAATCACTTTACGTGTAAAATTTTAAATTCTTTTAACGTCAAATGATTTTCCCCTAAGTAAGTGGCACCGGGTTTGGGGCATTACAAGTAGTGACTGGTTATGCTGATGCAAGTTTCCAATCCGACTGTGATGATTACAAATTATAGTCAGGTTGCGTTTCACTCTCAATGATTTGGCGGTCAGTTAGAATAGTTCCAAGCAAGTCGATCGCAGATTCAGCAATCGAAGCTGAGTATATTGCTGTATCAGAAGCCTCAAGGAGGCTGTCGGGATTTTATAGTTCTTAAGAGAATTAGGGGTAGTTTCGAGTACCAGTTGTCTAATAAAGTTGTATTGAGTTGCGCTGGTGCGATTGCACAAGCAAAGGAACCGAGATCAACAAACAGAAACAAGCATGTACCCAGACTTATCATTTGATCCGAGAGATCATAAAGATATGAGAAATATAATTAAAATGTATTCCCACATATTAAATTTGGCAGATCATTTCACCAAAACACTGAGTGTTCATGTAAACACTAGACGTTTGATGGTCTAGGGGTTAGACATGGAGCTGATTGGCTCTAGTCCAAGTGGGAGATTGTTAGCGTTAGTGTCCTAGAGACAATCTATTGTAAGGACATAATACTCGATGATATTCAGTTTGATTTAATATTATAGTTCGTTTAATATTAATGTATGGCAATACACTTGTTTGAATATTATGTTTGATTGTTTGCATTTATTCATGCAAGTGTTCCCATGAGTCATTGATGTCATTAAGGTTGTGACGGAGATCATCAAGAATGATATATTGATGATGCAATTGAGATTGGTGTGCGATCTGCATCATACTCTTAGAGAGTTTAGTAAGATCTCACTTACTACGAGATACTAGGTATCTTATGATGGATGCACAGATACTTTAGAGGGTATTGGTATATCCATCTGAGAAACTGTTTGATGTAGTTCCACTAATGTGTCTACGGGTGTCTCAGTTAGTGGGAGCGATGTGATACTCCTTTGACTTGAGGGCAATACGCACGACATGTGTGGAGTGATGAACTTTGACCATGACCGACGCTTGCACCCTTCCATGGGTAGATATGGCTTGGATTGAGTTCATCACGAAGTGCATGTGCGTGGTAGTTGAGCCAAGAATAAGATTCATTCCTCAAAGTGGATTTAGAGAGAATACTCATCTTCTCATCATAATTGGATCTAACTCATCGGCCGATGCACGTCAACTTAGACTTTGTAGTTAAGTGTGACATACATGATTAATTAGTGATTAGAGATAATATGATTAAGTTATTTGAATAGACACTTCATCATGTTCAAGACTAATCGAGCATTCGTGAATGAAAGGAAGATATCGCAATAACCCATATTATAATTACAGGTAGTTGCACGTTTCTCGCAACGTACCACATATATTGAGAATGTCTGATTTATTGTCTAGAGTTCAATTAAGACCGTTAGTTTGACTAATCACTCGATATATGAGGGCATATGAGTCACACAACAAGTAATTCCCTTGTACAGATTATAGTTGATTGATTAAGTATTAAATTGAATTTAATATTTAATTTATGGAGAATTAGTTAATAATATATTAATTTAGAATTAATTATTATTATTGGGATGAGATGAAACACTCTACGAGCAAAGATGAAGAATACCCTCCATTGGGATGAAGTTGGAGTGAGAAATAAAATTGAGGGTAGAGCTAGTCGAGAAACCTGTGGAAACAACCACTAAGATTTGTGAAACCTGTGGAAACAACCACTAAGATTTGTGAAAGAATCAAAATTGTCTAAGATCGACAGGAATTGTATGCAGACTCACAAAGGAAGGATCTTCAATCCGAGAAGGGTAAATGAGTATTTCTGAAGGTTTCACACGTTAATTGGATAGCCCGATTTGAATAAAAAGAAAAGGGTTTAGACCAAAATACGTGTGACCGTTTAATATCTTAGAGCTTATTGGAGACGTGAAATTTTGACCTGACCTGACCTGACCTTGGAGTTGTCTGTAATACATGATGTTTCCACGTGGAAATGCTTTTGAGATACGTCCTAGAGCCCAATCACCACAACCTCGAAAATTTGGATGTCAACAAGGATCTTACATGTGAAGAGCGACACATAAATATTTTAGAAAAATAATATATATATATATATATATATATATATATATATAATTAGAATCTTGAGGATAGTGACATACCTTGAGTTCTAATATAGTAGAATAAAAAAAAATAAGACCTTGAAAAATAGAGACATGTCTTTAGTTATAATGCTTTGGGATAGACATAGAGGAAAGAGGCAACATAGGAGCGCGAGGGAAATATGCTAAGCAAATACTTTAAGCTTTTTGTGTAGTAAGTCCAATTTCGGGGATGAAATTTTTAAAAGGTGGGGAGAACTGTAACACCCCGTTTTTAGAAAACTTGCATTTCATGTTTTAAGCAGTTTTATTTATTCAAGTATTAAAGTTATAAATTATTTCGAGTGTTTGTAAGCTTAAGATTTATGAATTTTAAGAGCTAATGTTTTCAACATATTTTTTTAAAGAATGTTTGCAGGGTAGCCTACTGATGAGACCGAGCTTGGTTTTGACTCACTTAACACAATTAATTAAGGAAAATGGATAAGTAATTTCTAGAACAAAAATTAGGATAAAATTGAATAATAATTATAATAAAAATAATATTAATGATATTTATCGTAATTAATTATAAAATATTTCATATCAAGAAATATTCTGCATTGATTATTTAGTTACAGAAATTCCTATAATTATGGGATCTAATTTAGATTATTTCCACATCTTGATAATTATTGTATCTTTATGCATATATGTGTTTATCTTCTATATAAAATATTAATTAATTAAATTTGCATAATAATACTTATATTTATAAAAAAAAAACTCAACGCAAAAAAAAAGGAAAAAAAACGCTTAAAAAAAGAAGAAGAAGGAAACAACGCATAATAAAAAAAGAGAGAAAAAAACTCACACCCCGAAAGAAGCAATCTGCTCATTCTCATTCAACACCTTTTCTCTACTCTCTCTCCATATAATCTCTCTCTCTAAAAGTTCTCATTAAACAACCAACAATCACTGTAATTTCTCAAGAAAATTATAAAATTCAAGAGCCTTTCAAGAAAGACAAGAACAAACACTCTCTTTCAACCCTTCTCTCCAAATTAGCTTTCAATAAAAATCTGTTGCGATTGTATAACAAGTTATTTTGGCTTTTCCCCAATTTCTTTCCTATGATTTTGTTAGGATGGTGTTTAATAATTTGAGATTAAACCTAGAAACGTTATTTTGACATAAGTTTGAGAATTTTGAATGGATTTTATGACTTAGCCTATGAAATTGTCAAATATGTGATTATTTGGTGTTAATTAATGGGTTGCATGTTGATTTTGTGATTACATGTACTTTTGATGGTCATTTGATGTTTAGATTGAGTTGGGTGCCCCAACTAGATACTATATGTAATAATTTTGATGTTGAAATATGTTGTGCAATTGCATGTTAATTTCGAGAATTGTTATGACCTTTTCTAAAATTATTTGATAAAACCGTTTTTTCACATTGAATTTTTGGAAGTTTAGGGTGCTTGGTAAAAATTTCAGAATTTTTGGAGTTGTTTTCAATTTTATATGAATTTTCTATTAAATTGTTGTACAACTGAAAACGGCCATATTTTTGGCAAAGATTGTAGAATTTACTTGGTGCAGATAACTTCGTCTTTGAAACTTATTTTTTACTATGTTTTTCTATATAATCTTAGCTTTCATATAAATTTTATTTGGGTAAATTTGGAGTTATATTTTAATTTTAATGATTTTTGTAACAAACAGTGTCTTTTTAGTGAAAACGAACAGTTTTAAAGCTCTAGAACAATATACAATTAAATAGAAAATTCAAAGATTTAAATTGTGATCATTTTACTGGTATTACTACTGACTCTCAATGTTACAAATGATTTTGTCTTACATTTTTATGAGAAATACACAAATTCTACCAATAGAAAATGACTTGACATAGGACTATTCGTAACCTGTTTTTCAGTCCACTTGTGAAAATCACAAGAAAAGATCTAAATCCAATTTTGAATTGAAAATTTTATGATATGAAGATATATATGTTATTAACCTACTGTATAAATTTCATAATACTCTATTTTTTTTATATTTGGCTATAAATTATCTATTACAACGTGTCTTTTAAGGAAGTTCGTTATATAGAAATAATTTGGTAGATTGTTTTATTTTAATCATCTAGTTAACTAAAAATATAAGCACTTAAGAATGAACAAACTGAACTTTTTATGAGCATGTTAAAACGCTTTTATGATTTATATTAGACGTGTCAAAATATATTTGGATGTTATGACTCAACATGCTTTTCCATGTGGTTTTGTCTAGTTTCTGCAACTCGATTTTCCTTGAAGTATAACTAAGCTAGTAGAAATATTTATTCCCTTATGAATAACACGTGGGAATACAGTACATATGTGTTAGTTAGATTACATGATATAGTGAAAATAATATGTGTGCATTGAAACTTTTAAAGATTTAATAGACTGAAAGATAGCAAAATGTGTCGAGTGCAGTATGAGACAGCCGGACTCTGAGGAAGCTATCCTGCTACATCCAATATCAAGAAAGTGGGTAACATTTAATTACTTTTGCATTAGTTGGATTAATTAGTGTGTTGATATGAGCAGATAGGTCTACAGACTATGCTCTGTGTGAAATGAGTAAGTCGATCTGTGTGAAATGAAGCTGATCTCTCTGTGTGAAATAAGGCAAACCTACGGGCTATGCTAAGCTGTGTGCAATAAGTAAGATGATTTGTGTGAGACGAAGCTAAGTCAGGTCTACGGATCTTGACGTGTACTCATATTACGTGCTAATTAGTCTTTTTAATGTGATTGTGCTTAAAATATTTTCCCACTGGGCTTCCCCTCCGGGGGAAGACTCATGATGCTACTTTAACTTTTTCAGGTCCTGTTGACGATGAAACGGACGCGTGACTGACTGAGGAGGTTCGGTTAAACCTATTTAATGTGTTTTAAAACTAGTGTAAGATGTGGATTAAGTATTGTTTATCTTAAATTATGGTTTGGAATTATATATGAATTTTTTTGGAGAAGTGGTTGAATAACTTACAAACTACTAGTTGGTCCTTTGAAATGTTAAGACTGTTTTTTTTAAAACGTTTGATTTCATAATTACGTGAGCATTGCTAGGTCAGGTAATCAAAGTTTTTTCAGACTGTTAGGATAATGTACCGGTCTTTTTAATGTTAAAATTGCATGCACGACTGGTATGTCCTAAGTGACCTATCTTATCATATTAAGTTAATTAATTATAATATACTTGTGTGCATGTTAAGCTAATTTTGAAATTGTCATAAGAAGTATGTGTTTGACTTAGAAATGTGGGTAAGACACGAGTTAGACACACGCATGATTAGGCACTTAAAAGAAATAGAAAAAAAATGACTCGTGTTTTATGATGTTGTCTTCCGCTTTAATCACTTTACGTGTAAAATTTTAAATTCTTTTAACGTCAAATGATTTTTCCCCTAAGTAAGTGGCGCCGGGTTTTGGGGGTTACAGCGTGGTATCAGAGCTCAGATTGGGTTTTTCTCTCCTCGGACTCTAAGTCAAACGTTTTCCAAATTTAATGTTTATGCATGATAAATATACCTGAAAGTTATCATTGATGATTAAGAATGAAACAGAAAATATAGAAGGGAATCCACAGTCAGCTCACATCCAAATCGCCTCCAGATAACCACTTGAGTTTTATTTTAAAGTCCTTGCAATGGATTTTATTGAAAAGATATTTACGTTCACGAAAGGAAAAGATTTATGCCTATGTTAAAAGATGAAGAGAATGAGATATGAAAGGATAAATGTCTCTCAAACATGTCAAGAAAATGTTATCAGAATGAAAGAGTGATTTAAAATATTTTAAATTGTTTACTATTTTGATTTTCAAATATAATTTCTTTGAAATTCCATGCATTGTTTTAAATAAAATAAAAACTAAAATTTTGTGACTAAAGCTCGACTTAGAAATAGTTACCTAGGATGTAGACCAGACCATACGAGAGTTTGTAGCTAGAATAGATGTGACATAGGCATGCTCTTATATGGGAGAAATTCAAGGAGATTATTATACTCAACAACTATTCTCACAATCGTCGTGAGATAGGGAGATAGAATTTATGGAACCCCATCAACAAACCAATCCGGTTACAAATTATGAATATAAATTCAATTCGCTCCCTCAGTATGTTCCACATCCGGTAGACACCAACGATCGGAAGACATGCAGGTTGAAGAAGGAACTAGGACCAAGAGTGAGAAGAATAGCGCCTGGTTGATTTTCACACTTCAGATATATTTCTAAAAGAGCAAGGGACGTGCCAATAATTTTGTGCTTGATATACGAACAATAACCATTGGCGAGTAAAATGAAGAGGAAAGGTGCACCATAGCCTGGATTGAGATGAAAAATTGTGGCCAGGGATATTCGACCATTTACGGTCTTACCCCAAGAATGACCTCACCCTTGCTCAACTCGTAGCAAGATTCACCTAGGAGAGTGCCTCCTTGAGAGGAGCAACTGTTGTATGTGCCGACAACCAGACCATACATCAATGTGTGCTCTAACACAGTGGGTGCTCAACGAGGATTACAAGAATGTTGGACTACAACCACTAAAGGTGTTAAACCCTCGAGGTGTGAACCAGAATGATAAAACCAAGTTGATGCATGCCCAATGTTGAGTTCACTAAGGAAAATGAACAACCAGAGGAAGATGACAGTTAACAAAATTGTGACAATTACGATACTCATTTGGAATATGTTTCATATGTCTTATTTGACACAGAGCGTCACAGTCGTTCGTACCTAATACCTTTAAGAATGAACTTTGTTAGATTGCGTTAAAAAAACAAATTGCAATTTAGATGTTAGAGTCCCCTCAGGAGAAAATACTATAATTAGAGTTTAGCTAGGAGAGATACCTACCTAGGTTTGCACGTGATCGGGATGAAGAGTTTTCGGTATCATATCAGGGATGGATTGGTTGAGGTTAAGCAAACACAAAGCAATGTGCATTGACTACTGAGAACTCAATCGGTTAACAATAATTAAAAAAAATACCCATTGCCAAGGATCGAAGATTTATTTGATCAGTTGAACAATGCGAGAGTGTTATTCAAGATCGACCTTAGGTCTGGGTAATACCAACTCAAGGTCCGAGAAAATTATATTTTTAAGACTGCAATAGGATCCGATGTGGTCATTATGAGTTCACCATAATGCCTTTCGGAGTTACAAATGTGCCAGTAATGTTCATGAATTTGATGAATAATATTTGGACAAATTCGTCATTGTCTTTGTTAATGAAATTTTAGTTTATTCAAAGGATGCTAAGAAGCACGAGGGACACCTAAGAACGATTTTAGAAGTTTTGGTACGAGAGAAGTTGTAGCTAATCCCAGGATAGCCTTTCTAGGGCATTAATCACGACTCAGGGGATAGAAGTTGATCCCACTAAAGTCGAGACAATTATAAACTGGAAGCAAATAAAGTTTGTAGTTTTCTTGGCTTGGCAGGGTATTACCGAAGGTTCATATAGAACATTTCACGTATTGCAAACCACTCACACATGTTATGAAAAAGAGTAAAAAGTTCGAGTGGACACCCGAATGTGAAGCCGATTTTTGAGAATTAAAAAAAAAAAGCTAATGACTGCACCGGTCCTAACGGTGTCTAAAAGATTATGATGGTGTGATCATTTGCCACTCGAGTAGCAGATGCACTCAGCAGGAAAAGAGAGAGTCAATTAGCATTGTTACTCACCCAACAAGAATGACTGATTGAGGAATTTGGCATGATGAAGTTAACCATTGTCAAACCAAATCAGTCAACTTCAGCGCTAGTCACGATGTCAGTTCAACTGACCTTGAGAGAATGAATAATGGAAGCACGGAAGAGCGATCGATTTCTCCAACCAATGAGCAATGAAGTTAAAGAGAATCTGAATAAAGACCTTACTATAGCCCAAGATGGAGCTTTATCGCATCACCACTGGCGATCGCTCCCTCTATGAGTTTCTCCATTACGTCAAATCTAAGGCCGATGAGCTTGCCTTGATTGACCAACCTGTAAGTTTTGACGATCTCACTCTCTTTGTCATCAATGGGCTTGGTCCGGAGTATGCCACCATCGTTGGTCCCATCCGAACTCGTGAAACCTCTCTCCGCTTTGAGGAACTTCATGACCTCCTATACGAACATGAGTTGACTTTAAAATCACAGGAGGCTGCCACTCGCTCCCTTGTCGCTACTGCTAATGCTGCTTCTCATCCGTCACACAAGCCCAAATCGAAAGGGAACTCTTCCTTCTCAACCAATCGGGGAAATGCCAACTCTTCTCACCCCATGCCGGCTTCGGGACATAATTGGGGCTCAAACTACCGTGGTCAACCTCGCTCGGGGGGCAATCAGCCTGGCCCTCGAGATCGTCCTCCTCTCATTTGCCAGATTTGCGGATTCAAGGATCACGGTGCCCTGACCTGCCGCCGTCTACCGTCACCCATGACAAACTTTGCTCAATCTCCCAATGGTAACAATTTTAATTCTAATTGGATGGTTGATTCTGGTGCCTCTCATAATATGACTACAGATTTAAATAACCTGTCTATTCACTCCGAATATGACGGGACGGATGAAGTACCGATTGCTGATGGAACTGGCCTCCCAATCACTCATACTGGTACTTCCTCATTAAAATATCCATCTCGCAAATTTATTCTTTCCGATATATTATGTGTTCCAGGTGCTCGGAAAAATCTTCTATCTGTCAGCAAGTTTACACGTGATAATAATGTCAGTATGGAATTTTTTCCCACTCATTTTCTTGTTAAGGATCGGAGCACGGGGGCGTCTCTGGTTAAGGGCTCGTGACGTGATGGAGTTTATCACTTGCCACCAAGTGATGCTGGTGGTCCTTTCTCTGCTGCTTTTGGTCTTCGTACTTCTCATTTTAGTTGGCATGCTCGACTTGGTCATCCGTCTGTGGATACCAGTCGTTTTATTATTAATCGTTTTGAATTACCTACTTCGGACAAGTCCCAGGTTTTTGGCGATGGATGTGTTTCTTGTAGTTTGAGTAAATCTAGCAAACTGCCGTTTTCCTTGAGTTCATTTACTGCTTTGCATCCGCTTCATTATTTATATGCTGATGTGTGGGGACCTACGTCCGAAATTTCACTTGATGGATCGAAATATTTCTTATTACCTCTTGATTTATATTCTCGATATTGCTGGTTATTTCCGATGAATGCAAAGTCACAAGTATTATCCTTATTTCACAATTTTCGATCCCTTGTTGAAAATCAGTTTGGGCACAAGATCAAAAATTTTTACACGGATAATGGTGGCGAATTTCAAGCACTTCGCCCGTCTCTTACACAACTGGGTATTAGCTGGCTCACTACAGCCCCTCACACCCCTCAACAAAATGGGATCTCAGAACGACAAAAAAGACATATTCTTGAAACTGGTCGGGTATTACTTCATCATGCGAATTTGCCACCGAAATTCTGGGTTTTCGCGCTCCAAACAGCAGTCTATCTCATCAATCGAATGCCCACACCTGTTCTTGATCGCAAGAGTCCGTTCACTATTCTATTTCATCGGTCTCCCAATTATAACAAGTTGTGTGTCTTCGGCTGTCTCTGTTTCCCGTGGCTTCGTCTTTACATCCCCGGAAAAGTATCGCCTCCGTCAAAACCATGCATATTCATTGGGTACTCAACCTCTAAAAGTGCATATCGGTGTTATGATATAGCCTCTGGCCGGATCTACATATCCAGGCATGTTCAATTTATGGAAACTTCATTCCCCGAGTTATCTTCGCCTCCATCCAACACTGAATCGGCCTCGCCATGCACCATAACCTTGCCATTTTGTTCGCCTGTGCCGCCAACTCCTGGCTTGCTGCCTCTACCTCATAACGGCCTCGTACATACAATTGCGTCCACCCCGCTGCAACCTGATAACATGAATTCAGCTGCCCAACCATCACACTCGGCCGAACAGCCTGCCCAGGCTCCTTTGCAGCCACCATCTATCGAACCTACACAACTGCCTGATCCTAACTAGCCACAACGCACCCACCACATGCGTACTCGCAGCATCAACAATATACATAAGCCTAAATCTCTTCATGCAGTAACTAAACATCCTCTTCCAGCAGATATCGAGCCATCTACCAAGAAACAAGCTCTTGCTGACCCGAAATGGTGTGCTGCCATGTCGGATGAATACACCGCTTTTCTCAAACATGGTACATGGGATCTTGTCTCTCCAACACCGAATGGCAACGTTATTGGCGGCAAATGGGTTTTCAGGATCAAACGTAAGTCGGATGGGTCTGTCGATAAATACAAAGCTCGCCTCGTCGCCAAAGGTTTTCATCAATGCCCTAGCATCGACTTCAAGGAGACGTTCAGCCCGGTCATTAAACCTACAACCATCCGAACTGCTCTCACTTTGACCGTGTCCCGAAGTTGGTCACTTCGTCAATTGGATGTTAGTAACGCCTTCTTGCATGGCAATCTCGATGTCCCAGTTTATATGAAACAACCACCCGGGTTCTCTGACCCATCTCATCCCTCACACGTGTGCTTACTTCGACGCTCTTTATACGGTCTCCGCCAAGCTCCGAGAGCGTGGTATGACTCTCTGTGCTCGGCCCTTGAAGAATTCGGCCTCACCCGATCCAAGGCTGACTCCTCTCTTTTCTTTCTTCACAAGGGCACCGATCATCTCTTTGTTTTAGCCTATGTGGATGACTTAATTCTCACCGTTTCTTCTTCTTCCTTAATTGCTGCAGTCACCTGCCATTTGCAAACCCGTTTTGCCGTGAAGGACCTTGGTCTTCTATCCTACTTCCTTGGCGTCGAGGTTGCCAAGTGCAAGGAAGGACTCTTTTTGTCTCAACACAAATACATCATTGATCTTCTACGTTATCACAAAATGGACGGTATCAAGCCCGTTCACACTTCGGTAGCCACGAAACACACTGCCACTTCTGGCTCCATTGACTCTACTGAATATCGCAGTGCTATCGGTGGTCTTCAATACCTAACAATCACTCGTCCGGATATAGCATTACTGTGAATCGTCTTGCCCAACACATGTCCTCTCCCACTCCCGAGGCTTGGCACTCTGTTAAACGCCTATTTCGGTACCTGAAAGGCACTCTGCATCACGGCACACTACTACGGAAAACTACTTGCCTAACATTAACGGCATACTCTGACTCAGACTTCGATGGCGACCTCACTGATTGCAAGTCAACATCTACGTACATCACGTTCCTTGGCAACACTCCTATTTCATGGCGATCACGTAAGCAGCGAGCGGTTGCCCGCTCTTCCATCGAGGCTGAATACCGCGCCTTGGCAGCTGCTGCCTCCGAGGTTTGCTGGCTTCGCCACCTATTTGACAATCTTCGAATTCCATTACCCGACTCACCATGCCTTCTCTATTATAATGTGGGGGCAACACACCTTGCTCTAAATCCGGTTCAGCACTCCCGAATGAAGCACATCGCCATTGATCTCTATTTTGTTCGTGATCTTGTTTCCAAAGGACTGCTCAATGTCTCATATTTCAACACACAAGATCAGCTCGCCGACCTACTCACCAAGCCGCTCGCCCGGACACGGTTCCAAGAATTATGCTCCAAAATTTCCGTTGCTGACAGAACGTCAATTTTGCGGGGGCGTATTAGTCAATCGTATCTAGAATCCGCTAGATAACTTAACCCAAAATTAGAGGAGTCAGTTTCAGCATAATTATCGCAACAAGCTTTAAATGTTTGTATTTTGAAATTTGAATGTACTCTGTATGTGTATGTATGACCGTGTAATCCCATATTAGTAATCAAGGAATTACAGTTTATCTTTTCTATATTATGCACAAAACTGAATTTCAGCACTGCTTTTCATCTGAAGACGGATTGACGATCTGAGAGAATAAATTGAATCCTAGAAGATCTATTGAGGATATGTATTATGAACTTTGGAGAAAGTTGGGAAGATTACTTGTCCTTAGTAGATTTTTCTTACAATAACAACTATCAATCCACTATTGGGATGAGATGAAACACTCTACGAGCAAAGATGAAGAATACCCTCCATTGGGATGAAGTTGAAGTGAGAAAAAAAAATTGAGGCTAGAGCTAGTCGAGAAACTTGTGGAAACAACCAATAAGATTTGTGAAAGAATCAAGATTGTCTAAGATCGACGGGAATTGTATGAAGACTCACAAAGGAAGGATCTTCAATCCGAGAAGGGTAAATGAGTATTTCTGAGGGTTTCACCCATTAATTGGATAGCCCGATTTGAATAAAAAGAAAAGGGTTTAGACCAAAATACGTGTGACCGTTTAATATCTTAGAGCTTATTGGAGACGTGAAATTTCGACCTGACCTGACCTAACCTTGGAGTTGTCTGCAATACATGATGTTTCCACGTGAAAATGCTTTTGAGATACGTCCTAGAGCCCAATCACCACTACCTCGAAAATTTGGATGTCAACAAGGATCTTACATATGAAGAGCGACCCATAAATATTTTAGAAAAAATAATAATATATATATATAATTAGAATCTTGAGGATAGTGACATACCTTGAGTTCTAATATAGTATAATAAAAAAAAACAAGACCTTGAAAAATAGAGACATGCCTTTAGTCCTAGTGCTTTGGGATAGACATAGAGAAAAGAGGCAACATAGGAGCGCGAGGGAAATATGTTAAGCAAATACTCTAAGCTTTTTGTGTAGTAAGTCCAATTTCGAGGACGAAATTTTTAAAAGGTGGGGAGAACTGTAAAACCCGGTTTTTAGAAAACTTGCATTTCATGTTTTAAGCAGTTTAATTTATTCAAGTATTAAAGTTATAAATTATTTCGAGTGTTTGTAAGCTTAAGATTTATGAATTTTAAGAGCTAATGTTTTTAACAGATTTTTTTAAAGAATATTTGTAGGGTAGCCTACTGATGAGACCGAGCTTGGTTTTGACTCACTTAACACAATTAATTAAGGAAAATATATAAGTAATTTCTGGAACAAAAATTAAGATAGAATTGAATAATAATTATAATAAAATTAATATTAATGAAATTTATAGTAATTAATATAAAATATTTCATATCAAGAAATATTTTGCATTGATTATTTAGTTACAGAAATTCCTATAATTATGGGATTTAATTAGATTATTTCCACATCTTGATAATTATTGTATCTTTATGCATATATGTGTGTATCTTCTATACAAAATATTAATTAATTAAATTTGCATAATAATACTTATATTTATAAAAAAAAAAACTCCTCGCAAAAAAAAAAAGGAAAAAAAACGTTTAAAAAAAAGAAGAAGAAGGAAACAACGCATAATAAAAAAAAGATAAGAAAACTCACACCCGAAAGAAGCAATCTGCTCATTCTCATTCAACGCCTTTTCTCTACTCTCTCTCCATATAATCTCTCTCTCTAAAAGTTCTCATTAAACAACCAACAATCACTGTAATTTCTCAAGAAAATTTGAAAATTCAAGAGCCTTTCAAGAAAGACAAGAACAAACACTCTCTTTCAACCCTTCTCTCCAAATTAGCTTTCAATAAAAATCTGTTGCGATTGTATAACAAGGTATTTTGGATTTTCCCCAATTTCTTTCCTATGATTTTGTTAGGATGGTGTTTAATAATTTGAGATTAAACCTAGAAACGTTATTTTGACATAAGATTGAGAATTTCAAATGGATTTTATGATTTAGTCTATGGATTTGTCAAATATATGATTATTTGGTGTTAATTAATGGGTTTCATGTTGATTTCGTGATTACATGTGACTTTTGATGGTCAGTTGATGTTTAGATTGAGTTGGGTGCCCCAACTAGATACTATATGTATTAATTTTGATGTTGAAATCTGTTGTGCAATTGCATGTTAATTTCGAGAATTGTTATGACCATTTCTGAAATAATTTGATTAAACCCTTTTGTCACATTGAAGTTTTGGAAGTCTATGGTGCGTGGTAAAAATTTCAGAATTTTTGGAGTTGTTTTCAATTTTATATGAAGTTTCTATTAATTGTTGTACAATAGAAAATGACCCTATTTTTGGCGAAGATTGTAGAATTTACTGGGTGCAGATAACTTCGTCTTTGAAAACGATTTTTGACTATGTTGTTCTATAGAATCTTATCTTTCATATAAATTTTATTTGGGTAAATTTGGATTTATATTATATTTTTAATGAATTTTTTAACAAACAGTTTCTTTTCAGTGAAAACGAGCAGTTTTAAAACTCTAGAACAATATATAATTAAATAGGAAATTAAAATATTTAAATTGTGATCATTTTACTGGTATTACTACTGACTCTCAAGGTTACAAAGGATTTTATCTTACATTTTTATGAGAAATACAAAAATTCTACCAATAGAAAATGACTGGCGTAGGACTATTCGTAACCTGTTTTTCAGTCCACTTGTAAAAATCACAAGAAAATATCTAAATGCAATTTTGAATTGAAATTTTTATGATATGAAGATATATATGTTATTAACCTAATATATAAACTTCATAATATTATGATGTTTTTATATTTGGCTATAAATTATCTATTACAATGTGTCTTTTAGGGAAGTTCGTTATATAGAAATAAGTTGGTAGATTGTTTTATTTTAATCATCTAGTTAACTAAAAATATAAGCACTTAAGAATGAACAAACCGAACTTTTTATGAGCATGCTAAAACACTTTTATGATTTATATTAGATGTGTCAAAATATATTTGGATGTTATGACTCAACATGCATTTCCATGTGGATTTGTCTAGTTTCTGCAACTCGATTTTCCTTGAAGTATGCCTAAGCTAATATAAATATTTATACCCTTATGAATAACACGTGAGAATACGGTACATATGTGTTAGTTAGATTACATGATATAGTGAAAATAATATGTGTGCATTGAAACTTTTAAAGATTTAATAGACTGAAAGATAGTTAAATGTGTCGAGTGCAGTACGAGACAGCCGGACTCTGAGGAAGCTATCCTGCTACATCCAATATCAAGAAAGTGGGTAACATTTAATTACTTTTGCATTAGTTGGATTAATTTCTGTGTTGATATGAGCAGGCAGGTCTACAGACTATGCTCTGTGTGAAATGAGTAAGCCGATCTGTGTGAAATGAAGGTGATCTCTCTGTGTGAAATAAAGCAAGCCTACCGGCTATGCTAAGCTGTGTGCAATAAGTAAGTTGATCTGTGTGAGATGAAACTGAGTCAGGTCTACGGATCTTGACGTGTAATCATATTATGTGTTAATTAGTCTTTTTAATGTGATTGTGCTTAACATGTTATCCCACTGGGCTTCCCCTCTGGGGGAAGACTCATGATTCTACTTTAAGACACGAGTTAGACATGAGTAATGTGGGTAAGAACACGAGTTAGACACACACATGATTAGGCACTTAAAAGAAATAGAAAAAAATGACTCGTGTTTTATGATGTTGTCTTCCGCTTTAATCACTTTACGTGTAAAATTTTAAATTCTTTTAACGTCAAATAATTTTTCCCCTAAGTAAGTGGTGCCGGGTTTGGGGCATTACAAGTAGTGACTGGTTATGCTGATGCAAGTTTCCAATCCGACTGTGATGATTAAAAATCATAGTCAGGTTGAGTTTCACTCTCAATGATTAGGCGGTTAGTTGGAATAGTTCCAAGCAAGTCGACCGCAGATTCAACAATCGAAGCTGAGTATATTGTTGTATCAGAAGCCTCAAGGAGGCTGTCTGGATTTTATAGTTCTTAAGAGAACTAGGGGTAGTTCCGAGTGTCAGTTGTCTAATAAAGTTGTATTGAGACGACGCTGGTGCGATTGCACAAGCAAAGGAACCGAGATCAACAAACAGAAACAAGCATGTACCCAGACTTATCATTTGCTCCGAGAGATCATAACGATATGAGAAATAGAATTAAAATGTATTCCTACATATTAAATTTGGTAGATCCTTTCACCAAAACACTGGGTGTTCATGTAAACACTAGACATTTGATGGTCTAGGGGTTAGACATGGAGGTGATTGACTCTAGTCCAAGTGGGAGATTGTTAGTGTTAGTGTCCTAGAGACAATCTATTGTAAGGACATAATACTCGATGATATTCAGTTTGATTTAATATTATAGTTCATTTAATATTAATGTATGACAATACACTTGTTTGAATATTATGTTTGATTGTTTGCATTTATTCATGCAAGTGTTCCCATTAGTCATTGTTGTCTTTAAGGTTGTGAGAACTTAGATGACTTAAGCATGATTCTCAAATGGCCCCGATCAGGGATCATCAAGAATGATATATTGATGATGCAATTGATATTGGTGTGCGATCTGCATCATACTCTTAGAGAGTCTGGTAAGATCTCACTTACTACGAGATACTAGGTATCTTATGATAGATGCACAGATACTTTAGAGGGTATTGGTATATCCATCTGAGAAACTGTTTGATGTAGTTCCACTAATGTGTCTACGGGTGTCTCGGTTAGTGGGAGCGATGTGATACTCCTTTGACTTGAGGTCAATACGCACGACATGTGTGAAGTGATGAACTTTGACCATGACCGACGCTTGCACCCTTCCATGAGTAGATATGGCTTGGATTGGGTTCATCACGAAGTGCATGTGCGTGGTAGTTGAGCCAAGAGTAGGATTCATTCCTCAAAGTGGATTTAGAGAGAATATTCATCTTCTCGTCATAATTGGATCTAAGTCATCGGCCGATGCACGTCAACTTAGACTTTGTGGTTAAGTGTGACATACATGATTAATTAGTGATTAGAGATAATATGATTAAGTTATTTGAATAGACACTTCATCATGTTCAAGACTAATCGAGCATTCGTGAATGAAAGGAAGATATCGCAATAACCCATATTATAATTACAGGTAGTTGCACGTTTCTCGCAACGTACCTCATATATTGAGAATGTCTGATTTATTATCTAGGGTTCAATTAAGAGCGTTAGTTTGACTAATCACTCGATATATGAGGGCATATGAGTCACACAACAAGTAATTCCCTTTTACGAATTATAGTTGATTGATTAAGTATTAAATTGAATTTAATATTTAATTTATGGAGAATTAATTAATAATATATTAATTTAGAATTAATTATTATTATTTTTTATTTAAATTAGATTTAATTAAATAGGAATCCCAAAATAATATATGGAATATTATTGTAGAAAAATATATTTAGGGAAATCATATCTGAGAGATGTGATTTGCAAAATTAGAAAATATCTTCCTAATAAAGATTGTTTAATCTTTAAGCTGGGCTTCCCCTATATATAGGACATCCTAAGGATTCATTAAATACTACAATAAAACCTAATTTCTCCATAAAATATAGAATATGAATTTTCCTAGCAAATTTCATCTCAGATTCAACGCTGACAAATTTGTGCAAGTCCATATGTGGGGATTACGTGGATACTGTAGTAGAGGAAACTGTATACGAATTACTGTAGGATTCCTCGTTATGTTTATTCGTACTCGTTTATGCAATTAATTATTCGTTGTTGGTGAACTATTAATTTTCGTTGTGCATGTATTACGTGTTTACTGCGAGTATATTCCAACAAGTATACTGTTGTAGCATAAATATTTTATTTTTTTCTTATTTCTCGATCTTACAGTTTTCGGATCTGCTTTTCGAAAATTGTGCAATATTTTTAAAAATAATTTTCGAGAATTTATTACTTTCTCGAAAGTTTTTCTGAATATTTGTCTTAGCCATTTTTAAACCATTTAGCTTTTGCTCGGATTTTTTGTTCGAAAATTACACTAAACTTAAAAAAAAAAATCAGAAAAAAATAATTAAAATTGTGCATGTATTTTGGAAAACCAGTCTCGATCGCATTTTTTGCCCAACAACTCTACAAACCCATTTTTTTGCATTCAAACTATCATACATTTGCACAAACTAAAATATTATTCTTTGTTTGTAAACAAAAAATCCATTCAACACATATTATTAATACCATAACTTCACCTAAATTTCTCAAAATTCAAAAAGTTAAAATTTATTCTCAACATGAACCCTAAAACGACAAGTGACAACGACGGGAAGAGTGGCAATGTGGCGGGCAACGTGATGGTAGTGGTGGTCGACTCTTCGAAGTCATAAAGCAGGGGAGAAGGTATATGTTTTTTTTTTCAGAGGAGAGGAAGATGGTAAAGAGATGATGGTGTACTTTGGAAAATTTGGGGGAAATGTATTAATCCTACTGGAGATGCACTAATCTAAAGGGTGTATTTGCCAAAGTTGGAGGTGCGAGTAACTTGAGCCAAATTATCATCCTCGTAGCTTAGATTTTCATTTCTACTTGGAGATCCAGGCCTCTCCAACCAGAGCCGTTTGTGAGAATTTGGTGGCCTGATGTGAACTCTAAGTGAGGGCCCAAGTAAAAATATGAATATGAAATAATTTAGTTTTTATAGAAGCAATAATAATAATATTTAAAAAAAAACATCCTAAACAAGATATTGAAGTTATTTTTTAATAAAATATTATAAAAAATTTAAAAATCACTTCAAAAGTGCAACTCTTTTAGCGTTTTGTGAAGCAAAATCATCAATTAAATCTTCATAGTTAACTCTTTTTGCCACATCATTCTCAATAGCTATCATCGCCAACCCGTTTAGTCGTTCTTGTGACATTGTAGTGCGTAAATATGATTTCACCAATTTCAACTTGGAAAAGCTCCTTTCGGCAGATGCAACAGTGACGGGAATTGTCAACAAAATCCTATAAGCAATTACTGCAATAGGAAAAGAACCAACATCTTTTAAATAGCTCAAAATTTCAATAGCTCCCATCTTCCTATTAGTCATAAACTCTTTAACAAGATGCAATTCTACATACAAAGCATTTCCATCAATATCAGATTGCCCATTGCTCTTAAGTGCATTTTCAAGACGAATACAACTTGTTCTCAGAGAGATATCATCTAAAGAATGTAAATTATCAGATGTAAACATAAATCCAAATAGCTTTTTATATTCTTGAAATTGTTCAAACCTTATCTCTAGCGAAGAAATTGCTTGATCAATAATATATAAAAAATACTCAACTCTAAATGATTCCTCTTCATATAAAGGAGGTATATCATCTTGATTCTCATCAAATTGCTTTTTTTTTTTTTATTATTTTATCTCACTCTTTTGAGAAAAATTAGGATTGACTTTCATTTTTATAACCATTTCCTTAGCTATTCCCAAAGCTTTAGAAAAACCATGTTCTCTATACTCCTTAAAGAATGAAATCAAAGTATCTATATCTCTTATTGCAACATCAATATGCATATCCTTACTTTGTAGTTGCTTGCTAACCACATTTACATGAGACAATACATCAAACCAAATAACCAAAGCCAACAAAAATACAAACTTACCAAGATCATGAGTTGCTAAAGAATGAGCTTCACTTCTAATCATAGAATCAAGATCAACTTTAGAAACTTCCTTTAAAGCCTTTTTTATATCTTTTATTTGAAATCTTATGGCTTTAACACTATCTACACGGCTTTCCCAACGAGTAGATGACAATGGTTTAAGTGTCAACCATTTCACTTTATCTTTTAAAATTTTCCACCTCTTTGTAGATTTAGAAAATATGGTATATATGTGTTGTACTACACCAAAAAAACTCTTAGCCCTCACACAACTATTAGCCATGTCACATAGTATTAAGTTTAAGCTATGACAACCACATGGAGTATAAAATGCTCTAGGATTTATGTCTAAAAGTCTCTTTTGAACTCCTTGATGTTTTCCTTTCATATTAGAACCATTATCATAGCCTTGTCCCCTCACACATCAATATCTAAATCAAGAGACTTCAATTCAAGTTGTAGAACATCAAAAAGTCCTTGTCCACTAGTATCATTCACAATTAAAAATCCCAAAAAAGATTCTTTGATATGAACTCCATTTGAAGAAAAAGACACATACCTCAAAATAATAGATATTTTGCTCTTGGTGACTAGAATCAGCAGTGCAATCAAGTATCACAGAAAAATAATTTGCTTCTTTATAACTTTTATAATCTCAGATTTAATTGCCTTGCCAATCAAAAGTATGAATTCATTTTGAATATTGTGAGTAAGATAATGATGATGAAGATCTTTATTTTGTACATGTTGAACATGTTCTTGAATAACTAGATCAAATTCAGCTAGCATTTCAATTAAACCCAAGAAATTACCATTACTATTCTCATATAGTCTCTCATTACTGCCACGTAATGTGTTTTGCAAGAAATTTAATGATTGAAATAATCCTCCTTAAAATATTTCTCCAATGTTCTCTATCTTTCTCATATTGCTTTTGTGATTCTCTATCGATAGTGTTTTTCGTATTTAATCCTAAGCACAACTGATACCAAGTTATCATATTTTTAACATGCTCCACACAAATTTCATGCTCTTTAAGTCAACGGCTAAGATGGGACCAATCATTAAACTCCCCCCTTGTTAATTCACCCACTCCATGACCTTTTTTAAATACTTTACAACAAAAACAAAATACTTTGTCAAGCTCTTTCGAGTAAACAAGTCAATCTCTCTCACATTTTTCTCCATTGGGGAAAATTCTAGTGTAATGGATTGATGAGAAGTGTCTATTAGATCGGTCATTAGGATCTTTCTCAATTGTTATGTCTCTTTTAGGGCCATTAACTGCTAAACGGCATATCATTCTTTCCTCAAGGTCATCCCAATATCTAGGATCATATATCACAATTAATTTTAGCATCACTACTATCATTAATTTCTACGGGCACATCATTAGAATTTTCAACATGCATATCATTAGGAACAACATCAATAGGCACATCATTAACATCATTAACATTTTCAGTTTCAAAAGGCACATCATTAACAATTTCAAAAGGCATATCACGATTCACATTTTCAACAGACACATCATTATCCACATTTTCATCATCTAAGGAGACATTAGAATCAATATCATCATCATTCTCATTTAAATTCACATTATCAGTAATTTTAATTATCGCTGGAAACTTGAGAATCTTTAACCACAAATTTTTCTAGAGCCCCTCTTTGAGATTGAATTAATGCTTCAATTCTTCTTAAGTTTTTCGCTGCCACATTCATATTTTCTAATTTTAGGAGGCATAATTCAATAATAAAAAAAAAGTAACAAGTATTGAAGTAATGAAAACTTTCCTTTTGACGAGTAGCAGTCTCCTTCTCGAATTTAACAGCAATCCGGCAACTCACACCTGCAGTGGCAATGACTTGAGCCAAGTAGCCAACCGATTGCTAAATATTCATATTCAAAATGACAAGAATTAAAAGGTGATTTTAGAGCATCTAAACAGTAAACACCCTATTACCCTAAGCAGTAAGCAGTGATTCATTTAATTTGAAGCAGCCAAAAGGCATTTTTAAACTAATTAAAAAGTGATTCTCAGATTACTATTTTTCACAAATTACTGAAAAAACATTGCTTACAAAACACTTAGTCTTCAACAACTAAAACTATGTCAAAAATGCCTATATTACCTGATTCCATTATATGGATTAGAAGATAATTAGATGCGCTTTGTCATAATTTATTTTTAACTTGAAAAAAATTTCACACCGACCCCAAAACAATTAGCTTATCTGAAAATTCAATTATGAAATTTAATAAATGAAAACTGTTGAAGAATATTAGTACCAAAAATTACCTTTTGAATTCGAAGAAGCCCACAGCTAATAGAGATTCAAGTTACTGAATAGTGTTTAAATCGGTAAATCGTTGCTTGTTTTTTCCAACCTAATAGAAGAGGAAGAGGATTGGAGTTGGGTAAAACTAATTTGAGATACATATTTATATGCACATACAGTGATAGAAGAATCGAAGATCAACGGTAATTTTTTGGAAAATAAAGACATTTATGGAAGATTAATGGAGGTTGAGAAAATTAAGGATGAGAAGAATTGAATTTTTTTCGCCGGCTGACCGCGTCTTCTTTCTTCAGGATTAAGGATCTTTATAATACATCTTTTTTTGCCGGTTGACTTGAGAAGAATTAAGGATTTTAAATTTTTTTTTAAGCCTAGTAAATGGGCTTCGAAATTTTGGGTTTGGGTGGCCCTGAAAAAAATGAGGTCCGGCGCGGTTGGGCTGACTGAACATTTATATAACCGGGCCTGTCTCCAACCAATTAAAGCAATAAGATATACTCCCGATCGAGCTGGTCAGTGGAACTCCACTAACAAGAAATATATCCCTATACATTATCTTATTTATGAATATTTAATATGTTGATCCTATGATGGTTTGGTAGCTTTTTATTTTATGGTACACGATGATTGTACAAGTGCCGCAATTGATATATATTTTTATGATGATCTGCACTTAGGAAGACATCTTTAATAACTTATGCTTGATATATTATCATTATATAAAGTGTGGGAAGAAGATGAGTTCAATGGTGGAGTTTCAATTAAAATTGGATTGAATATTATGATGGGAACACAGAAAATTTCAAAATTAGTCATGTAGTTCAGGGTAGTTCTACTTTTAATTTTGAGTGTGTCAATTTTAGTCATTTTTTGCTTTAAAATTTTGAATTTTCGTCAAAATCAACACACGAGGCACACACGACATCTTAAAAATCTCAAAATTTTAAGGGATCGCGTGCGCCTAATCCTAATTTATTGAGTCTGATATATATTCAACGAGCTTGAGATCGAGCACGACTAGTACTTGAAGAATTCGAACTTGTTCTTACTCTGGATTTAATTTCAGTAGAATTTGAGTATCACTATAAATAAAATTACAAATAGTCTTGAAACTTTGTCTGTATCCATAAATAATTAAGTTAATTTTGACTATTAATTTTGATCCTTTTTATTTCAATTTTGATAATTTCTTGTGAAGAACTTAAATTTTGAATGAAAAAAATTACCGAAAATGGTTGGAAAATTGTTATAGGATACAAAATAGCAAGAAAAAAATATTGAAATGACGGGCTCAGCTCGACTCTCTCACCTTAAATGATTCGAAATTAACCATGAGACATATTAAATCTTATGTAAAAATAAAAATCTAAAGCCATTAAACCGTAGGTCGGTTTAGAGGTCGAGCCCCCGTTAAAAACCTCGTCAGGATAAAACCCTGCTTAGGGCAAAGTAAATGCAATTTACGAATCTGGAATTGATTGAGAATTTTGCTTCCTGAATTAGAGATTATTCAAATGAGAGTGATGGTGACCGCTGACGTGATCAATATAAAATATTAGGGCAATTTTCCGATCAAAATTCAATTTTTTTAATAAAAGAACCAAATTTGATATTATATTACCAGATTAACAAAGTAAAGAAAAATACAAAACTATTTATGGACATTGACAAAGTTACTAGATTATAGGACTTTAGGGTATGTTTGCTTCGAGATTTAGGTGTGCGGGGAAAGTTGTGACTTCAAAATCTTATGGATTTGAAAGTCTTGGTGAATAGTAAAAAATATGTGTTTGTTTTGAGATTTTGTTAGGGTGAGATTTTACTTTATGTCAAATCAATGTTTAATAATGATTGATATGATATTATTATATGAGTAGGTTTACTGTACAAATTTGTATAGATACAAATCAATCAATTTAGGAAGGGTCAGCGGGTCAGGTGGTCAAAAATGGGTCAAAGCGGGTCAAGGATGGGTTGAGTAAAGTGAAATTGAGTCTCAACTGGGATTTATATGTATACAAATTTGTATCCTAGACTTTGTCTTATTATATTGTGTTGAGAGTGAGAAAAGTAGTAATGTGATTGTATTGAATTTTGTAAAAAATAGGGGTGTATGTGTACTTTATAAGAGAGGATTTTGAAGTCTAATTTTAAATCTCAAACTATAATGAGACGTGATTTTCAAAGTTTTAAGTCCATCCGGGTGAGTCTCGAAACAAACATGCCCTTACTAATTGAGACTCTGAGTGAGAGGGTGAAGATGATATATTAGATGATGTTATTATATTATTTCTCTTTTATTTGTCTATGCAATAGATGTTAAATATATGAGCTTGGCACAATAGATTAGGGTAGTTGTCACTAGGAAGTAGGAAATAACAACTTAGGCTTGGTAAACATTGCACCCTTACATTATCATTTATATATCTCTTGTAATTTACTCGTTTTGTCTTAATTTTAATTGTTCATTTTTCGTAAATAGTTATCTTAATTTTATTTGATTATTTCCTAATAAGGAAATAAAACGACTTTCAATACTATTTAATATTATTATTTATCTCCATTAAATCCACTTTACATTATTCAATATTATTATTTTTCTCCACTAAACCCACTTTACACCCTTTATACTATTTAATATTATTATTTTTTATTTTTTATAATCTCTATATCTATAATAATTGGATAATAAAAAATAGAACGGTGATAGTAAATTACGTACCATTCGCGAATGGAATTTTATTCAATAAACAAGATGGATTAATATATTGCATAGTGGAATAAAAGTTATGAGACACTTATAACATATAGTAAGTTATAATAATCGTAAATCCATCATCCTAGCTCAAGCTTTACACGGCGCCAATGGCGACCCACACAGACAATCGTTCCCGGCAAACGCACTCGCCGGAAACTTGTTCGCCGGCAACGCACCACACAAGTGATTGTAACTAACATTCACCTCCGAAACCCCTGCAATCGCCTTGGGCACTTTCCCAAACACCAAATTCCTCGACAACTCCAAAATCTTCAACGCCTTCACAAATCTCAGACTCTCCAAATTGAACTTCAATTTGTTACCAGAAGCGTAGAATCCCACCAAAAAATCCGTTCGATTCAGCAATTTCACCGGGCTACCCGTAATTTCGTTCTCCGATAGATCTATGTAATCGTAGAAGTAAGTCTCCGTAGGCTTCCAATCATCGATTTTGATCTTGATTCCGCATTTCGCCAACTTCAATGAGTAGATAATCGGAGATGTGGTAACCCACTGAGGAATTGAACCTAAGTGGAAATTGTTGTAGGATAGATCTAGCGATTCGATCCCCTTCACCCGCAATTCCGGAAACGGATCTACTAACAGGTTCCGCGATAGATCCAGATTGAAAATCTTAGTGAGATTAGCGAAACTTTTCGGAACAGTCCCCGAAAATCTGTTGGATGAAAGATCTAACGTATCCAGAGTTTGAAAATTCCCCAAAAAATTAGGGATCCCGCCTGTTAATAAATTATGCCCTAGCTCGAGATAAGCTAATCTCGGAGCCAGTGATGAAATGCTCGCCGGAATGTTTCCGGTGAACTTATTGTGATTAAGCTCGAGAACTCTGAGATCGGTTAAACCGGAAAATATGTCCGGAATTGCGCCGGAAAGTTGGTTGCGGCTAATTTCCATCAGCGTGAGGTTGCTCAGCCGCTGAAAGGAGGCGGGGATAGTGCCTGAGAGGCGGTTGCCGCTGAGTCTCAGCTGATTCAACTGAGTCAAATCGCCGATCGAACTCGGTATGGCCCCGGAAAACTGGTTCCCTAACAGGCTCAACGCGTATAATTGGGTAATATTTCCGATAGCCGTGGGGATTGGACCCGAAAGATTATTGTTTTCGATGTATATATATAAAAGTCTGGGTTTGGGAAAGGGCCAGATAAATATTTGAGATCCGGGAAATATACTCCATCCAAATATTGGAGTTTGGAGAGAGAAGATGAGATGGTACCGGAAAGAGTGGTGGTTAGGTTCCCGGGTCGACCCGGTAGGTATAGGGATGTGACCCGGGAGCCAGTTAGGCAGGTGATCCGAACCATTTGCAGCAGTCGGTTCCCTTTTTCCATGAGGCTAGCATGCCGGACGGGTCGGCTTTTATACCCGATTTGAAACCCAGTAACCCGGCTTCATCTTCGGGGTGACACGTGCCAGCTAAGGCTGAGATTGTCAAGAAAGAAAGAGTGAATATTGTTAGGAAGAGAAGTGGGAGGGATTTCATAGTGTGAAACATGATTGAATTTGAGGATAAAGTGTTGGTGTGTATATATAGAGATGGAAATTGGAGGTAGCTACTCAAAAAGAGTGGTGGTCTTTTTGTTATTTATATTGAATGGGTTACAGGTAGGGTTGGAGAAATATCGAAAATACTGGTATACCGCACTTACCTTACCGAAAAATATCGATTTTATCGAAATTTTCGGTATATCGAAATTTTAGACGATATGATATGGTACCGCATCGAAAAATTATAATTTTCGCATTTGATATTTCGATATGGAAATATAAAAAATTAAGATATCTTAAGATATCTAGAATATTACCTAGATATCTTGAAATATTTTCGATATACTGAAATACCGTATTGAATTTTTATTTTTTTTAATAAATATTTTTTTTTACCCAAACCCCATTTAGGCTAAATATAAAACACATATCAGCAATATTTCACAACATTTCACAAACCCTAAACATTTCTCCATTGTTGCTTGCCTGCGACCAAAAACACGATCGCATATGCCTCCGTCGACCACCCCATTGCCATCGCCTCCGTCGCCCATCGTTGCTCCCCCCCCCATCGTGGTGTGCTCAGTGTTCGATTGTTTCCTTTCCTCTGCTCTCGAATTCCGCTCATCGGGTGCGCTATGTTTTTATTGCAAGTGTTCTTGTAACTTATTCTCATAGGTAACAAATTCGTAGAGCCAAAAATCTTTAGGACAAGGTTAGGTGGTGTTGAAACCTTAGTGGTTTTAGTTGCATATGATCATATTTCTGTAGTTGTTTCCATGAGCCATTTTAGTTCTTTTGTTTCAATCCTTTGCATAATCTGAACTGAGTATATTTCCAAGAACGAGTCAGGTTTAAAGCCTTTTTATTTGAAAATTGACATTTTGCTTGAATTAATGATGTAGTATTCTTTTCTAAATATTATGATTATGTATATTTTTTCCTTTTCAACTACGAAATTTCAATCTTTCCAACTGGTCTTGCATCAGTTCACTATTTGATGGCTAATCTGGTGTGTAATAATGAGCTCCCAAGTAGAAAGCCCAGATGTCATTAATTGAGCTACCAAGAATCCTGGAGAAAATTAAACATATTATTTCAAATCCAGAAAGAAACACAACTTGGTTCCCTTTAAAAACCAAGAATATTTATAGTTCTTTTACAGCATTTACAGAAAGTTCTTAATTATGGTTTCTTAATTATTAAAGGAGCATTTACAAGAAGATTTGTGGTTTCTTAATTATTAAAGGAGCATTTACAGAAAGTTCTTTTATCTTCACATTTGGTAGTCTGGTAGTGTATATTTATAGTTCTTAAATATGTCTGTCTAGTCTCTACTTGTGATCTACTCTTGGAATTTACAGAAAATTCTTTTATCTTCACATTTGATTTTTTAATTTAATTTAATTAATGAAGTAACTTGGCGGTTGTAACTACTATAATTTTCATATATATACAGTTGACAATATTGAATTTGAGAACTTTGAATTCGTTGTCATATATTATACTAATATGTGTTTTTTTAGAATGGAATCTGAAGCTTCTCATTCAATGCAAAATCCATCCGACACACCGGACACAATTGATAGTGAAACACATGATACTGAAACACATGATGCAGGACCAAGTTGCAAACGAAAGCAAGAAAAAGATTCGCCAAAACCTCCCAAAGTTCCCAAAAAAGGATATATATGGCAAAGATTATGCATGAAGGGACTCGGATAGTGAATGGGGTCCTACAATCAATCGGGATTTGCGAACATTGTAAATTAGAAATCCCAATGACGGGTGGAAGTACTAGTGGGTTAAAAAACCACTTAGAGAACAGGTGCATCAAATGTCCACTATATATGGGAGTACTGAGACAAAAAGTCACCTATGTTGACAAATGAGACTATGGGGCAAGGAGGTGTTTTAATTCCACACACTTTTAATCAAAAGCGTTGTGAATTAAAAAAAAAGTTGTTGAATATGTGATCAAGGATGAAGTGTCCTTTTCGGGCGTTGAAGGGGATGGGTTCGTAAGTCTTGTGATGAATTACAACCGAGATTCAATATCCCCTATCGAAAAGAAAATTGCGGTATGATTTATGATCTATTCTTAGAGGAGAAAGCTAGGATACAACTTGCAATTAGTGGCCAAAAAGTGAGTATCACAACTGATACTTGGACTTCGATTCAAAATATAAATTACATGGTTATCACATCTCACTTTTTAGATAATGAGTGGAAATTGCATAAAAGGATCATAAATTTCACAAAAATTGATAGTCATGTTGGGGAAGAAATTGGTAAATTGGTTGAGATTTGTTTGAGAGGGTGGGGGATAGAAAAAGTTTTTTTCAATAGTAGTCGATAATGCTTCTTCTAATAATACTTCTATTGATTACTTGAAAAAAAGAATGAGAAGTGAAAACATGTTGATGTTTGATGGGAAATACTTGCACTTGAGGTGTTCATGTCATATACTTAACTTAATTGTTAAGGATGGTTTGAAAGAGCTTAGTGCATCTATTAAATCCATAAGTAATGCAGTTAATTTTATTCATTCTTCCCCCCCCCCCCCAAGATTGAATAAATTTAGGGAGTTTGTTGTGCTTGCCAAGTTTCCTAGCACGTCAACAGTGCCTATGGATGTCAAGACTAGATGTAATTCAACATATAAAATGCTTGATATTGCAATGAAGTACAGAAGGGTGTTCGAAAGGATCGCGAACTATTTTCGTGAAAAGAATGAAAATGGCAAAGAAAGGAAAGGACCTCCAAGTAAGGAGGATTGGGAGAGCACAAACACTTTTATACTCTTTCTGAAGAAGTTTTATGATGTCACTTTAGAGCTAAGTGCATCAAAAACTCCGACTTCTCAATTGATGTATCAAACAATGATTGCATTACAACTTGAGATTGATAAAAAGAGCGATGATCCTTCTGATCCAATTCTTCAAAAGGTTGCAAGTGCAATGAAGGTTAAATCTGATAAGTACTAGGGGAATTGGGAGAGTATGAATCCTTTGATTTTTATTTCCAATGTTTTGGACCCAAGAAACAAACTTCAGGTTATCAAAGTCAGCATCAAAAAATTGGGAGGTACTTCTGAGAAGATCCAAGAAGTCATTGGTATGACTAAAAAGAATTTGATAACTTTGTGGACAGAGTATAAGGGGATAAATGATACTTTGATTGTTGAGAGGCAAAGTGCGGAAATGGAGTGTGGTGGTAGAAATGGTGCTAGTGGCGGTAAGCGCGGTGGTCTTTACGATGAGTTGTTCGATGATGTGGAAGCACAAAATGAAGAAGAACAACTTCAAGAGATATCTAATGAAGTGGATAAGTACTTTAGATGATGAGATTGAAAAAAATGCTCTAATCCGCCTCTTTCAATCTTTTGGAGTGGTGGAAGGAAGTGAAACTAGGTACCCAATCCTTTCAATTATTGCCAAAGATATTTTTGCAATTCCAAGCTCAACTGTCGCTAGCGAGTCCGCTTTTAGTTTGGGAAAGAGGGTTGTGGATCCTTTTAGGAGTAGTTTGAGTCCTAAAATGGTAAAAGCATTGGTGTGCACTAGTGATTGGCTAAGAGCAGATGCGATGAACTTTTATAAGGATCCAACCGATGATGACCTTGAATTATTCAAGGAAATTGAAGAAATTGAAAAGGGTTAGACTTTTTTTAATGTTTACTTAAGTTTAAATTTTAAAATTATTTTTATTTGTTAATCTAATGTGAAGTCTATTAATCTCTTAATAATTTTTTATTCCTCTTTTACAGCTCCAAAAGTCAGTCATGATTTTTCTCTCTCTCTCACCTCATCCACGGAGAACTCACGTCCCTAACAAACCTCAAAGTCTTGTAAGCGATTATTTTCAATTTTTTGTGATCACGAATGAAGGTTCTTATGTATGGTTTCATGATATAGTGATAATTTCAAGAATGAATGTTCTTATGTATAATTCCTTAATGCAGTGATATCTCCAAAAATGAAGTTTGTGGAACTGTACCAGTTGATGACCCATTTCAATTGTCTCATATCGAATGGTATTCTCCTAATTTATCTTGGTAAGTGTTGGGAAATAAATTTAATAAAGAGGATTTTGATTAGATCCCAAAACCCCTGAGTATGACATGTTCAGGATAATCTTGATAGATGAGTCAGGATTCAGTTTTAGAGTGTTCAGGATATTATCTGCACCGTGTATAGTCGTGAGATATAGAAATGTTTAGTTTACAAGACTCAAGAAGATCTTGAGATATCAAGACTCGATGAGGATACCGAGAATCAAGGAAGACTCAGAGAAACTCAAGACTCAGAGAACTCAAGACTCGAGAAATCAAGACTCAGAGAACTCAAGACTCGAGAAATATCAAGGCACAAGAATTATCAAGACTCAATAATGTAATGAATGCTCAAGATATCCCGAATGTTCCGGCAATCAAGCCGAGGAATATAAATTGAATCCAAATGACGTGGACCAACGAAAGGAAGACAACCACCGAGAAAGTCAGCAGAACTTAAAAGAATAGTATGGATTTGAATGTGATTCTTCCAACGGAACATTCAAATCCACACTATAAATACAAGTTCTTCCTTCATTATCGCAATTGTGGAAGTGCGAAAAAGATAAAAACGATGCTTCTGAGCCAAAGAGAGTCAAGTTTTCCCACCCTAGAACACAAGTCCAGATATACAAATATATTCAAAGAGTGTTCTAGAACCCAAGAACCCACGATGTATCATAGCTTAGAGAGATTTTCCCAACCTTAGATTGAGGCTAAACCATTGTAAGGAAAAATCTCACCATAGTTGGAGACAACACCAAATCCAAACCCAAAGGTGAAATGAGGTAGTTGTTAGCAAACCCCGAGCGTGGGTGATAAGTCCCGGGGAGTGTGAACTCGTTAAACATCTAAGAGTTTGAGTTAGTAAACTACAGGTAGTCGAAAGCTCGTGGTCGGGTTGAGTAAAGTAAACCACGGGAGTAGTCGAAAAGCTCGGGGGCCGAAGTTGAGTTAGTAAACTACGAGGTAGTCGAAGCTCGAAGTTGATAAGGAATTTTCCTAGAGAGGAGAGTGGATGTAGGATCGTTGTCCGAACCACTATATATTCTTTGTGTTGTTTATCGCTTTATGTTTATACTTGTCATATGCATCTAGTTATAAGCAAAACACAACACATGAGTCAAAAAATTGGAGCACTCGCCTCACCCCCGCTTTTTTATATGCACCGAAAAGAAAAACGCTTTGCTTCCGACGACGCGCCAAAATGGGTTTTCAAAAACCGACAAACAAGTGGTATATGCACCAAAAGAAAACTCAACAACGAAAATCACAATTTTCAAAGTGATCACTTATTTTCAAAGTGATCGAATCTATTTTTAAAACCTGTCTCTGCAGAAAGTTTTACACAACAATGGAATAATATAACTTTTCATTGATAAAGACCCGAAGGTCAGGTTACATTACAAGTTACAAATACAAGAGAACCTGGAGGTCAATACATAACTCTAAACCCTAAACCCTTAAGCCATAACCCTAAACCTTCATCCAAACCCAAACCCGATCTACAGGGGGGTGATTAAGAGGAGAAAAGAGAGAGTTTTTAAGATCTCATGCTCTCATTTTCCCCACTTAACAGGATGAGGGAGGCTTGAAAGGTAATCCTATGCCGCAAACTGATGGACTCTCCAATGGAGTGAGAGCGGCATTAATAGGATTTTTAAGCCAGGAGCCCCAAGAAGGAGTAAGTGGGCTCTCCAGCTGTTAAATGGTGAGTGTGATATACGAAGATCAGCTGTTGTCTGATCAAGATCGTATATCAAACTCACGTTCATTTTCAGACTAAGTCTGTTAATGGTAGTCACGTCATAACGATAGACACACAAGGTACATACGGTTAGGAGAAGTGTCTTCTCAGTTGCAACAGCAGAACCGCCGCCATGGTGGAAGAGAAGCTTTGCAACGATCGTATGTGAAATCGTTGACGATGACGAAAGCAGCAATAAGGAATGAAAAGGGTTGATTTGAGAAGATGAAATCATGGAAAAAGGGGTAAAAGCGTTTGCCGGAAATCTCACCGGAAACAAGGGTTCACCAGGAATACATGATTCTACAAAGAAGATATGTATGGTGAATGAGTTATGTTGTGTAAAACATTGGTCCAATTTATAGAGGCCAAGCAAGGGTGCAGATGCAAATTTGAGTTCTCAAAGCCTTTTTAGAAAAATTTGCATCACAAGGACAAATAGTAGAAATCACGCGAATCGATATTTGGATAAAGTTACGGCGGATTGACATATCGAGAGTGTCAGACGATATCTACGCATGTCAAATCGCACCAACTTAGGAAATAGAGGCTACTACTCTAGACTAAGTTTTGGCAGTAATATTTTCCAAGAATTGTCTTAATCTGAGGAGAATCAGATTTAGTCAACAAAAATCTGATTACATACAAAGCTGATCAAATGAAGAAAATCAGCTGAGCTTGAAAACTTCACCAAATTAGATATATCGGTCTATATCAGTTGAAAGGGGAACTTCAACTTGAGGGGGAACTTCAACTTGAGGGGGAACTCACGGAATCAAAAGTAGATGATTGAGATCAGACGAGGCTGCAGACAAGACTGATCAAGATTAGATGAGTTAGATGAGTTCCGGAGTGAACTGATGAGCTGTGCAAAATCAGAAGTGAAGAAAAGCTAAAGCCAGCAAATCAGAAGAAAAGGTTGCAAATCAGAAGATGAGCGAAAGAGACTGATCAAAATCAGACGTGATCGAGATCAGATATGACAAACCTGATATGCTAACCTGATATGATGACCTGATGCTATTCTGATATATTGATCTAAAAGATGTGTTGATTTGATTAGTCGAGATAATCAGATCAGGCAAAGAAGACATCAGATAGCTTGGGTAAAGAGATCTGAGACTCAGTAAGTAAAGTGAACTGAGACTCAGTATAGGTAAAGAGACCTAAGGGTCAGGATGTCTGAAGTCAGAAGAAACTGAACTCAGTCAGCATGAGTGTCAGTATGCCTGATCAGACAAGGTCCGTAGAAGAAGAGGAATGAGGAGTCGAGCAGAAGACAGAAGACTGAAGACTTGTAATTCTTTATGTTTTTGTCTTTATTTCTTTGATAAGTTCATTGTAATCTGTAACTGATAACATACAATCAATGAAACCTTTATCTTTATGCTCAAAGATAATACCTCATTATCTTTTTTACATGTCTTTTATTTTGATATGCCTGATTGAATGTCTCTAATCTGATTATATGCTCATATATAAGGGAAACTATATGATGCTATGAGAAATTGCTTAAGTATTTAGTAATGATCTATTTAGAAAAGATTCATTACTGAAGAAATCTGTTGAATGATTTAAATTGATTGGAGATTTACCATTCTTGTAATAGGAAAAACTGAAACCTGAGTATAGGTTATATGTTTGTAACAAGATAGGTTTTGGCATCATCAAAAATGGGGAAATTGTTGGGAAATAAATTTAATAAAGAGGATTTTGATTAGATCCCAAAACCCCTGAGTATGAAATGTTCAGGGTAATCTTGATAGATGAGTCAGGATTCAGTTTTAGAGTGTTCAGGATATTATCTCGACCGTGTATAGTCGGCAGACATAGAAATGTGTTAGTTTCAAGACTCAAGAAGATATCGAGATATCAAGACTCAAAGAGGATACCGAGAACCAAGGAAGACTCAGAGAAACTCAAGACTCAGAGAACCCGAAGACTCGAGAAAACCAAGACTCGAGAACTCAAGACTCGGAGAAATATCAAGGCACAAGATCATCAAGACTCAAGAATGTATCAATGCTCAAGATATCCCGAATGTTCCGAGGCAATCAAGTCGAGGAATATAGCCGTTGGAATCCAAATGACGTGGACCAACGAAAGGAAGACAACCAACCTGAGAAAGTCGCAGAACATAAAAGAATAGTATGGATTTGAATGTGATTCTCTCCAACGGTAACATTCAAATCCACACTATAAATACAAGTTCTTCCTTCATTATCGCTGGTGTGGAAGTCACGAAAAAGATAGCAACGATGCTCTGAGCCAAAGAGAGTCAAGCTTTCCCACCCTAGAACACAAGTCCGTAGATATACAAATATATTCAAAGAGTGTTCTAGAACCCAACCTAAGCAACCCACGATGTATCATAAGCTTAGAGAGATTTTCCCAACCTTAAGATTGAGGCTAAAACCATTGTAAGAGAAAATCTCACCATAGTTGGAGACAACACCAAATCCAAACCCAAAGGGTGAAGTGAGGTAGTTGTTAGCAAACCCGAGTGAGGGTGATAAGTCCCGGCGAGTGTGAACTCGTTAAACATCTAAGAGTTTGAGTTAGTAAACTACGAGGTAAATGAAAAAGCTCGTGGCGGGTTGAGTAAGTAAACTACGTGGAGTAGTCGAAAAGCTCGGGCGAAGTTGAGTTAGTAAACTACGAGGTAGTCGAAAAGCTCGAAGTTGATAAGGAATTTCCCTAGAGAGGGAGAGTGGATGTAGGACTGGTTGTCCGAACCACTATATATTGCTGTGTTGTTTACTGCTTTATGTTTATACTTGTCATATGCATCTAGTTATAAGCAAAACACAACACATGAGTCAAAAAATTGGAGCACTCTGCCCTCACCCCTGTTTTATATGCACCGAAAGAAAACGTCTTGCTTCCGCACGCGTAAAATGGGTTTTCAAAAACCGGGACAAACAGTACGCTATAAAACTCAATACTGCATACTGATTATTGATCTGAGATTTCGTCTTTGGCTTAAATTTTGATTCCTTGATTTTCATTTAATTGCTTAAATTCTTGTGTTTTACAGGCTTCTTGAGATTTTGAACTTCAAAAGTGATGAAGATTTTTATTTTCAATCATGATTTGTTTTATTTTAGTACTGAAACAGATTGGGTGTCTTTTAATATGTGTTGTGTTGAACTGTTGAAACTTATTTTGTTGTGTTGGATTGTTGAAATTTATATTTTGTGTTGGACAGATGAGTGATGAATACTTAAATCTTATTCTGTGATCAAATATTTTTTTCATAAAAAATACAGGTTATTTAAAAATTAATTTAGACAGGATTGGTATGTCGAAATTTCGGTACAAAACGGTATTATCAGTATGCCGAAATTTCGAAATTTTGGTACGAAACGGTATTATCGGTATGCCAAATTTTTGGTACGAAACGGTATATCGATAATTCGGTATGGTACGGTATATGTCGAAAATTCGGTACGGCACGGTATACCGAAATTATCGGTACGGTATCGGTATCAATATTATACCGAAATTTTCGGTATGAGAACGATATTATATTTTTTGGTATCGAAAATTTCGGTACGGTAACAGTATGACGAGAAAATTTTCGGTATGTCGTACCGTCCACCCCTAATTACATGTGAGGCTGCACAAGATATTTGACCAGATAAGTTACGAAACAGTGTCAAAATTGGTTTTGACTTGTAAAATCGGAGCGTGTGCATTGTTAAATTTTAATGACGCACTTTTTGTAGCTTTGAAATTTGGAGGAATTTAGCCAAGATAGGCATATTCAGGTTTGAAGTGAGGAAACTTCCTTTTAGGGTGTTTTTTGAAACACTTAAAATAGTTTTTAAAAGCATTTATTTTCAAAAATTGTGAGAGGGAGTTTTGAAAATAAGTGTTCTGAAAGTTGTTTTAAGTGTTTCAAAACATACATTTAAGTCAAGTGTCAACCTTTGATCCTCTTTTTTTTTTTTTTGAGGTAGAGACGAGAAACTTTCCTCTTCTTTTGTCTTTGGAAAGCCGAGGAAGTTCGATCCATTAATCAGCAGAAATATAGATTTGCCTGTGCGCCCGATGGGAAGATATCCTCTGTTGGTCTAGCTTATTGATATATTCCATAAAACTCTATTTGAATCCATTTTCTTTGTTTGTTTATCGAAAAAAATCCGTCTCAAAATCAAATTAAATTGAGCACGGATTTTTCTGGCCCAAGTGTATCTCGAACCCGTGTTGCACCATTGGCCAATGTTCAACATCATAAATGGATTACATGCGAGTTGAGGTGTTACGTTCAAATAAAAAATATACTCGAATTTTGAATTTATTCCAAGTACTCGAGCTGGATCTCAAGTTTAGTAATAAGTATATGACTCAACATGTTTGTGAGTTTAATTAAGATTAAAAATCTTAAACTATTTTATTATTTATCATTCATATATATATATATACAAGTAAACAAAAATTTTATAATCATATCTTTTCATTTATCTTCACCCTCATAGTGAAGAAACGAAATTAAGAAATAATAAATTTTTAAAAGCTAATCTCGATTTGATATTTCGAAAAGACATGGAATATTAAGGAGCCATCTCCAATTTGTTAAAAAATATAAAAAATGTTGTGCTTCAAACGAAAATAACTTTAAAAAATGAGGGCACAACATGTATTATGCATCAACCGAATAAATAAGATTGAGAGGAGCAAATGTAGAGCCAATCTAATAAAATACGAACTTGTAAATTTTGTCAAACACCCTCAAAATGTTTAATTTACCATGAGACTGAGTTGATCAAAATTGTCTGTGGATAATTTGTCCAGTGAAGGAAATTAAAAGAAAAAACTCATTCTCATGGGGTATTGGAAAAATCTGTTGGAATCCTAATCCTTCTCTACTTGAACATTCTTTCAAAAAATTGGTAGAAAAAAGTGGTTCAAGTTTCATTTTATAAGCTAAGCTAATAATAGTTTTGTTTAGTGGTGGGACACAATACTCATTTGATGAAAAATCAAAGCTATGAGGACTAATTTTTACTTGTTCAATTGATAATCTAGATATACTATTATGAAATTGAGATGAAGCAGTTGATTTTGTTCGTCTCATATTCCTGATCCTGCAATACGTGCGTGTGTTTAGTGAAATGTCCAAATAACTCATCATAAATACATCTAATTTGCCATAGATAGTTTATTTTTCAAAACAAGTGCTGCAAATTGTTGTGAACCCTTTATTTGACCTTAATGACACTATTTATACAAGTTGACTAGCATGAGCTGTCATTTTACATGATAAGATTACATCTGGTCACAACATGTGTCCCTTGGGACTCTCCTGGCTAACTTATGTCTCTGGCGAACACGTGTATGATCCTAGCCGGACCCTCTTCACACCCGTGTTCGCCCATCCTGATGAACACGTGTATGGTCCTAGCAGCTGACTATGACCCCGCCTTGGCGAACACGGTCGGTCTCCAGATGTTGACTTGCAAACAGACATTGGTCCACGTGTGCAGTTGGTGAACACGTGGCCTATATTCTCGACGAGTCTTGGACCAGGTACAAGTAACACGTACGTTGGGGTATTACTCATCTTACAAAGCCGACACCCCTTTTCTTATGAATACTGGTCAATATTTGTTGCATTAATGAGAAATCTACCACACTTTTGAGTAGCTGAATTTAATCAACTCAACCCGCGGGCCCAATCTCTCTACATATACCAACATTTTATCCATCCATCAATTAATCAATCAATCCCCTGCATTCTTCAACACCATGCAAATATGCAATCCCTTCTCTTCCTTAATCCATGAAACCGGTTTTCCAGGCCCATACCGAGTTGGATCGGCTATTCGACTCGGTCAGACTCAGCACCAACCGCTTCTCCGGCACAATCCCCGCCTCCTTCCAGCGCCTGAGGAATCTCACGCTTTTGCAAATTAACCGCAATCAACTCTCCGGCGCAATTCCTGAATCTTTTCCGGCTTAACCGATCTCAGAGTCCTCGAGCTTAACCACAATAAGTTCACCGGAAACATTCCGGCGAGCATTTCATCGCTGGCGCCGCAAATAGGTTCTCTCGAGCTAGGGCATAATTTATTAACAGGCGAAATCCCTAATTTTTTGGGGAATTTCCAGACTCTGGATAAATTACATCTTTCATCCAACAGATTTTCGGGGGCTGTTCCCAAAAGTTTCGCTAATCTCACTAAGATTTTCAATCTGGATCTATCGCGTAACCTATTAGTAGATCCGTTTCCGGAATTGGGAGTGAAGGGGATCGAATCGCTAGATCTATCCTACAACAATTTCAACTTAGGTTCAATTCCTCAATGGGTTACCACTTACCACATCTCCGATTATCTACTCATTGAAATTAGCAAAATGCGGAATCAAAATCAAAATCGATTATTGGAAGCCTACGGAGACTTACTTCTACGATTACATCGATCTATCGGAGAACGAAATTACGGGTAGCCCGGTGAAATTGGTGAATCGAACGGAGTTTTTGGTGGGATTCTACGCTTCTGGTAACAAATTGAAGTTCAATTTGGAGGGTATGAGATTTGTGAAGACGTTGAAGGTTTTGGAGTTGTCGAGGAATTTGGTGTTTGGGAAAGTGCCCAAGGCGATTTCAGGGGTTTCAGCGGTGAATGTTAGTTACAATCACTTGTGTGTTGCGTTGCCGGCGAACAAGTTTCCGGCGAGTGCGTTTGTGTGGGTCGCCATTGCCGCCGTGCAAAGCTTGAGATGGATTTATTATTATCGTGTGAGTAATCGATCTTCTTTCTTAATTAAGAGGTAGCTAGTGCTAGTGTGCGTAGCTTTATGCAGTAATATTGTTTCTTAAATAAAATGAATAGTATGTAAATTAGACGACAAAAATTAAATCATAATGGTACGTAACATGATTGTGGGATAATATATTTTGTGCAAAAATAAACTATAGAGTGAACAAGTTTCATGATGAAATTGATTAAAATATATAACTTATATTATTAAAAAGTGTGACTTTTTACTGTAAAGGGTGTAATTTTTTACAATAAATAGTAATATTACTTATAAAAATGATGGGATGACTTATATTATAATAGGGGGTATTATAATGATAACTTAAGGACGCGACTTATATTACTAAAAGGTATGACTTATATTACTAAAAAATATATTTATTAAAAAAAAATTAATTTCACGATAAATAAATTTCTCAGCATACAAACTCTTCGTAGAATGTTTTCAACTTATCATGTATGTGGTGATGATTTTACGAGGGTGGATAATGTCTTGTACATATGTTGAAAAGGGAATTAGGAAAAGAACAAAATATTGAAAATCTCGATTTGATATTTTACAAAGACAGAAGAAAATGCAGTTACTACAATCTATATTATCTATACGTGTCACTTACAAGTAATGTTTAGCTTTGATTGATGTTATAACCCAATAATGCGAAAGAGGGTTTTGGGCTAAAATATAGCGAGGCGGGCTAAAGGAGGCGGGCCAGGCCCAATCGCGGGCCAATAGAAATGGGTGTGAGGTTGGCGGTTAGCAAGAAGGAAAGATAGTTTCCCATATTTTATAAGATTTGACAAAATCTTCAAGATTGACAAGATATGCAAGATAGTTCTAAATTTACTGTTTTCTTTATTTATTTTCGATTTTTATCCTTTAATTTCGTAGTTATTGAGTTGGTTTGATAGATTTGCTAGATTTGACCCTTTTTTTATTAGGATTAGTCCTTTTGTCCTACAAATATTGTGGACGTCTTTTTCTTTTTTATTATCAATAACTTTTTTCTTGACAACTTTATCAAAACTCAATCGATCTCTTGTCATCCTGAGCTGAGGTGACGATTAATTGTTTTTATTTATGTTTGGAGATCGCGGTTCTCATCACCCAACTTAAGCTTCTCAGTATTTATTAATTGTAAAATAATAAAATTGAGTATTATTTAAAATAATTCGTTAAAGTATTGAATAAAGAGTGACTCTTGTGAAATATTGCACATAAATCATATGTGCAATATCCTATTATATATGAAGGAATTGAAATTTGCGGGTCATGGGCGGGTGTCAAACGGGTTGCACGTTAATAAAATTACTGGCGCTAGAGTCTTTATATTCACATAAGCGCAACTTAAAATTTATTGAGGGCATTAGCCCAGTGGTATCAATCTCTTTTCAAAACAAGAAGGTCACAGGTTCTAATTCTTGTTTCAGCACATTTTTTTTTTTTTTTTTTTTTACTCCTTTTCCCCCACAATTATTTTGTGTTACTAAGCTAGATGAACAAAAATTATGCAGTTTTTTTTTCCTACATTTTTTGTGTGTTACTACATGAACAAATGTGTGATACTGATAGATACAAAATATGTTACTAGATTAACGAAGTCAATTTGGTTGTTTTTCCCATAAATTTTTATGTGTTACTGCATTAATAAAGATATGTTACTCATAGATACGAAATGTGTTACTATATGAACAAAAGTCCAATTTTACGCTTTTTCATGTGTTACTACATGAACAAAATTGTGATACTCGTAGATAAAATGTGTCTTACTACATACATAAAAGTCAATTTTTTGTGTTACTATATGAACAAAAGTGTGTTACAACGATAATCAATTTGTTGTGTTACTACATGAACATCTAGAATACAAATGGTCATATTAATTAATGAGCAAATGAAATTGACCAATTGGTCATATTCATCCTCGTCCTCTTCGGATTCTGTCTCTCTCATCATTCTTCCAGCATAATACATCTCCTCCTCTGGTTCACCCATCTCATTATCACCAACAGCATAATCCACAACTTCCTTCGTGATATCCAATATCACACTGCACAAAAAGCAGTATCTTTCAATTTAATCGCCTACACAATCATTAAAGAGTAGGGAGAAAACACTAAAATCATATGCACATGATTAGGTCAGCAAACAAGTTTCACCAAACCAATCGTCATATCAAAACTACTAAATTGAAAACAATAATTGATAATTAAATATAATAAGTCACTGATCTGATGTTATTTTTATTATCTGCAATTTTGCATCTTCTCGCAGGATCTTGTCATCGGTAGTAGATCTAACGGCTTCATCGAGCTCTCTGCTATTTATGAGTTATAACTTTGTGTAATTGCACCGTTACCATCGTCGAAGGCGTCGCCACCATAGTGGATGATCGTCTCCGTGGAGGATAATCAATGGATTGATGACGTATTTGAAGGAAAGAGAGAAAAGAGAAAAGGCGAGATTGAAGACGGCGAGAAATAAGAATTGATCTATTAATAAGATGTAAAACGGGTAGGGTAGGGCAATATTGCACGGATGCATGCAATATTGCATACAAGTTTTTGCGTTGAATAAAATAAGGTAAAACTAAGTTAATTTTTAGAATATTCAAATTAAAGAAATACAATTTGTCATACAAAAGGCCATAATATTAAGATCCCTTAAAACATCCGTAGGCCATGAGACCTACTTTCTCAGCCCAGCTATCACATAAATTCGCAGCCCATATGTGAACTAATCCCAAGCCCAACACTATATATCACACAAAAGCTGAAAAACAAAAATGGTTCACTCAGAAAATAGCAGGTCGCCCTTAAATTATATGAGTTTGGCACTCAGCTCCCCAGACTCTGAATAATGACATTTAACCCCTAAATTTGGGGAAATGTAGACTAGAACGTACCTTGCGGAAGGGAAGTTGTACCTGTCTTGGTAATTGATAGAAATCCATCTATTTCCCCGTTTCTCAGCATAGAGTCATTTCATCCCTCTTGGTAAGTGAGACCTCAAAACTTGGGGCTTCAGCCTGCAAATTCATAAAGGTGCCTTTTTTTTTTTAATCTCACTGGAGTATTTTTTTCTAATTTACTTTATTCTTAATTTCTTGCATTTATCTTATCAATCTTAACTCGTTTTGAAAAAATAAATCAATTGGGTTTCAATTCTTGAAATTAATACTATTGGGGTTTGACCTTGTAGTCTGTTCCTGAATTTTTTTTGTGTTGTCATCGTCCAGAACACTTGTATGTTCATGAAATTCTGTTGCTTGGTGTAATTTAATCTCAACTTAGCAGAAACTGAGAGTTCTGTACTCCATAAGCCTCAATTATGTGGAGGGTGAGCATTATTCGGTAAAAACCGAAAAATCGAACCGAACCGAGCCGAACCGAAATAGTTAATTTGGTATTCAGTTCGGTTTCGGTTTTCAATTTTAGAATTTTTTATTTTCGGTTTCGATTTCAGTTTTTAAAGTAAAATTACCGAAAAACCGAAAACTGAACCGAAATAATAAATTATATATATATATATATATATATATATATATCATAATTGTAGTTCATTTATTCATTTTATAACCTAAATATTACATTATATATACATTATATGTGGATTATAGATTTATATAGTAGTGTAGTATAATTGGATTCTGAAAGTAATTATTAATATAATAATTAATTTTATATTAATTATTATTTAAATAATAACAATATCCACACATGAAAGTGGATAGAGTTAATTGGGAAGTTAGTTAACTTCCAAGAGATAATAAAGGGAGGAGATTTTTTGGAATTCAATTCTGACGGATGTTGCGTAGATTGAAGAGAATTCACTCCGGACCCTTTTCTCCTGCATAACACAAAAGACGTAAGATAAAGAGAAAATACACAGAGTGATTTTCTTCTTAATTCCCTACACATCACATTTATACAACAATCAAAAGGGCACTTAAATTGTGATTAATGGAAGCAACCCTGTGGTTGCGTTTCGGACTAAGAGATCTCAGTACGTACGATGAATTCAACCGGGTTTAATATTTCTTCCGCTGCAATTCTGGAATAAAGGTTAGTGAATTTCTAACTGTTGGGGAATTAATTGCCGGGATCTATTCGGGATGAATGTTTAAATACAAATTTAATTCTAACAATTATTACTAGCATGAATTAATCCTATATTAATTCAAATAATAATTCAACAACAAATCATGCATATAAACAGTTCACCTAAATCCTACGCATGCGGAATAGCTACGGGTTTACGTGAACTAACCTCTTTGGAATGACAATGGACTTCGTTGACACGAACACACCAAAAGACCTTCCCAAGTATTTCCAAGTCCTTGCTCGTCAATCCGGTGGAAGGAAACTTGCGAACAATTAACAAAAGAAAAAATAAATTATTTGTTGCACCATCTTTGTGGATTTCTAATTTTTCCAACACATGGAATTGCATTTGGGGATGAAGAAATCATCCCCTATTTATAGATGAGGTGGTGGTCGAAAATTTGGGGAAAAATAATATGGGAATTTTTTTTCTTGATCTCCAAGAAATCTTGAATATATCTCATATATTATTTTCTCCATAATTAAAATATTCCACAAAAATCTCACCTCCTCTTGTTATGGGATATTTCGAAAAAATAAGGAAAAAGAAAACAAGATTTGGATCTTCTTGAATTTATGAGATATTCTTGTATTCCAAAAAATACATATCTTCCATAATATCTTTTCAAGAAAATCAAGAAAATATTTCCTTCCTTTATTTCTTCAAAATTTTCGAAAATCTCAAATAAATAACCAAGTGGGAAATTTCTTGAATTTAATGAGATAATCTTGTATTCCAAGAATACTTATCTTCATTCCATAACAAAATTCAAAGAAAATCTTTCTCCCTCTATTATTTATTATTTTCGAAATTTATAGGAAAATTAGGCAACAAAACTTATTTTATTTTTAAACACCTTTTCAGTTATTGGACTTTATGTTTGAGCTACTTGAGGGGCCTTTAGGAGAATTAAGATTGGACCTTCCAATGGATCTTGAATTATCAATATTGAGCCACAATATTATTCAAGCCCATAAATATTAATTAATCCCACTACATAATTAATACTGCACTATCCATCTTAACCCATATTACTGTTAATATGGCTCCCGGTTATTATTTCCCGTGTTTAAGATTATCTAGCCCAAGCCACTGAAATAACTTTCCATTAATTAATATCTTTTGTCCTTGGTCAAGGAACGGTTCAACATTATTATCCATACCGGAAACTAATTCCACTTGCAAGATTTGGTATGATAAATCTTATGAACCTCCCAAGGGGGCAAATCGAACAAGCGTACTTGCACACGATTCTTCGTATTAAATCTTAGCAATCGCATGTGACCAATAATATTGCCCAAGATATAAAGTATTGAATCTCATTGATTCTCAACCCGTCATAAGTCAAAGCAATAATTACTAACCACACACGATCCTATTTAAGGGACGAAGATTAAGAAATAACGAACCACTGAGGTCTAATTCTTCCTAGTTCAATGCTGAAGAATTTATCCTCCTGTAGGTCCTATTCAGTGCATCAGTCATGCACTAGTGTAATCTCTTGGTCAAGACAAGTCAATCTGAGCCTTACACTTCAACCTTTTACGATGGATTGTTCATTTCCATCTAGGTCGTGAATGGTGTACTTTTAGTTACAAGAGACTGTTAATTTAATCTTCTGTGATCTGGTATCACTAAATTAACTACAATGTAACACGTACTATTTATTGAACAGTTGTGCAGTAAATATATGTAACATTCAATGATATTTAAAGCATCAGTGATAAATAATTTATTTCAGTAAATAAGACAGAAATTCAGTTTGGTTATACAAAGTAAAAGCATACTTTCCAGTATAACCCCAACACTAACCCTGTAATCTAACAATGTTATCAGAGCCATTTTGTTGGATTCTCGTATGTGTTTATGTTTCTCGCGTTATGTAAGAACGATATGTGATTGACATGTTTTTACGCTTGAAATCATGGGTTCTGTGTTTTTTCAAAATTTTGATTTTCTTGAAACGGACGAATTAGTGGCTGAAAATTTTATTGTATGTGAGTGATATGGTGTAGAATATATCTGAAAAGTTTCGTAATTTTTGGCCAAGCCGTTTGTGAGAAATAAATTATTTTTTGGAAAAATTTGTGAAATTTGATAGCGAATTGTGAACAGTACATAATGAATTTTGGTATGTTCTTGGTACTGAGTTAATCTACGTTGGAAGAAGATTCCAACGGGATATTATTCGTTAATTTTGGTTGAGAAACGAATGAGATGTGATTTTTTATTAAGATTTCACGTTTCTGGGGCAAATATGAAAAGTATGGGGTTGTTCTTTGAGAATTCAAAATTTTCTAATGACTTAATTGAAACTTTTCAGTATTTAATTTTGACCGACTTGGTTTTGGTCAAAACCGCGGTCCTAACACCAAATCGGACTCAAACCGCGAGCCAGACGACCGGACCACTTGACCAAACGTACAGACGGCGCGTGCACACCACGCGCGTTAGTCGGTGACGGCGCGTGTATACCACGCGCTTTGGTCGGTGATGGCGCGTGTGTGCCACGCGCGGCTGGCGGTGATGGCGCGTGTACGCCACGTGCGTAAGTCGGTGACGGTGCGTCTGACTCACGCGCGGCGCGTTGAAGCGCGTGTAGTGTCAATGACCGAGCGTGGGAAGCTGTTTCGGCGCGTGATGCGCGTCACGGCATGGCCTGTTTTCCGGCGACTTTGGGCTGTTTTCTGGGCGCTTGTGGTGGTTTTAGGCGCGGAAAAGCTGTTTTCTGGCGTCTTAAAGCTGTTTCCAGCGAATTCCGCTCATGTAATCTTATTTTGGCTCGTTTGAGCTCATTTTAACTTCGATTTTGGCTCCGAAAATTGCTATGTTCTTATTTTTCAGTATAGATTCTTAATTTGCATAATTCTTTTGAAAATTTGAACCGAGAAAGTTTGAGTATTTAATTAACTATTAATTTGAGAACCATAGTTGAATTTATTTCACTTGTGATTTAGTTTGTTATGCTTGAAATTAAATTTTCTTGCGTGAAGATAAGCTTAAGAATTCACATGTTAAGTATTTAAGCATTGAATGTTTAAATGGTTGCTCAATTTTAATAGGCATGACTCGAATTAATGGACAATTTGTGTTCAACTAATTTGAGATTTTTTAATGCAAATTTTAAGAATTACAAGAAAGACTAGCACCCAATTTCGGAACATTAAGGTGCTTGACGGAGTTGTATAGATTATCGCTCTTTATTATTATCACATAAGATTATTCTGACTTAATAGCTCAGGACTTAGTAAGAGTTGAAACTTGAGCTATGACATTTCCAAGAAGACTAATAGTAGTTTTCTAGGACAAATTTATGCCAATATTGGAATTTAATATTTATGGTGATAATTTTTACGAGAAAATGATTGGTGGATTGGGTTAAAGATTCAAGTAGACAAGTTGTTGGGACGACATGTCTATGTATTAAAGATGATTCATTGATCCGGTGTTATTACCTTGAGAGGTAAATGTAACGCTTGAATATGAATCATCACTGCCATAATTTTCCATAATGTCAGTACTAAATGTAGTACTTCAAAAGACATAAATATCAAAGAGGATTCGAACTATTCATGATAAATGTCTGATAGTATTGCTGAAATAAGATTTGATTAAGAATAACCTTAGTAGTTAATTTTTTGGGCTTATAGTAGCCATTGGATTTTCTTGACTACTTTAAGTTATTTTATTGACTCATAACATGATTGTGCTTTATTACGTTTATAATGATAAATGTTATTAAGCATATAGTTTCATGTTGTCAAGTGGGAGTTTTAGCTATTTATTGGATTAAAAGTGTAAGTTCAGCTGGAAAGTTTAAGTTTAGTTTTGCCAACTAATACTGTTCAGTTGGGGAACTAATACTTTATGCTGGAAGAACTGATACTGTTAGGCTTTCAGGGGAATTTTGGATGCCATTTGCAGGGGAAAGTTCATGTTATATGATTGGATCGTACTTAAGTTATTTTGGAGTGGTAATTAGCGTTGGGGTCGCGTGCATGCTTCATAAGTCACATGCATATGCTCACATGTTGCGCACATGCATAACAAGTGGAGAGTGTAACCGAATTCAGTTGATAACAACTTCATGACTCAAGTTGGACGTTCAATTCATTGGGTAGTTAGCTGATTTACTTGTTTTGAAAGTTAGTTGAGAGATTCTCATTGTCATCTTCTTCCTAGAGAGAATTAGGGTTCATAATCGCCATTGATAAAGCTCGGATAGATTCAATCTCGAGAGAGATCGGTGTAATCTGTAAATTGCTTCATTGTGATTAGTGGAGTGAGTGTCTTGATCCCGTGGATGTAGGTTTTCATAACCGAACCACGTAAAATCCTGTGTTCTTCGTGTTTTGTAATTTTCTGCTGGTTTGTTTTGGTTGTGGGTTTGAGCGTGGTTTAATTGGTGTGTTATTCGATCTGTCTTGTTTGAACTAACAAAAAGCTAAAACTAATTTTTGTTCATGTTTTGGAACTGAATCTGATTAATGGGGATACTTAATAAGGTTAATGATTAATGACTTTAAGTCATTTTTCGATGTCAAAATTTGTATTAAATTTTTTAGATGTCTGTGTTACGTTTTTGATATTTTATGGGTGATCGTAATATGTTTTTTGAGGTTTTCTGGAATAATATTGCCGATAATATAAATTGCTTGAAGAACAAGATATGAAGATTTGAAGATATGAAGAAATAGGGAGAGAGAGAATTAGATAGGAGGAGAGGTAGTTAGAAGAGAGAGAATGATGTAAATTTTCTGATATTCTCATTCATCGACCAGTGCCGTATTTGTAACTAACATTGGGGTCCACACAACAGTGGATATTCTTTAGGTAATTTAAAAACAAAATCTAAAATAGATAAAGGATATTCTAGATTATTCTAAATGTTTGGGCCCATTTACGGGAAGCCCAAACCTTCCTTCATTCAGATAACCCGTTCAGATGATTTGGCTCAGGTATAACCTGAGCCTCAGTCTTTTCGCTCAGATAGATTGGCTCAGGTGGATCCTGAGCCTCAGTTTTCTCGTTCAGATAGATTGGCTCAGGTGGATCCTGAGCCTCAGTTTCTTCGTTCAGCTTCTTTCGCTCAGGTGGATCCTGAGCCTCAGTTTCTTTGTTCAGTATCTTTGGCTCAGGTGGATCCTGAGCCTCAGGTTCCTCATTCAGGTTTCCTACTGACGAAGGAACCCCTGTTTTTAACTCTCTTTTCGTACCCATCTCTTTACTCTTCATATTTCCCTCTGGTCTCGCAACAATACTCCCTCCAACGAAGATCCATGTCCCCAAGGATGGAATGTAGGAAAATTTCGCAGAACAAAGGCGGTATCTTCCCATGAATCGATTTTCCAATCTTCGGTAACCCAAAAGACACGAACCTGGTCTTTCTCTTTTCCGCTTTCTAGGTATCAAAGTCGCTCTGTGACGTAGTAAGGTTGGATCGCAAAAAGGCCGTTGCTATCAACATCTGGAAGACTCTGTGAAGGTACATACTTAACCCCTTTGTGTTTCTTGAGTAAAGAAACATGGAAGACGGGGGTGAATCTTTGACCCAATTGGTAGATCTAATTTGTAAGCCACACTCCCTACCCTTTGCAGGATTGTATAGGGGCCAAAGTATTTTGATGATAACTTCAAATTCTTTCGGTATTGAATGGAATTCTGCCGAAAGGGTTGAAGTTTGAGAAAAACTTGGTCTCCTACCTCGAAAACCCTCTCTTGTCTATGCTTGTCTGCTTGTACCTTCATGCGATTCTGTGCTTTGACTAGATTAGCCTTGATTTGTTGTATGATGTGTTGTTTGTGATTAAGCAGATCTGTAACCTCCTCATTTGTTGAATCCAAATATGGCCCATAAGTGAATCCTGTAGGAGTATACCCGTAGAGAGCCTCAAAAGGTGTCATCCTCAGGCTTGAATGATAATTTGTGTTGTACCAGTATTCTGCCATGGGTAGCCACTTCAACCACTGCTTAGGGTTGTCACTTATTAAACACCTTAAGTACTGCTCCAAACATTGATTCACCCTTTCAGTCTGTCCATCAGATTGGGGGTGATAAGATGAACTTAGGTGTAATTGAGTTCCCACCAACTTAAATAGTTCCTTCCAAAAACAGCTAGTAAATATTTTATCCCTATCACTCACTATACTAGCTGGTAACCCATGCAGCTTATAGATAACATCCAAAAACACCTTAGCTAAAGATGTAGCAGTATATGGATGTGATAGGGCTATGAAATGTGAGTATTTAGTGAATCTGTCCACTATTACCCATATCACATTCTTTCCCCAAGAATTAGGAAGCCCCTCTATGAAATCCATAGAGATATGTGACCATGTTTGGTCTGGTATGGGTAAGGGTTGTAGGAGGCCAGGGTATAAACCTGGGCTTGACTTATTTCTGGCACATACTTCACACTTCTTGACCCACATCAACACATCATTTTTCATATTAGGCCAAAAAAACATCCTCTTAAACCTCTGATAAGTTCCTGTAACCCCAGAATGCCCTCCATAGGGTGTGGAGTGCATTTCAGAAAGGATTAAATCTCTTAATCCACTACTGCTTGTTGGGATTATACTGAAAAGTATGCTTTTACTTTGTATAATCGAAACTGAATTTTCAGACTTATTTACTGAAATAAATTATTTATCACTGATGCTTTAAATATGATTGAATGTTATATATATTTATTGCATAATCTGCTCAATAATTAAATGCGTGTTACTCAGAGTTAATTTAGTGATACCGGATCACGAAGATTAAATTAACAAATCCCAGTAACTAAAAGTACGCCATTCACGACCTAGATGGAAATGAACAACCATCGCGAAAGGTTGATGTGTAAGGCTCAGATTGGTTTGTCTTGACCAAGAGATTACACTAGTGCATGACCGATCTTGTTTGAATAGGACCTCTGGAGGATAAATTCTTGAGAATCGAACAAGGAAGAATTAGACCTCAGTGGTTCGTTATTTCTTAACCTTCGTCCCTTAAATAGGATCACGTGGGATTGGTAACTATTGCTTTGACTTATCATGGGTAGCGAATCAAAGAGAGATTCAATACTTTTTATCTTGGGCAATAATATTGGTCACATGTGATTGCTAAGATTTAATACGAAGAATCGTGTGCAAAATAAAGACGCTTGTTTGATTTGCCCTTGGGAGGTTCATAAGTTTTATCATACCAAATCTTGCAAGTGGAATTAGTTTCCTATGGATAATAATGTTGAACCGTTCCTCGACCAAGGACAAAAGATATTAATTAACGGAAAGCTATTTCAAAGGGCTTGAATTAATTAATGGGCTAGATAATCTTAAACACGGAAATAATGACCGGAGAGCCATATTGACCGTAATATGGGTTAAGATGGATAGTGCAATATTAATTATGTAGTGGGATTAATTAATATTTATGGGCTTGAATTATATTGTGGCTCAATATTAGATATTCAAGATCCATTAGAAGGTCCAATCTTAATTCTCCTAAAGGCCCCCGAAAGTAGCCCAACATATAGTCCAATAACCGAAAAGGTGATTAAAATAAAATAAATATTGTTGCTTAATATTTCCTCTTATTTTTCGAAAATTATGAATAAAAGAGGAGAAAGATTTTCTTTTGAATTTTGTTATGGAATGAAGATATGTATTCTTGAATACAAGATTATCTCATTAAATTCAAGAAATCTCCCACTTGGTTATTCATAGTGAGATTTTCAATTTTTTTGAAAATAGAGGTCAAGAAAGATTTTCTTGATTTTCTTGAAAGGATATTTATGGAAGATATGTATTTCTTGAAATACAAGAATATCTCATAAATTCAAGAAGATCCAAATCTTGGATTCTTGCACTAATATTTTCGAAAAATTCCATATTGTAGAGGAGGTGGGATTTTTTTTGTGGAATATTTTAATTATGGGAAAAAAAAAGAATATAGGAGATATATTCAAGATTTCTTGGTGACCAAGAAAAGTCTTTTTCCCACATTGAAATATCACTAAATTTTCGTCCCTCCTCTCTCCTATAAATAGGGATGATTAGTTCATTCCCAAGTACAATTCCATGTCTTTGAAATAAGAAAGCAAATCCACATAAGTTGGTGCAACAAAGTTTATTTTTTCCTTTTGTTAATTGTTTGCGAGTATCCTTCCACCGGATTGTCGAAAGCAAGGGCTAAGGGAATACTTGGGAAGTCCTTTTTGGTTAGTCCGTCCACCAAAGCCACTTTGCCATCCCGAGAATACGTTCACGAAACCCGTAGATTCCGCATCGCGTAGGTTTTACGTGGTTTTTTATATGCATGATATGTTGTTGCAATTATTATTTGAATTAATATAGGATTAATTCATGCTAGTAATAATTAATGAATTAAATTTGTATTTAAATATTCACCCCGAATAGATCTCGTGTAACTCATTCCCCAACAATCGCATCGAGCCACTTGTTTTTGGGCTCAATTTTTAAATTGTAATTTAATTAAATGGACATTAAATTTGAAATTGGATAGTAGAACCGTTAGATCTGCTTTTGCGTATCCAATTGTCATGGATTTTAATGTTTTATTTTGCATGCATATAAACCGTGGTTTTTAATTCGATTCGCTTCGATTTGTTTTTTTTCGTGAGAAAATCCACGAGTAGACTAGGATTGTTTGATTTGGTCAATGTAATAGATTAGTCTAGATCTAGGTTTATTTATTTTTGTAAATAAATTGTAACCGGATCGAAACGAAGAGATGAAGAATTAAATGATGAAATCCGTAACCAGCGTAGCGGCGCTGGCGCTGCTACACGGCACGCTGGGGGCAGGCGCAGGCCGGGCGTCCGAGAGCGCGAGGATGAAGGTCACAAGACGGGCGGCGCGCTTTCCAGTCGAACAGACGGGCGGAATGCCGCTGGCGCTGGGCTGGAGACGCGGGCGGTTTCGGTCAGCGGCGAGGGGAGGCGATGGCGAAGGTACAAGGCAGATGATAAGGACGACCAAGACGTCGCCCGCCGAGATCTCGGCCGACGCCGCCGATAAAATCCGAGGGCATGCCTTAGAAACATCAAGGGCAAAACCCGCCGGGTGGTGCCGAGAGCATCTAGGCCAAGCGGCGGCGGATAAGGATGCGGCGTCATCCGTTGCCATGCGTGGCGGTTCAAGAAGAAGTATTTTTCGAGACGAACGAGTGGGAGAAATTCGAGACGTGTTTCTTCAAGATCAAGCCAAGAAAAATCAAACCATGACAATTGGATAATTTGTGTCCAATATGTTTATTTTTCTGTTTTGCTTGATTTAATTTGTCTTATCTTATGCTTTATTTAATTTGTTTAAATGTGTTTGCATGAGGGGTTGCCAAATGGAAAAATCTCACCTACAAAATTACTAAGTATGTTTAAATAATTAATTGACAATTTTATTCCGGATAATAAAATTGAATTAATTTTGACCTCCATGATTTATTTATTTGTGAATTCTTTTGGAGAAATTCCCCCAACCAGATTCGGTCAAAAGATAGGTTTCACATGAATGAATTCCAAACGGGATGATTGTGGGTTATTACTAGTGGCGGCGATTATGACCCTCCCAACGAGGCTCGATCAAAGCGAAATAGTAATCCCAGATTTAATCATGGTTATTACTTAGGTATAAAATTGATATGCATATACTTCCCAAGTCCCCGTCAATTTTATATTGGTCAAGGGGAGCCAACTATTCATCCGGATATTAAAGGTTTGTAATCGTTTGTTCTTGTTTGTAACTCGCTTGAATGTGTTTAAATAATGACCCACCCAACGTGGCTTATTTAAACTGTTTTGAGATGTTGGCTGATGCATTGTTCATATTTTTTTTTGAGATTTTAAATATGATGCATGTGATCAAACCTTGTGATATATTTGTGCTTATGCATGTTATTATTTATTTCACCATCATGTCGCAACCTTCTAATCCAATTATCGAATATACCTAAAGACAATTTACTTTTTGGTGAAAACTATTTTGATTGGAAATACAAACTAAAACCTGTCCTAACCGCATCATCTTCCAAATGGGTACTTGATACACCAAAACCCGAAAAACCAACTAAGGACGCCGGAATATGGGATGAGATGATTTATGGTGAATGGGAGCTGGCAAACGGATTGATGAAGGAAACAATTCTGGCACATTTGTCAGATGCGTTGAGACACCTTCATCAAGAATATGAGTCAACTGCAGACATCTTAAAGAATCTCGAAGCGATGTTCGCACATCAGAACCATATGGCAATCCAAAGTGTGAAGCAAGAAATTGCTCAGTTAAAATTGGAAAAAGGGACGACTGCAGCGCAGCACGTCCTTAGGGTTATGGTGCTATTTGAGGAACTTGAGATCCTCGGCGAAAAATATGACTTCAACACTAAGGTTGATTTCATTCTCCAATCCTTACCAAAGAGCTATAATCACCGCTATCTTGAGTATCTAATGGAAGATCAAGATTTTAAAGTGGAGGATCTTATAAATACTTTGACTTTGGTTGAAAAGGAAGTGGAGCGCGAGGAAAAGAACTTGGGGAAACGGAAATCTTCTCTTCATCCTAGATCAAGTGGTGATAAGGATGATGAAAAGAGAAGAAGGTTAAACCAAGAAGACTCAACATCAAATAGAAGCATGGGATCAAGTATGAGGAAAACTTTGGAAAGCGGGAGAGTAGGACAATCGAGGTCAGCCTGTTCCGATCCCAAAAGGAAAGGAAAGAAAGGTAATTCTCACGCACAAGTTGTTGAAACTTGTTTAGCGGCGTATGCCTCCCATTTTGTGGGTGGTGGATACGGGATCCACTAATCATGTTTGTTTCACATTACAGGGGTTCAAGCGGACCCGACAACTTAGTGGGAGTGAGGTCCTCATCACACTGGGCGATGCTACGAGAGTGGCAGCTGAAGCAGTGGGAGAAGTACACCTGTCTTTTGAAGACAGTGCTTTAATTTTTGAGATATTCTTTACGTTCCGGATTTTTAGAAAGAATTCATTTTCAGTTTCTAAACTTTTATGATGGATATTTTGGTTACTTTTTAATAAAGTTGTTACCAATTTTATTTTTGATAAATTTATCTGTCATGGAACGTTGTTGAATGATCTCTATACAATTAACTGTGCACACCACTCACGAAATGTATCCTATAACACATCAACTGTTTCCGAGAAAAGAAAGCATTCATCAGACGAAAACGATACACTTCTTTAGCATCTATAAATTGGGTCATATAAATCCAAAGAGGATCCAAAGGTTGGTAAGAGACGGTTCACTAGGGCTTCTCCAAGTTGAACCGATTCCAACCTGCGAATCATGTTTGGAGGGTGATATGACCAAGATGGCATTTGGAGCCAAGGGGAATAGGGCCAAAGAAGTGTTAGAAATCGTTTACACAGATGTGCGTAGTTCAATGTCAACCAAAGCAAGAGGAGGTTATGAGTAATTTTATTGATGATTACTCAAGGTACATTTTCCTTATGAAGCATGAATCTGAGACCTTTGAGAAATTCTAAGAATTTAAGGCTCAAACAGAGAATCATATGGAAAAACGTATCAAGTCTCTACGATCTGATCGTGGAGGCGAATACCTCAAATGATGAGTTTTTGAACTACTTATCTGATGAAGGATTGTATCCCACTCATCAAGCATTGAACCCCTCAACAAAACGGGGTTTGCAGAGCGAAGCAACAGAACTCTTTTGGAAATGGTTAGATCAATAATGAGTTATACGGATCTTCCCAAGTCGTTCTGGGGTCATGCCTTGGAAAACAGCGACTTACATTCTGAACTTGGTGCTATCCAAATCAGTTCCCAGAACCCCAAAGAATTGTGGACCGGGCGCAAGTCTGATATGAGACACATGAGAACTTTGGGGTGTCTGGTCTACGTGTTGGACAAGGAAACCTGTAAATTGGATCCTCGATCAGAATTAAGGTTGTTTTGTAGGATACCCCGAGGGAACAAAAGGGTAAATGATTCTATAGTTCCGAAGATCAAAAGGTGGACATCTGCACCCACTTTAGATTTTGGAAGAAAACTATATGAACCAAAGAAAACCCGTATGAGATTACCTTAAATGAGCTTAGAGGGCAAACCTCGGTTACAATCAGTCTTAGATGATATACCAAACGATACGTTTTCACAACCGGAGCTTAGTCATAGTGGGAGGGTTGTTAGACAGCCCGAGAGATTCATGGGAATAGGAGAGTCCTCGGACTTGATTCCCGGAATCAGAGCCATGGACATATGACGAGGCACTCCAAGATAAGAATGCAGATTCTTGGCAAACAACAATGAAAGCCGATATGGGTTCTATGTTTCATAATAGAGTGTGGGAGCTAGTCGAACCACTTAATGGGGTCAAACCCATTGGATGCAAGTGGGTACATAAGAGGAAAAGAGGACCGGACGGGGAGGTTGAAACCTTTAAAGCAAGACTAATGGCGAAAGGTTATACTCAGAAAGAAAGGGATCGATTATGAGGAAACTTTTTCGCCCGTAGCCATGCTTAAGTCCATCCGTATTTTCTCATCGATTCACAAGCGATTTCGACTTTGAAGTCTGGCAGATAGATGTCGAGACAGCTTTCCTTAACGGAAGTCTTGATAAAGAGATCTATATGCAACAACCCCATGTTTTCATTGAAATAGGCCAAGAACACCTAGTTTGTAAAGCTCAAGAGGTCCATTTACGGACTCAAATAGGCATCCAGAGCTTGGAACCAAAGTTTTGATCATGTAATAAAGTCTTATGGGTTTGATCAAAACAAGTTTGAAAGTTGTATGTATAAAAAGCGTTTCGGAACTGCATTGGTATTCTTAGTACTATACGTAGATGACATTGTGATCATCGGGAATGATGTGAAGGTGTGGTCAGACGTAAGGGCATGGCGTTTCAAAATAATTTGATATGAAAGACTTAGGGAAAGCCGGACACATCCTTGGGATCAAGATTACTCGAGATCGCAAGAAAAGGATGATCGGGTTATCGCAAGTATTCATACGTTGACACTGGTTTTGAACAATTCAGCATGCAAGATTCCAAGAAAGGATTTGTACCTTTCAGACTTGGAATCCATCTATCCAAGAAAATGTCCCCTAAGACGCAAAAGGAGATAGATGACATGAAAGGCATTCCTTGTGCTTCCCTTCTACCAGAGGAAACCTTATGTATGCAATGCCGGTACGAGACCCGGATATATGCTTTGTCGTGGGCATGGTAGCAAGATATCGAGTAACCCAGGGAAAGCGAATTGACGACACGCTAAAACATTCCGGGCAGTATCCGAAAAGAACTCGATAGAATGTTGATTTATCGATCGATACTCCAATCCCCATCGGCCATACATGGACTCGGATTTCCAATCAGATTTAGATTTCAGAAATTATCTGCCTCAGTTAGTATGTTTCCATTTGGGAAGTGTAGCCATCGAATGGACGAGTGTGAAGCAGAAATGCATCACTGACTCAACCATGGGACTCGGGTAAGTAGTCGCTTGTGAAGCGTTGAAAGAACCGATTGGGCTCTAGATCTTCTTAGTGGACTTGGATGGTGTTCGAATCGTTTGAGCAATATCTCTAAGCTAGGAGCAAGCTTATAAATTCAAGAGGACCAAGAGTCCACGAGTCAAAACAAACACATTAAAGGAAAGATATCTTATAATGAGAAATCGTTAAGAGAGAGATATAGATGTGGCAAAGATAGCGTCGAGGAGGATTTGTGCGATCCATTCACAAAGCGTCTGCTTCTGAATACATTCGAGAGACATGTGAGTGGAATGGGTGTCAAGACCATTGTCAATCTGCTTTGAGTATAAGTGGGAGAAATTATTAGGTTCGTAGGTGACATTAGATGTCACGGACTACTCGAGACATGTTGTAGTATACTTAAAAGCAGACTTTGAGTATAAGTGGGAGATTGTTGGGATTATACTGAAAAGTATGCTTTTACTTTGTATAATCGAAACTGAATTTTCAGACTTATTTACTGAAATAAATTATTTATCACTGATGCTTTAAATATGATTGAATGTTACAGATATTTATTGCATAACTGCTCAATAATTCGTACGTGTTACATCGTAGTTAATTTAGTGATACCGCATCACGTAAGATTAAATTAATAAATCCTTGTAACTAAAAAGTACGCCATTCACGACCTAGGATGGAAATGAACAACCATCGCGAAAGGTTGATGTGTAAGGCTCAGATTGGTTTGTCTTGACCAAGAGATTACACTAGTGCATGACTGATGCGCTGAATAGGACCCACAGGAGGATAAATTCTTCAGAACTGAACAAGGAAGAATTAGACCTCAGTGGTTCGTTATTTCTTAACCTTCGTCCCTTAAATAGGATCACGTGATTGGTAACTATTGCTTTGATTTATCATGGGTAGCGAATCGAGAGAGATTCAATACTTTTTATCTTGGGCAATATTATTGGTCACATGTGATTGCTAAGATTTAATACTTAAGAATCGTGTGCAAATGCGCTTGCTTGATTTGCCCCTGGGAGGTTCATAAGTTTTATCATACCAAATCTTGCAAGTGGAATTAGTTTCCTAGATGGATAATAATGTTGAACCGTTCCTCGACCAAGGACAAAAGATATTAATTAACGGAAAGCTATTTCAAAGGCTTTGAATTAATTAATGGGCTAGATAATCTTAAACACGGAAATAATGACCGGAGCCATATTGATTTGTAATATGGGTTAAGATGGATAGTGCAATATTAATTATGTAGTGGGATTAATTAATATTTATGGGCTTGAATTATATTGTGGCTCAATATTAGATATTCAAGATCCATTAGAAGGTCCAATCTTAATTCTCCTAAAGGCCCCCTGAGTAGCCCAACATATAGTCCAATAACTGAAAAGGTGATTAAAATAAAATAAATATTGTTGCTTAATATTTCCTCTTATTTTTTAAAATTATGAATAAAAGAGGGAGAAAGATTTTCTTTGAATTTTGTTATGGAATGAAGATATGTATTCTTGGAATACAAGATTATCTCATTAAATTCAAGAAATCTCCAACTTGGTTATTCATAGTGAGATTTTCAATTTTTGGAAAATAGAGGTCAAGAAAGATTTTCTTGATTTTCTTGAAAGGATATTTATGGAAGATATGTATTTCTTGAAATACAAGAATATCTCATAAATTCAAGAAGATCCAAATCTTGGATTCTTGCACTAATATTTTCGAAAATTCCATATTGTAGAGGAGGTGGGATTTTTGTGGAATATTTTAATTATGGGAAAAAGAATATAGGAGATATATTCAAGATTTCTTGGTGACTAAGAAAAGTCTTTTCCCACATTGAAATATCACTAAATTTTTCGTCCCCCTCTCCTATAAATAGGGGATGATTAGTTCATTCCCAAAGTCTGATTCCATGTCTTTGAAATATTAGCAAATCCACATAAGTGGTGCAAAAAGTTTATTTTTTTCCTTTTATTAATTGTTTGCAGTATCCTTCCAATCGGATTGTCGAGCAAGGGCTAAGGGAATACTTGGAAAGTCCTTTTTAGTTAGTCCGTCCGACCAAAGCCAACTTTATCCCGAGAGAGGTACGCTTCACGTAAACCCGTAGATTCCGCATCGTAGGTTTTACGTGGTTTTTTATATGCATGATATGTTGTTGCAATTATTATTTGAATTAATATAGGATTAATTCATGCTAGTAATAATTAATGAATTAAATTTGTATTTAAATATTCACCCCGATAGATCTCCGTAACTCATTCCCCAACACCGCTACCCACAACCAAATTTCTATATCTCGAAATGCCATTAGTGAACTGAAATAAAGGGATAAGTATTAGGATCAAGACCTTTGGCTTTGATGATTTCCTTAATGTAACCATCATCGATTGTAACTTAGCAGACTGATCCAACCAAGTTGGGACCATTGTAGATATAGCGTAACAACCGTTCTCCTTCCTCGATAATGCATCACCAGACTGTTCTCACTCCCTTTTATACAAAAATCTCATAGTCAAGACCCAAAGAACTTAGTAATCCATCTTTGTTGTAGTGGAGTTACCACCTTCTGGTCCAGAAGGTGTTTCAAGGATTGTTGGTCAGTCTTTATAGTGAATTTCTGCCCCTGCAAGTAGTGTTTCCACTTCTCAATGGCCATTAGTACTGCCAAGAACTCCCTCTCATAGACAGAGAGTGCTTGGTTCCTTGGACATAAGGACTTACTCATGTAAGCAATGGGCTTTCCTTCTTGCATGAGAACATCCCCAATTCCCTTCCCACTAGCATCAGTTTCCACCACAAACCTCTTTGTGAAATCAGATAATGCTAGCACAGGGACACTCACCATGGCTTCCTTCAACTTCTGAAAAGCTAGGTCTGCCTCAGGGTTCCATTTGAAACGGTCCTTCTTGAGTAAGGAAGTGAGTGGTTTGTTGATGAAACCATATCCCTTCACAAATTTCCTGTAATACCCTGTTAAGCCCAAAAAACCCCTTAGTTATTTAATGGTTTGTGGTTTTGGCCATTGAACCATGCACTCAATCTTTCCTGGATCAGTGGCAACTCCATCTTTAGAAATTATGTGGCCCAAATACTCCACACTAGTCTGGCCAAAACTACATTTGCTTCTCTTAGCAAACAACTTATTGGCCCTCAAAAGTTGTAAAAAACGCTTCCAAGTGAACTAAATGTTGTGTTTCCTCGGTCTTTGAAATGAGGATATCATCAAAAAGACCAACACAAATTTCCTCAAGTGATCCCCGAACACCGATTCATCGATGATTGAAATGTAAATGTAGCAGTGCATTGACAACCCGAATGGCATCACTAGGAATTCATAATGACCATTATGGGTCCTGAAAGCAGTCAACTGCCTATGCTCCTTCTTCATTAGGATTTGAAAGTACCCTGACCTCAAATCTATCTTTGAAAAGATCTTAGCACCTTTAAGCTCATCTAATAACTCATCAATGATAGGAATAGGGTAGTTGTGCTTGATTGTGAGTTCATTAAAGTACCAGAATCAACACATAGCCTCCAGTGCCATCTTTTTTTCTTCACCAAAATCACGGGTGAAGCAAAAGGGCTCTTCTTGGTTGAATTACTCCTCAGAGTCGATAAAACCTTTACAATATTCTCAATCTCCTCCTTATGGCTATGAGAAGTTCTATATGGATACTGCTGTTTAGGGATGCTCCCTGGTTTGAGTATAATCTGGTGTTCCACCCCCTCCCTGGTGGTAATTCTACTGGTTCCTCAAATATATCCTTATAAGCTAGTAGTAGCTTATGTAATTCAGGATCATCTTCAGTGTGGGTAGGAGGTGCTGATGTAATTAAATACATCTCATTAACTTCCTTAAGGGCCTCTGTGTGGATCATCTGATACAATCCCACATCAGAAATCAACTTACATTCAGCTGATGAAGTAAGTGCTTGTAGTTTCACCCTCTTCCCAAGCAAGTTGACAGTGAAAGTCATCGTTTCATAGTCAAGCTCAATAGGTGTGCAAAATTTTAACCAATCCCCTCCTAGGATCAGATCACAACCCTCATTCTCCAACAGCCTCAGTGGGTAGGTGAATTGATGTCCCTGCATGTTCCAAGTGAAAGGATTCACTTGTTGTGAGCTGACCAACCTTTGCCCATTAGCAACCTTCACCAATATGGGTTTAACATCACTCAATGGGCATTTGAGCCTTTTAGCAGTAGCCTTTTGTATAAAACTCAGGGTGCTACCTGAGTCTATGAGAATGTGGAGTTTGTGGTGTTCAAACTCCCCAAAAAGCCTCATGGTAGTAACTCCATCTTCACCACTTAGAGCATTTAGTGACATCTGGACCTCTTCCATGATGTCAGCCCCATAAACAGCATGTTCCTCCCCTTCAGTGGTAGGAGAAGAGAAGGTTTGAGTATCTTCCTCTTCTTCTGCCAGAATCATGTATGAAATTATTTGTTTGCATTTGTGCCCATGCACAAAAGGTTCATCACAGTTGTAACATAGTCCCTTCTCCCTCCTAGCTGCCATCTCTGTAGGAGATAAGATTTTGAAAGGTGGTTTCCTTTTCTTCGGCGGGCCCCCGGTAGCATCACCCCTTCTTCCACTTTGCATAAAATTAAAATTAGAGTTAGGGTTAGGGTTAGGGTTAGGATTAGATTAACCCCGAATAGGGCTTAAGTTTTTTAGTTAGTCTGCAAGAAGAGGCTGATCTTGCTTCCCCGCCCAATTTAATAGCATGTTGAAGTGTGGTAGGTTCAAACATGGCTACTCAGAGCTTGTAGCTCTTCATTAAGTCCTCCAATGAAACTTGCCACAAAGTAGGTTTACGAGAATACATCCCCAAGAATTACCAAAGATACAAACTTTCAAATTCCCTCATACTTATCAACATAATCTTCATAGCTACCGGTTTGTTTGAGTTTGTTAAACTCGTAAATCATTGTAGAATCCTTAATCTCCTCAAATCTAGTTGAGAGAATAACCAAAAATTGTGCCCAAGTTAATTCCACATTTCTTTGATTGAAATTCTGAACCCATAATGTTTGCTTTTACCCTCAAAATGGATAGTAGCCAAAGTGATTTTTTGTTGATCACCATACTTTGGGCATAAGCTTAAAATACCCATTGATCTCAAGACCCATAACCTAGGTTTAGAGCCATCAAACCTAGGGAATTCGATCTTAAACCTTTGGGTTGTGAAATTGAGTACCATCGCTTAACCTCCTTGAGATTCCCCGACATTGATAGGATGATCCCCACCAGCCAGCCCGTAGTTAGGCCCTCCACCACCAGATCCAAAGCTAGGACTCCCCAAAATAGAAGGCCCTTAATTGTGACCCTTGCCTTTTTCCATATTCAACAGTTGTAACTGCATAGTTGCCAAAGTGTTAGTCATAAGCTCAAATTTCTCTTCCATCTTGGTTGTTAAACCATGCATATTGTCTGTTAGCTTCCCTTCAACTGCTTCCAGCTTCATGGCTTCCGTTTGAATTAATAATTCTAGCTTTCTGTGTGATTCTTCCAGATCTTTGGAGCGCGTTCCCTCGGCCATGATCAAAACTTGGCTCTGGAATACCAAATGTTACGTTTTTTATATTTTCTGGGTGATCGTAATATATTTTTTGAGGTTTTCTGGAATAATATTGCCGATAATATAAATTGCTTGAAGAACAAGATATGAAGATTTGAAGATATGAAGAAATAGGGAGAGAGAGAATTAGATAGGAGGAGAGGTAGTTAGAAGAGAGAGAATGATGTAAATTTTCTGATATTCTCATTCATCGGCCAAAGGTCAGATTTGTAACTAACATTGGGGTCCACACAACAAAGGATATTCTTTAGGTAATTTAAAAACAAAATCTAAAATAGATAAAGGATATTCTAGATTATTCTAAATGTTTGGGCCCATTTACTTTTAAGCCCAAACCTTCCTTCATTCAGATAACCCGTTCAGATGATTTGGCTCAGGTATAACCTGAGCCTCAGTCTTTTCGCTCAGATAGATTGGCTCAGGTGGATCCTGAGCCTCAGTTTTCTCGTTCAGATAGATTGGCTCAGGTGGATCCTGAGCCTCAGTTTCTTCGTTCAACTTCTTTTCGGCTCGGTGGATCCCGAGCCTCGATTTTTTTGTTCAAGATCTTTGGCTCGGTGGATCCTCAAATCGGGTTCTCATTCAGGTTTCCTACTGACGAAGGAACCCCTGTTTTTAACTCTCTTTTCGTACCCATCTCTTTACTCTTCATATTTCCCTCTGGTCTCGCAACAGTCTGTTAGCTTAACATTGAACATATTGATACATAAATGTACATTAACCCATTGAATCACTTCAATCAAACCAAACAATAGCTTCAAAAGCTATCAACGCCGAGTTAAATAAAATTGAATACACTCAATGACAATAATTATGACACGTGACGTCATAATTAATTAAATATTTTTGGACAACAAGATACATTGAATACTATCTACCATGTTATGGAAGATCCTGGAATTGGGATGTAAATTCATATCAAAATGGATCAGAAGACTTACCTTTGCTTGGAATATAAGAAATTCCTAGTTAATAACAGATTGGTGAGCTCGATTATAGATAATATGATCCTTGAGTGTGCGTAACACCTTACAACTTATGATATTTGGTAATATCTGGTGGAGATGTATGGTAGCACATTACTTTCTGAATAACATCAAATTCATATATAACTTGGTCATTTCCTTACAATTGGAGCACTTGAGGGTTAAAACGATCTGTGATAAAAGTATTAAGACTTTCACTTATTCAATTCCTATTGTTAAGTTGAAGGATATAATACTTGGGGTTGTCAAGTCAACATCAAGTGTTCTCGTTTCTGAATCCAGTTCTTAAAACACTTCTAACTTTAAACATAAGACATACTGGAAGGAATGGAGGAAATGAAAAGTAGTATAAAATTAGAATTACTGCAGTTAAACTTCAAATTAATCCTAATGGGAAGAAGAATAAGAAGAAGAGATATGCAAAACTGAAAATTAGATGACCTGCAAGTTTGGTCATTTTACTCATGAATATTTTGAGTCCAAGAGGGACAAAGAAATTTATTGCAATTATTTAGTTTTAGCATAATTGTCTATGGTGGTGTATTTAGTGACTGAATTTTATCCTTGTGGATTATAGATTCAGGAAACGCAGACCATTGACTAATGATGAATGGACATTTTATTTACATCATCATGTTCCAAGTGGGATGAGATAAATGTATGTGAAAACTAAGTTCGAGTTGAAGTCTAGGGACTTGCAAACTTGAGATTGACAATGGTCAATGTTTCATACTGTATGATGTCTTGTTTTCTCTGGAGATCATTAAGGATCTCACCTCTATATCTTTCTTCTATGATTGGGATGTGATTTGAAATTTACATTGGAGATGGTTTTGATAGTATATTTCAATGGGTATTATGGTACTTGACAATTATCCTATGTTTTATATGGTTTTGGACTGTAAGAGAACAATTATTTTAGTATTATGATGATAATTCATAGATTATTAAATAATTGTTCCTCTAGTTATGCTTGTGAAAATAATGACATTTAGCATACTAACTTTAGTCACATTGTGCAAGATTTGAATAACTGACTTGTGAAAGAAGAACTATGGTGTTCGTCTTTAAAAGTCGAGTTATCAAAATGTGAACATTGTCTTGTTCATAAGTGATTAGAAAACCATTAGATAAAATTGTGACTGTTGTTCTTCATTGCAATTATTTTATTTTGATAAGTGTGATTTTACTAATGTCAAATAACTAATCATGGAACTTACTGTTTTTTCATTACTTAAGTTGATAATTTTTCACGTTTTAAATGTCTGAAATTTCTCACAAGTTTGAGGCATTGGGTAGCTTCATACATTACCTAAATGGGTTGAGAATAAAAAGGTATAACCTTAAAAGGTTTTAAGAACCAATAGAGGACGTGAATTTTTATCCATGCAGTTCAAGGAACTGTGTAATGAAAATGATATAATCAAACGATTATCAAAACCTTATACACCATTGTTCAGTGGTGTAACTGAAAGAAGGAATAAATGTTGTTGGATATGACATGATCCGTGATAGGACAATTAATTTTAACTCTCTTTTTGGAAAGATGAGTTATTTATGATTGTCTGTGTATTGAATAAAATTATTCATAGTTGATTAAGTCAACTTCATTTGAACTCTAGAAAGTTGAAGACCCGATCTTTTATTAATCTTGGTATCTGTCGATCAACAAGGGTCTAAAGAATTTAGAAATGTATCTTCTAAGATACTATGCTAAATCCAATTGATACAAATTGATCGGAGATCAAGAAGCTCAGAGTAAGACATGAGATAAAATCGCGTAATGTCAATTTTTCTGAAAAAGATTTCCTAGTAGGGGAGGTATTCGAAATACTATACCATTTTCAGATTGAAACAATCATTCTCTATCAGATCCAAGTGGGAGTGATTTACTTAAATGTTTGTGATACTTGATATATGTTTACTCATTAAGATTAGATGGATCTTGATAAGAGTAATTATTTATATCACAAGTTTCAATCTTGAAAAATACTCTAGGAAATATGTGTCTGAGAGACATCATGATATTGAGGGATACACCTTCTTTATTTTTTCAGAAATAAAATTAGTCTTTAGTGAATGAGAATGAACCTACAGACGATCGAGAGGTTCTATCTCGTTATGCAAGAGACTAATGATACAAAGCAATGGAAGATAGCATAAAGTCAATAAGGTCATATCAAGTTTTTTGAAACTTGTAGATCCTTTATTGGGATAAATCTTAAAAATGCTCACTTAGTAGGGAAAGATTATAATTAATAAGGGGTATTTAAACTTTCTTCATCTGTTGTGAGATTTACCTCGATTCGTTTATTTTTTGGCTATAGTATCAAGTATAGTTTTAGAATTACATAAAAAATGGGTGTTACTGTTTTTCTCAATGGAGAATTCAAAGAAGGAGATAATGTTTGCAAGACAGTGGTACTTGAGACTTCATACTATCATTGTCTCATATTAACTTTGTTAGACAAAGACCACTAATGTTTAACGGTCCAAAGATAGTTCTGTAGTTCTATGATTATAATTTGATACACTGTTAGCTGAAAAGACATAATGAGAATTTTGGTGAAAGCTTCATAAAGATCGTTCAAAGAAGTTACTTGGATATTCTTAGCAGACTCATGTAGTAAGACTTCTAAAACGATTCAAATGAATGTATAAAAGCATGTTGATTCTCATGTTATAAAAAGAAGAGTCACTAAACTATGATGAATGTTCAAAGACTGAAAGATGAAATGTCAAATGTACCATAAGCAAATTCAATTGGATGTTTGATGTATGATAAGTTGTGCACACATCCAGACATTTGTTAAGTTGTTGGTTTGGTTAGCAGATATCAGTTAATCCAAAAAGAGACAATAAAAGATAGTGTTTTGGATTTTTGAGATATCTGAAGAATACTGCAGATTATTATCTCAAGGAGATAATCTAAACTTATAGAGTATACAGACATTATCTGGAATTATGATTTAGATGCAAGTAAATCATATTCTAATTATACCTTCTTGTTTAATAATGAAAGCAATCTTGTGGTGTAACATGAAATAAGTCTGTATAGCACTGATCACTATTAAATTGAACTTGTGGCATGTGCATCTGCAGTCAAATGAAAATTTTGGTTAAGAATTTTCATGAAATATTTGGAATTAGTAAGCACTCTATTGAGAGTTGTAACGATTCATTGTTGTATATGGCATTCCAGTGGAAGTTATATCGACTCACTGTTGAATCAAACACTCTAGTGGGAGTTATATCGATTCACTCTTGAATCAAACACTCTAGTGGGAGTTATATCGATTCATTATCGATCCACTCTTGAATCAAACACTCTAGTAGAAGTTATATCGATTCATTGTGAAATCAAACACTTCAGTGGGAGCTGTAAAGATTAATTGTGAAATCAAACACTCCAGTGGGAGCTGTTATGATTTATTGTATTAATCAAAGCAGCCAAAGCTTACTCTAAAGATTCCAAGTATCATGGAAAGTTTGTCTTTGTAAAGACATTACAAAGAAGAAAGAGTGATTCTTGAATAAATTTCTGCTGACTTGATGTTGGCAGATTTGTTGTCAAACCTAATTACTGAAGATGTGTAAGACATCTTAAGATCTTGGGTTTGTATGGATTTGAATGGACTACGAAGTAGTTGTTAATGTTACTAAACATTTATGTATTGTGAACTGTATGAAATGTTCATATAATAGTATGTCGACAAGTTGATTGGCTCTCTCATACGAGCAATCGCCTCTGACATCGAGGTATGTGCAGAGATGAGATTATATTGTAGATAATCGCAATAGATTTTACCACAAATCTATTTGACTTGTTACAAAGCTAAATCAATGGATTCCTAGACAATAGAAGGAGAAAATCCAAGTTAAGTATCGATGATATACTTGAACTGTGATTTACACGATGTCTAATAAATAAAATGACATACGCTTCCTTTCTGGGAAGTTAAAACATCGTGACATGTGTTTCATACCACATGTGCTAAATTGACCATAAGGAAATGAGAAAGATATCCCTATTTTCTCATTGTATGAAGCCTTGAGGTTTTGATAAGCCTCTTAGAAGTACCCTTAAGACTTTCTACTAGATTTCTAAGTCTTCACTTTAGTGTTTCTACTTTAGCATGATACCAATAGCTACGATTAATGAAGCAATGTGGTACATGTCTAGGAAAGCAGCTATAGTGGGAGTCTGTAGTTATTTTGTGTGAAAGGAAGGACATCTTTATTAACACGTTCTATTGTATTCATTGACCGGTCAATCGAGTTGAGAACTTGATTATGAATGCATAGATCTGATGAAAGGTTGAATATGCTCTAATAGTTTCAAGGGATTGAAAGAGATATGTCAACTTGTGTTAACTGAAAGAGTGCTGGGGTATAACGAGTTTTGAATTCTTCATATAAAACTGGTTAAGTTGCTATATATCATTAACACGTTATATAGCATGAAAAACTCATATTCTCGCAGGTCACACAATTTATTTGCCTGTATGAAAATGTATTTTGTGATGGTACGAAGAGTTAAAGCAGATGAGTGAAAGGCTCAATTCAATGTGTGAGTGGGAGATGAAAGTAATTATTAATATAATAATTAATTTTATATTAATTATTATTTAAATAATAGCAATATCCACACATGAAAGTGGATAGAGTTAATTGGGAAGTTAGTTAACTTCCAAGAGATAATAAAGGGAAGAGATTTTTTGGAATTCAATTCTGACGGATGTTATGTAGATTGAAGAGAATTCACTCCGGACCCTTTTCTCCTGCATAACATAAAAGACGTAAGATAAAGAGAAAATACACAGAGTGATTTTCTTCTTAACTCCCTACGCATCACATTTATACAACAATCAAAAGGGCACTTAAATTGTGATTAATGGAAGCAATCCCTGTGGTTGCGTTTCGGACTAAGAGATCCCAGTATGTACGATGAATTCAATCGGGTTTAATATTTCTTCCGCTGCAATTCTGGAATAAAGGTGTTGCGAGTAATTTTTTATGGAGAATATTATGTGGCTAATTTGGTAACAACTCACAAACAAAATAAGTACGTGTACAATATACGGTAAATAATAGGAATTTGTTGACCCAGTTCGTCAAGAAATGACTACTCTGGGGGCATTCCAAGCCAGTGATGTCATATTGCGAGATTTTCATACACAGTACACCATACTTCTCATGGAGAAAACTTCTATGGAAGAAGATGATTTAGATAGAAAGTGTGTAAGTGTTAGGGATTTTTTCTGAACCTAATCACTCCGGGAATTTTTTTGTGAACCTGTCTCTTGTTCTTTTTTCTTCTATTTATAGTACTTTGACAAGCATGAGCTGGTTTGGTAAGCATGAGCTGGAGACTTCGTGTCTTGCAAGAACTCATGTAATGCTACCACGTTTTCAACTTCGTCTTCCTGGTTGACCTTTGCATTTATTTGTTTATAAGGCACTCTTTTGGTCGTCCAAATCAATCTTTTGCTCGACTGGTTGCCCTGTTCACCCATTTGACCATATCAATTTTATACCGGAATTCCGCCCTCATTGAACATATCTGAGCTTTTTAGATTATCTGAGCCTTCAGGTTATCTGAGCCCTCAGGTTATCTGAGCCTTCAAGTTACTCAGGCTTACTGAGTTCAGCTCTTCTGAGTTCAGACATCCTGACCCTCAGGTCACTTGACTCAGGCTATCTGATTTCTTCTTGCCTGATCTGATCAGCTCGACAGATCAGATCAACATCTCTTCGGGATCATCTCAAGATAGTATCAGGTCATCATGCCAGATTTGGCGAGTTGGGGAACCTACTCGCTTGTTCGGTGAGTGGCGAGCCGCCGAACAAACTTGCTTGTTCGGCAAGTGGCGAGCTGGTGAGCAAATATGTTTGGTCGGCAAGCAGTGAGCATACTTGTCCATCGAGCATGATTATTTTAACAGTTGATTAATACACGTGTCCCTCCAACGTGTTCAATTAAATTGAGTAATTGTATCGAACATAACAATACCCCCCAGCCGGGTCGCTTTGTATTCATCATGGGGGCCCAGTTGTTGGATATATTGAGTGGGCCCTCGTGTGTGTCGTTTCGTCTTCTGTGCCGAATTTTCAAAATTTCTTAAACCCGGTATCTATAAATACCTATTTTGCCGCCTCAGTGCCTTTTCTTTCTTTTCATCTTCTTCTCTTTCTCTTCAACTTCCTTCCCGTCTGAAATTTCCGGCAAGGGCTCTCTTATTTCATTCAGGTAATTATTTCATACCCTCTTTAATTCCAATTATGGCTTCTCTTTCAAGATCTTCTGCTTCAATAGAATCGAACCACAATAGTTCCTCCTCCCCCTCTTTCTGTACAATCTCCCGTAGCGACGCTAATGTGTCGGAGATGAATGCCTCGGGTTCAAGATCTCGTTGGCAAGTTCGGCAGCCATTTGCCGTTCTTTTATCGGATTCCGATGATGCCCTAAATGAATTAGATAGGGATTTAGCCCGTACTGATTTTTTGGATGATTCGGGTGAAGATTTTTCGTCCCAACCCCAAACTAGGTCTAGGGTTGTATATAGTCACAATGTAAATAGGGATGATGATTATACGAGGGGGGAGATTTTGGTGGCTGAGAATGTTATTGAGTCGGACAGAGGATTCGACGGCGAGCAGAACACGGAGCTCGACATCCCTGTTGGTCTTCCCCATAGCCCAACATATGTCGAGTACAACGCTCATTATGATTTTGATTGGCCTGAACAACCTCATAGGACCAGGGTTGAGAATGAATACCCGGCGAGCAAAATTACGAGCGTAATTGATGTTGATATGCTCGGCCAATTGTATAGGAATTATGATACCCCGAAAGATGTGTTTTTCTGGGTGCCTGGTCCCGATGAGCGAGCAGATCAACCTCCTGAGGGTTGTGTTGCTGTGAATTTAGATACGATGGAAGCGGGTCTTCGATTCCCACTTCATCCGGCTATTACTCGCCTGCTCGTAGAATGGAACATCACCATTACACAGTTAAAGCCGAATGGGTGGCACATGATTATGAGCTTCTTAACTTTGTTCGGTAAAACGAAGCCCGTGTATTATCCTACAACAGCAGAACTCTCACGACTAGTGCATTTGACTCGTCCCAAGGGCGAACATTGATGGTTGTTCATGCAGGCAAATGCCAAATGCAAGTTCATTGAGGATGTGCCGAATAAGATTACTGATTGGAAAGAGAAGTTCTGGTTCGTCGGGGGCGATTGGAAAAGCTCGGCTTCTGGATGTGAACCAGATGCTCGCTTAGATATCCCTACGGATTTTGGGATTTGCCGAAGTAAGTATTTTTGTGTTTTTTGCTCTTCACCTTGAACTGATTTTAACTTATTCTCAATTTCAGGAATTCAAGCTGCGACGGACAAAGAGACCAACGACGGTTATTTCAGCAGCATCTGGCAAATCGATCTCGAGCCCTACTCGGAATGGTCAGTGAAGACATTGAATATTGCCGATCAAAGGAAGAAGGGAGGATTGTACATGCCCCCTCACCATCTTGTTGCCGTCAATCCTGCTAGTAAGAATTTTTTTTTATTTGCAAATGTGATGTACCCTTTGTTCGTGGTTTTCTCTTTCCTTTTAAATATGTTCTTTTGTCTACAGCCTTTCCTGTCGTCACTGTTGCTGTAAGCACCTCCGAGCATACTGAAATGGCTCGAACTAAAAGACCTTAAGAGCTTGCACGAATCTAAGCTGAGAGAGATGCCCAGCGAGCAAGTAGGGGGGAGGCAAGCAGAGTGAGAAAAGTGAGCCGACCAGCTGCGCCTGGACCGGGAGAGTCGAGTCGGCCAAAGAGGACAACTCGTTCGGTCGAGCAGGGGGCGAGCGATCAAGCTCCCTCGCCAAAGAGATCAAGGAGGGCACCTGACGAGCAGGATCCGATAGCTCAGACGAGCATCGATGTCATCGAGGAGACCCCCACTACTGAAGCGATCAGAATGGCCACCTCCGTGGTCGGTCCAATCGCGCAAATCGTCGAGATGGAGGTCGGTACATCTTCTCCACCTCCTGCAGGACCCCGAACTTGGACCCCTATGAACCCTCAGCTCCGGTCTCCCGAGGATAAATCATTTCTGGGATGGGACCCTGCTCGGGCGAACAGGTACGTTTGCTCGCCTATTGGAGTATTTCTTTTTTCATCGATTTTGGTCGCTTTATCACGTTTGTTTGCTCGTGTGAACATGCAGGTTGAGCAGATTGGCGCCTCTGATGCCAGAATTGAAAGATTATTACTGCTCTCCAAGTGTTCGCAATGTTCCGGGTCTTCCCGAGCATGTTCAGAAGGCGTGCGAGACCCCCATCCGAGCATGGACTACTGAGCTCGAAGAGGCCACTAAAGGTCCAACCCCTTTGGAAACCATGCGACTTGGCCTAGTGTGCCATGGTCAATCTTTGGTCCTTCTTGAGAAAGCTTATGCCGAGTCCGCCAATCTTCATGCCAACTACTTGGCTCTTATCAGAAACTTTGAAGAGAAGGTGAACGAGCTGAGCAAAACTCAAGATGAAGTGAAGTTGGCTCAGGGACAAGTATCCTCAGCCCAAGCGGAGGCTCGCAAAGCTCAAGAGGATGCTCGTCAAGCTCGGGAAAATGCTCGCCAGGCGAGGGAAGAGCTAAGCCTTGCTCATGAGGAGGTGATCGGCATTAGGAGAGTTCAAGATGAAATGAATGTTGAGCTCCGTAAACTCAGAACTGGCATTGAGACCGTGGAATGTGAGAAGAGTTTGCTCGCCCAACAACTCCTCATTGCTGAAGAGACCAACACTCGTTTAGGTCTTGAAAATTTAAAATTGCACACTGAGGAGTATGTTGATTCCATGTCGAATTTCTCTTATATATGCGCCTTTGCCGATGCCATCCGTTCTGCTAGACACACACTCGCTGCCGAACAGATTGCCCCGCTCGTATCCCATTTTGAGAAATACATGATCGACAACCCCCCGGATCGTAATCTTCCAATATCTGATTTGAGTGATCTGTGTGATTTCTCCAATCTCCCTGATGGGATCGAGATTGATGATCCTATTTTGGATGAGGAAGATGGTTCGGATGTGGACATTGATGATACTACCGACCAAACTCACCGAGCCGAGCACGGGTTCGATCAGGTGTAGAACGAACAAAGGGGGCCTCCCGAAGTAGAGCAGAATGTGTTATCTGTCGAGCAAACTGGGCCCGACAATGCTGGAGGAGCTGTTCCTGAAGGGGCCGAGCAGATGGGGCAGGATTTGTTCGATACATCGCTTCCGCCCACCTCCAATAATGAATTTGTTCCTTAGTGTTATTTTTGCTTTGCTGAACAATTTCTTTTGAACTTGTTGTGTAATTTTTGTCTTCTTCTTTCTTGTTCGAACAATTTTGCTGTTGAATGATTAAATTTGCTTGTTGAACAATTTCTTCTAACCTGGTCGTCGAGGATGAATTTTGTTGCTGATGAATGGTTGATGTTTGTCTTGTTTCCTAGTTTATGCCTCTTTTTTTCTGAATGAATTCGAACATGATCTGTGTCTATGTTCCACCCTGACTTCTTTGGTTTTTTTATTGTCTTATTGAGATGCAATCAGGTTGATCGTCTTATTTAGCTGTGACCAGATGGGTTAACTTATATGCAACCCCTCCTTTCTTGTTTCGTGATCGTCTTATTTAGGCGCGATCACTTCGTACTCGGGTCGTCTTATTTAGCTGCAACCCCGTACTCATCACTCGCTTTTGCTGCGGGTATCTGTAAGTACGAGTCTTCTTATTTAGTTGCGACTGCGTACCCATCACTCGCTTTGCTGCGGGTATCTGAGTACGAACTATTTCGTCAGGTGAACATAAACTTCGGCTCGTTCGTCTTTGTTCGGGTCGTCCGGCTTAGGTGCGACTTCAACTAGAAAAACTTAACAAACAAAAATGTTTTTGCAACACGTTGTATTCTATTACAACCTTTACATTTGAAGAAGACTGTCTATTACACATAACTATAGACATCAGACTATGGTTTTGAATTTAAACCTTGTCTTGAAATAGACACGAACTGACCTCATCTAGTCTGCGGAATTGATGTTGACAAGCATGAGGCGGATCAGCCTGTCTACTCCTCTTTAAGTAACATGCTCAAGCAGCAGTAGCATAAGTGTTTGTCCCTCCTGGACAAGTTATGATTATGCGGGCTGCCGCGGACATGAGCATGTGGCGAGCACGCCTGCTCGCCTATATCAGGCGCGAGCAAGAGTCTCTGCTCTCACCTTTTTGTCCCCTTCTGTAGATGCCTTAGCATCACCATCCGCACGTTATTTCTTGTGGATACCACGACATCCCTCCCCCTCGGAAGAGATTTTGGGGATGCGTAGGGGACTAGTGATTTACTACTGCATAAGCAGTGAGTAACGTGGAGTGGCAACCATGACTCTGCCGAGCATCTTGAGTCTGTAACGAGCGCCAACCTGTGCTCGGAGTGTCGTACGGGGTATAAAGCTCGTACTAGAGTAAGTGCCAGGACAGATGATTGATTCAGCAAAATGATAGCTGAATCGAGTGCTGGATACTTCGAGGCATACCAAACCAACTTTCACTCGATAACTGAATTTTCTTCTACTATCTTTGCAGTATTTTTTCTTTTTTCTCTTGTTTTTCTTTTTACCTTCTTCAGCTATCAATACACCTATTTACACTACCATCCCAAACAGGTGTTGGCATAGCTAGTTGGTGTTGGCCTTCTTGCTTTAAATCCTCATTTTGACATTTGTCCTTGTTTTTGCCACTTCTTATTCAAAGATTGACACATACCTCTTTTGGTTGCCATCACTTCTCAACTTGTTTTGACACGTATCTTCTATCTTTTGATAGAGCTGGCCAGAATTTCTTCTAGAAGATCCAGAAATTTGTGTCGAACATGGTGTGTCTTCCTTCATGATTGTCCTGCTCGTCTTAGTTAAATAGGTAATTATGCTCGACCGATTATGCTCGTCGAGCCGAACGGCTGATTATGCTTGGCCAGTTGTGCTCGTTGCTACTGATAATATTTTTTCAAATTTGACGCATTCCACGAGTAGGACAATGGGACTCCATTCAGGTCTTCCAAATCATAAGCCCCATTTAACAAACGTTCTGTAACTCTGAATGGACCTTCCCATGCTCGGCCGAACACACCACTTGACACCCCCGTAGCTCGTCTTAGAACCAGCTCGCCCACGTTGAACCTGCGTGTTCGAACTTTGGAGTTATAGAACTTTTCTGATCTTTTTTTATACATGGCGTTCTTGAAATCAGCCTCCATCCTTCTTTCTTCCAACAGGTCTGCACTTAGGGCGAGCGCCTGGTCATTGATGTGCTCTCCAAAAGTCATTGTCCGATGGCTCGGAATCTTTATTTCTGCGGGTATAACAGCTTCCGCACCAAATGCCAGGGCAAAAGGGGTTTCCGCAGTTGATGTTTTGAAAGTAGTTCGATAGGCCCATAATATTTCGGGCAACTCTTCAGCCCATCCTCCCCCTTTGGAATTATCAAGTCTAGCCTTGAGGATATGCTTGATAATTTTATTGACAGCATCTACTTGTCCGTTTGATTGGGGGTAATATGGAGTAGAGTAATGCTTTATTATGCCCCAGCGAGCACAATTTTGTCGGAATTCACTTCCATCGAACTGTTTGCCATTATCTGTTACCAATGATTGGGGAAGCCCAAAACGACAAATGATATTTTTCCAAACAAAGTTCCACATTCTTTGTTCGGTGGCTTTAACAATAGCTTCGGCTTCCGCCCATTTAGTGTAGTAATCAACGGCAACCACAACATATTTTACTCCCGATGTGCCAGTAGGAAACAGGCCGATTAAATCTATTCCCCATTTAGCAAATGGCCAGGGGCTGTAAACTGACACTAGTTCTTCAGGTGGGCTATGGATAAGTGGGGCATGTACCTGACACTTATAGCATGCGCGGGCATATGCAAGCGATTCTTTCTTGAGGGTCGGCCAGTAGTAACCTTGTCTGATGATTTTATATGCTAAGACAAGCACACCTGAATGGTTTCCGCATATTCCATCATGAATCTGTTCCAGAATTACATGACCCTCTTCAGGAGTAATACACTTCTATAATGGAAGTGAGAAACTTCTTTTGTATAAATGTCCATCTATGATAGTATAACGAGCAGCTTGTAATCTGAGGCGAGTAGCTTGTGCTTTATTTTCAGGGAGAAGTCCTTTTTGTAGGTAACTTAAAATTGGAGTCATCCAGGTTTCTTGTTCGCCCATCACATGGGCAACCACAACTCTGGGGATTGATGGCGAACAAGTTGTGACGACCACAATGTCTGTCGTGCTCGTCACTCCTTCAGCTGTTGCCAAGCGTGCCAAGGCATCAGCGAACGAATTATCCAATCGTGATAATTGTTCTATGTAAACTTGTTCGAATTGTTCAAGCAACTCCTTTGCTAGTTGCTGATACTGTGCCATCTGTTCGCCTCGGGCTTCGTACTCGCCTAATACTTGGTATACGATTATTTGAGAATCGCTCTAAATCATCAGCCTCTGAATTTCCATTGTCATAGCCATGTGTATTCCAACGATCAAAGCTTCGTACTCGGCTTCATTATTTGTGGCTGGGAAATCAAAACGGATGGTTGTTGTGAAAGTTCGTCGAGTTGGGCTGATGAGAACCACGCCTGCTCCGGCTCTTGAACTTGTTGATGAGCCATCCACATATATGTGCCATGGTTGGTCCACACCTCTTTCGGGCATTTGTGGATATGTCAATTCAACCATGAAATCGGCCATAGCCTGACCCTTCATTGCTGTTCGTGGGGCGAATGTAATGCTAAATTGGCCTAACTCCACCGCCCACTTGAGTAATCTGCCCGCAGTGTCTGGTTGGTGGAGTACTTATCGCAATGGGAATGTGGTTAACACCTCGACTGAGTGATCGAAAAAGTATGGTCACAGTTTTCGAACACTCATAACGAGAGCATATACAAGTTTTTCCAGCGGAGGGTACCGGAGCTCGGCTTCTTTGAGCACCTGACTTACATAATATATAGGTAAGTGTGTCACCCACTATGCCCGAATGAGCACAGCGCTAATTGCATGCTCGGATGCAGCGAGATACAGATAAAGCTGCTCACCTGGAACAGGCTTAGATAATGTTTGTGTATCTGCTAGGTATCATTTTAATGACTCGAACGCATTTTGGCAATGCTCTGTCCACTGGAATTTCCCTTTCTTTAATGCGTCAAAGAAAGGTTTGCATTTATCTCCAGTTCGTGATATAAACCGACTTATAGAAGCCAAACGTCCAGTTAATTTTTGGACTTCTTTCACACTTCTGGGGGCCTGCATGTCGAGCATGGTTTGAATCTTTGATGGGTTCGCTTCAATCCCCCGTTGACTGACCATATGCCCTAGGAATTTTCCCGAATGAACCCCAAAGCTGCATTTCTTCGGATTCAGGTTCATGTTGTACTCCCTGAGAATATCAAACATTTGTGCGAGGTGGGTGATGTGGTCTTCCTTGTGCTCGCTTTTTACCACAATGTCATCAATGTACACCTCAATTATTCGACCTATGTGTTCGTCGAACATTTTGTTCACCAAATGTTGATATGTTGCTCTAGCATTCTTTAATCCGAACGGCATGCGTTGCCAACAGTACATATTCTTTTCGCTGCAGAAAACCGTATTCTTTTGATCGTCCGGATGCATGGGTATTTGGTGATAGCCAGCAAATGCATCCACGAAAGTCATGAGCTCATGTCCTGCTGTGTTATCGACCAAATAATCAATATGTGGCATCGGGAAATTATCCTTCGGGCATGCCTTATTTAAATCAGTGAAATCTATGCATAACCTCCAAGTTTTGTTAGATTTACGGACGAGCACAGGGTTCGCAAGCCATCTTGGGCATTTTACTTCTCGAATCAGTTTATTATCGAGCAATTTCTTGATTTCACTATCCATAGCTGCATACTTCTCCGGACTGAACTTTCTGCGCTTCTGGATTACTGGAGTTCGTGTTGGATCAAGGTTTAGAGAGTGACATGCATGTTTAGGATCAATGCCAACCATGTCCTCGTGTGACAAAGCGAACACATCCAAGTTTGCTCGAAGATATGCGATCATTTATGTTCGGAGTGGTTCCGGTAATTCCGAACCAATGAATATTTCTAATTTCGGTCTATTCGGGTCGATATTGACAGACTCCAGTTGTTCAACAGGTGTTGCTCGCCTCTTTTTTAGCTTCCATCGAGGATCTTCGATCGACCCCGGTGTTCGTCATCTACCTCCATAGGTTCAAAACCTATACGAGGTTCTAGATCCGGTAACTCATTTGGTGGATCAATGTTCATTAGATCTGGAAGATCTGAGACATGAGTTACCATCCCGGATTCTGTGTTCGCGCTTGGAGGTGTGCTCGTTAGAGGAGGTGTAAGCGTTCTCGGCAATATGTTCGCCTGTTCGCTTGATTCTCCGATCTCCCATGTTTGCTCCATCATGTTAATGATGTTTTGCTTTTCTGGCGCACATGACAACAAACAATCTCGAGCTTTTTTCTGGTCGCCTTTTACGCTACCTGTTCCCTCTTGAGTTGGAAATTTAACACAGTAGTAATAAGTCGAACAGGAAGCTTTAAATTCCTGAATAAACGGCCAACCTAGAAACCCGTTATAAGTAGATGGAGCATCGACGATTACAAAATCTAGCATTCTAGTTCGTCGGATCTCCGGATTTAAAGTTGACTCTAGCTCAACTCCTAACCTGATCATACCATAGGGCTGGGTTACAGATTCCCCGAAACCCATGATGGTGTGATCACATGGTTCTATATAACTATTTAGATCCCCAACTTGCCTCTCCATTTGGTGCAGAGTGTTAAGGAACAGAATGTTCGCATATGCTCTAGTTTCGACCAGGAGGCGATGCACCTTTAAACCGAGAAGACGAGCACTGATGGTGAGAGAGTCATTGTGGGGGTGATTATGCCATCGAGATCATCTTCCGAGAACATGATTTGGTGAGAGGGTGGCGTGCTAGCTGATGTGCTCACCACCTTCACCTGATGGATGCTTTGCATGGCACGCATCTCCATTTTCTTTCGTCTGTTTGATAATGTCGGTGCTTGATAGCATCCACCCACTGGACCATAATCAGTACGAATCATGTGGATTTCTTGACTCTCCCGACCTCTACTCATGGTAGGTGCCCCTCTTTTGGGTAATTCCAACCTCTTGCGTGATTCCTCGGGATCACTGTCAGATGCTTCTTCGGCCTTACGCTTACCCCTACGATCACCTGTTTTTTCTGTTCGAAAGTCTCTGCTCGCTGGCTTATTGAGGAACTGCGTAAGGCGATTTTCTTCATATAACTTCCAAAGTTGGCGAAGTAAATCGTGACATTCTTCGGTATTATGTCCGATGTACTCATGATAACTGCAAAACATGGAAGCATTAAGTCAATTTTTATTCATTATGATTCTTCGTGGCTTATCCAACATGTCCTGATCTTTAATTTGATTAAATATTGTTTCCGCTGAAATGCCCAGACGACTTCGTAGGGCATTTGTTTCTGCTCTTTCTTCGAATGGTTTAAAAGATCCTGGGGGTTTATACCCCCCTCATTCATGACTTTTTTACCAAAAACTCTTTTTGTTGTTGCTTCCTAACCTAATCGTGATTGGGCGAAAGCGAGATCCCGTGATGGCTATAATCTTGGTCGCCGCTCGGACCCGGCATATGTGTCCGCCAATCCCTCGATGCATGGCTTTCCACATATCCGTATTCAGGGTCAGGCCTCCGACCACCGTGAGGATCTTGGCATCCTCTTCAACTGGGGCTCCATCGTATAAATATTTATCAAATCTTTTGATGTATGCTCGATTTGACTCACCCTTTAGCTGGGAGAAATGTGCCAATCTTTGTTTTGGTGCTGGGTGAGCACACATGGATGAAAAATGAGACAGGAATTTCTGTCCCAACTGAGCGAAAGACGTGACGGACGCAGCGGGCAGAGTAGAGAACCATCTGTGGGCGCGGTCGCCCAACGTCATGGGGAATGATCGGCATCGCTGTCACACGAATAAGCGCCCATGGCGATCATAAAATCTGAATATTTGTTGAGGTGAACATGTGGGTTAGACTCAGCATCGAACATAGGAATTGGTGGTCGGATCTTTGCCACTTTCTCTTGTATTTCGGCTACCATGATCGCCGGTGTTAGTGGCGAGCAGGGCATTGTGCTCTCCGGGGAGTCCTTTTTTCATCTTGGTAGATCGGCCTCAAACCTTCGATTGCTTTTTGCATTTACGCAAATTTAAATTGGAACTGACAGACTTGGATCGGGGCTGTGTCCCATCATGAGGACCCAGGGGGTCATGCTCGTGATGGGGCAGTCCCCCTTTCCAAATTCATCCTTGACTACCCAATCGATGATGGATAGACAATTTAGTTCCCACCGATTTTTGTTCGGGATGCGGGCGATCATGAGGATCGGAGGGAGCCGGCATGTTCGTCGGTTGTTCCTTCCCGGGATCCTATTTCCTATGATCGCCGATTCGATCTTTAATGGAGAGCCTCAAATGTCCAAAGGCTGATGGTCTGGACCCTTGAGGCTGCTCGTCATCCGACATATCATTAGCCTTTTTGTTGGCCCACTTTCGTGCAGCTTTCAATTTAACTTGCTCGCTATCAGGTGTATGCGACTTTCAACTTGGCCAACTCCTTTTCAGCCCTCTCTTTCTGTGCTCGCAACAAGAAAGTGATGCCCTTTTGTAGGTCCCGAACGGGTTTTGTGAGGGCAGAAGTCTAGAGGGCAGGGGTGAATAGACTTATGAAAACTTTTGTGCAAATCAAAGTGAGGGCGATTAACCCCGATCAGTGTGAGTGAATCGGTTTGGGTGATAACCAACTTACTGATCGCCTGAAGGCAGATCAGTTCGGTAACTATCAGTTTAACTGATGTGTGCGGAAGCTTAAGTTTTACCTGTGTGAAAAACCAGTTTTGATAAATCGATTCCAAAGTTAATTTTTAATCGATTGATCAAGTGTCAAGTTTGATCGAATCGAAGCTTGGTGCTAATCGATCTCAACTTGAATATGTATGCGCTTTTAAGGGTTGTGTGCGATTGTGTAATCGCTAATCAAAGCGGTAAAGGCACACAAGATTTATAGTGGTTCGGACAAACCAGTCCTACGTCCACTCTTCCCTATCACAAGGGGCACCTACTTAACCAACTGGACTTTGTTTTATGTGTAAGTCCAACACAGTACACCAACTAGATGTTTAAGGAGTTCACACTCAACCGATCCCAGAGATCAGAACTAGAAACCCTAGTCTGAAATCTTGCTAAACAACTTAACCTAACTTGGGGGTTTGGGTAAGATTGTTTTGTTTCAACTATGAAATCTTTTCTTCACAGATATAAGCGACTAACAATTTAGATGAAAAGATTTATATGCTAAGAACTTATGGGATGAACACTTAATAAAATTAATCTTCTTGTTCGTGTTCTTGTGCGGAAATCTGATATTAGCTTGAGCTTCTTGATTGTTCAGCGTTTCCGTTTTTTTTCACTCTGAAGTGTGATCCCATATTTATAGACCTTGAAATCAAAGAGCCGTTGGAGAGCAATTTGAATTTCAGGCTATATTTGGTAGACTTGCAGGCTTGATGTGACGAAGCTTCGTGGAGCAGCGTGGCCAAAAGTGTGAATTTGTACTTTGTAGCCGTTACAGAGAGGTAGCATCAAATCCCACAATTGTCGGCTCCGATCATACGTGTCTTGTTCTTATTGGATAGCAGACTCACTTTTCAGTGTTGTTCTTCCAACTACGCTTGACATTCTTCTTGTTCAGATCATAGACGTATGATTAGGTGAAACATCAGATTTCACCGGTGGTGGTGACGATCGATCGAGCGAATCGATCTACGATAAGTCTTTAGTCTTAGGTTGACTTAGCTTCAACTAGCGGACTCGGTGATGTAGGTCTTCAGTGCGATCTTCTCCGAAGTCATCGATCTTCAAGTATCTTTGAGTTTGAGCTTTATGACTTCAAATTTGATATCGACTAGATCGGATCGATCGATCTTACGTTCTTTTCTAAAGATCTTGGCCTTTCGGGATGATCATCACCGTCCTTTGAGTCTTCAGATCTGACCTATACATATTGAGTTTCCCCCTCAATATGTGACCTATCTATTTCATCAGTTGTTCTATACAATCATTATCAACTGGTCTCCTATAGCAGGTATTATAAACATCACTCACCTAATGTTATGATCGGGTCCTATTACATGTGTTTTTGGAACTTTCATCAAAACTATAAATTTCCCAACAATTTCCCCTTTTGATGAAACCAAAAACACTTTAAGAAACCAAATACAGATGATAAAAAAATAGAACTGTTAAGAGCATATAATCAGAAGACAATGAGACTTTGTCTTAGGATCGAAAAATAAACTTTTCTCATTAAAAATGTTGATTACATGTTACATCGTAAAAAGTTTGAAAATAAGAACAAATTGATCCCGAGTAGTCTTGATTCTTCACTCTTTAGGCTTGTATCTTTCCTCGCATCTCTTTTGATCTTGAGGCACGCGTTGAAAATCGATAAAGTTTCCATTTGACATCATCATCTGCTTTGAGGATCGATTATGTCTTGCGTTACATGCGGGATGTCAAAATAGAATCTTTGAAATGCCAAATCATCAAATGAGCCATCCGCCTTCTTCGAGTATTCCAACAGATCATACTCTTGGCGAGTTATTTTTACATTGATAAGCTTGGCCTCATTTTCCGGATACTTGGAAAAATCCGGGTATTTATTTTCTAACCAGGTTGAGGAATTCTTCATCGAGAGATTCTTCTTGTGGAACAAGATTAAGAACAAAGGCATCCGAAGCCATTCACTCCTCGATCTTATTCCATTCCTCAAATTTCTTAGCATGCAGCAGTTTTTGGATGATCTCATCAACTCTTCTTTGGCGACTTTAGGTTCTCGTACGGATTTTCCAAATTTCTTCCTTTCTTCACTCTCGATCTGAATTTCTTCTTCAGATTTTCTGCCTCTGCCATTTTTTCTGCCCTTCTTTCTTCTTAACTTTTTCGGGCTTCTTCAACTATCTGCTCTTTGGACATCTTTTTCAAAGATCCGAGTTTGTGATGTCCTCAAGACTTTTTATTATGTCGGTTGGTTTCTCATTCGTCCTTCCCCTTTTTGGTTTGATCAAAAAGAGTAGTGAGGTGGGAGGTCAGAGAACCAAAGTTGACTGCGATCGCCCTATTGAGATCTGCAATAGATATGCCTTGAGTTTGAGCAGTTAGATTTTGAATCTTTGATATCATTTCGATCTTGACAGATTCCGTGGGCGAGAGAGTGTTTTAATCGCTTTGTCAAGTTTCTCTTCTCATCAATTCTAGCTTGTCGGTGAGCATCATAAAAGAAACTTGTTGTTTATCCACCGAGTCGGTTTGGCATCAACGGTCTTTTATCGATTCAAATTGACGAAGATGACACAGATTTGGGAAAATCGATCTTTGATTGCCCCAACTGGGAAATAGCCAATTCCCTTTGATCGCTTATTTCTTTGATGGCAATCTGCCTTTGATCGCCTATCGATCCCTCAACTTCTTCTTTTTCAAGATCTTTGAGACAAGATTTGATCTCCTCGAAGTTGATCAAGAGTGACGTTTGATGTTGGAATGTTGGGTGTCACTTGATCTCGATTGATTGTTTGTGCCTCCAAGTGGTTGGTCATGAACTACGGACACCGACTCCACTATCATCGGCAGCTCACTGCATCCTTCATGATGGCATCTGCCAGAGAGCTTTGTCGGCGATCTCCGATTCGTCTGTTCCGCAAACCCTAACTTCGCATGGATCGAGCTTTGACAGATTTAGCGATTATCGCTTCGGTTGGTGATCCCACTTTTAGATTTCCTCATGTCGAAATCGGTCGCAAACTCAACCGCACCGCCCATCTGTTCAATAATTATTATAAAGTCCGAGAAGCTTTTTAATCGAAGATCTCTCCAGGTGAGGATCTCCATAACTTCCTCTCTTATGGCAGGATGGGCGACCAGTTCTAGATATAACTCATCAATTTCTCTTTCGATTCGCATTCGATCAATTTCCCGTTATGATCTTTGTCGATCCGACTCAGAATTGTCCGGCCCGTGATTCACTTTTGATGAGATGTGGAAGGTTCCGTTGTGCTTGAGTAAGGCGGAAGTTGGGCGACGGTTCGACTGCAGAGGTTCTCACGCGGAAGCAGTGCTTCGGATCCACATCGAGTAAGCTTTTTCGTTCATGAAATACGTATTTGTGTTCATGGGCGGTGGAAGAATAGGAGAGACATGCTCAGCCCATTAGTCCGAGTGGTGAATCAAATCGAGCTTGAGGAGAAGGAGATCGATCGGCTTGTGCTTCTTCCTCGTAATGATCCGCGAGCTCTCAACTTTTGAGAAGCCCGCCTGCCCGATTTTTCACCGATTTTTGTGTTGTAAATGCATCGATCCGGGCGCTTTTCTTCATCTAACCATCTTCAAGCATCGAGTCATGGAGGCTTGCTTACTTTTCTTCGCCTCTTCTCCGGGCCTTCACACCGCTTTTCTTCTTTTGGGGGCATCCGTATAGACAAAGTTGCTTCCTTGCTTTTCCTTTCTTTGACTTTGGGGGTTGGCGCGTATCATCGTCTGGTGGCCCAAAGATGGTCAAGTGGTCTGAGAAAAGGCCTTATAGGACTTCATCCAATCTGTTCCCATTCAAGATTAGGCGGTTTATCTTTGAATAATTGCAACCTTGTTGAGAGTCTTGATCTTTCTCTTGAGATATATACCCTCCTCAGTTCATTGACTCCAAATTTCTCATGTTCTTGGTGCGAGAATGGCCTTGAGGAACCCGTGCAATTGATGTTTTTGGCTTCATCAATTATTGCGACCATCTTTGTACATTTTGACGGATGTAAGAGCATCTGGGCTGAATCAATCCCATAATTGTTTTTTGACAATATGTCAAACAAACAATCGGTATTTCCTCTTGAGCATTGGCTGGACAAAACCGGACGTATGATGTTTGTCGGCCTCTCGAAGAGCTCTCTTCGATCCGCTCATCTTCGTTCTCCCCTGTAATGAGCAAAAGAGATCCGTCCTTTTGGTAGGTCAACAGACGGGTTATATCATCATTCGTCGGTCGATTTCTTCTCCGCTGATATGCCGAGAGCGGTTCATTTCCTAACGTCCAGATCCACTCTTAAATTCCTTAGGAATTCTAGTGCTTCATCTTGCATTCATTGGATTGTAGTGAGCAAATTAAATTTCTCAAGGCCCTCCGCAGAATTTGCTCGACCTCCATGGATTCCGGATCCTGAGTGATATTGAACTGTACGAACTTATCATCCACAATCTTTGTTGCCAGTTCCGCATAATTGCACATTATCTTTCCCATTCCGTGGGTGGTCATCTTTATCTGATCTGATTTTTACTACGCTAACACCCTTCTCATTTTGTAATCTTTTTAGCAGCTCGGGTATCTTCGTTGTCGTCTCATTCTTCTTATGTAAGAATATAACCCAGGTAAACTTGGAATAGTCATCCACGATTACGAGTGTATTTCAAGGTCCGCTGAGATCGACCGTAATCGGGTCCAAATAGATCCATATGAAGCAACGCAGATTGGCCGATGCCGATCCGGGAATTCCCTTGAATGAAGCTTTGACCTGTTTTCCCTTCTGACATGCAGTACATGTCTGATCCTTTGAAAATACTTCATTCGGAAGTCCTTCCACTAGAGACATCCTTTCTATCTTATTAAGAGTTTTAAAGTTCAGATGGCTCATTCTTTTGTGCCAGAGCCAACTGCTACTTTTGGAACTCTTGACAATCAGGCATGCATTTCTTGGGCAACTGCTCCAATCACCGTGTAGATCGTCCCTTTCCTTGAACCGATTAGCAAAATCATGCTGAGTGGCTCGATTCTTGATAGTGCATTGGTCGGGCCGAGAACTCAACACCAATCCGTTTGTCGCAGAATTGTGAAACCGATAGTAGGTTGTGCTTCAGACCTTCGACATACGAGACTCCAGTTACTTGTACATCATCATTCTCTAAGGTTCCGAATCCTTTGGTATAACCAAAGTTATCATCACCGAAGAGTACACGCGGGCCTTTCTGTTCTATGTATGAGCTGAGGAGGTGCTTGCTTCCCCGTCATGTGCCTTGAACATCCATTATCGATGTACCGTGAGATAGTTGCTTGCACACCTCCTTTGTTGGCGGACCCACGCGATCCTGCGGACCCAAATCGGGCTTTAGGTACCCTTTTGGATTGGGTCCTGAGGGGTTAGGATTAGTTTTGGGGATCCATACAAACAGAGCACTTCTATTGTGATCGGTTAGATCGGAAAACCGATTGTCTCCCATACCTATCAACATAATCATACGCCTCTTTATATGCTTTTTCGATTTGTATGATTATTAGTGTGAACCTTGGATGACTTAGAAGACTTGGGATTTATCTTTTTCGTTTGTCTTCTTTTTATCCAAAGGTGGTTCAAAAAAGACCCTAGATTTACGATTATAGGGGTAGGTACGATCGCTACCATCAAAAGATTCATATCTTTTTGGCATAGGTGGTGTTTTGCGGTTTACGAAGCATGCTTATTAGGCGGTGACCTTGATTGGGTCTCGATTGGACTTCCCTTTTACGGGTTGTCTTTTACGATTCTCGATCTGTTGATCGAGTTGAGGTCTCTTCGGAAAAACGGGTTCTTCAAGATTCCTCGATCGATGCTTTACCGATTTGGGGTCCATTTCTTCCCCCCTACGTTAGGCACCGCCTTTACCGCTCAACCGGTCTTTTTTTCCCTTATTAGATACATGTTTGGCTTTTGGTGTATCTTTTGTCCGAAACTTCGTCCGATTACACCTTTTGAGATGAATCACCGGGGCTCTTGAGGATGTGGAAGGGTTCTCATAGCCAAGTCCCTTCTTATTAATCGTTGTTCAAAATAGGTGTTCATGTCTTGAACAGTTTTAGATGATTTTGTGAAAACCTCTATTTTTAATACGCTATTATCCTCGATGATTTCGGACTTTCATGCATCTGGAATAGCTCATCAAATTTTGCTTGAAGAAGTTTGAAATCATCACCTTCTTTGTTTGTTAATATCCGGTGATCTTTGATCTGCTTCTCTGAATCGAAGCCTTAACTTTCGAGAATGTTACATTCCTCGGTTGCGCTTCGAAAGCGGTTTGAAGATTTTAGTTCGGAGGCTTTCTTGAGATCATTCTCCTTATGGTGATTATTTCTAATTCTCGACTTGTCATTTTCAAACTTCCACTATAGCATAAAGTGTCTCTTTTGCATTGGAGAGATCCTCAAGCAATTGCTCGAGTAGAGTGCGGTCAATCTCCCAAAAAAGTGTGCTAATGATAGCGGTGTAGAAGCGAACGAAGCGAGTTTGGAGGTTACCTCAGATTGGTCCTCCCCGGCCATCAAAGCGAGATCTCATCATCGTCACAAGAGAATATCGATCTTCATTTTCATAGAAGTCAACAAAGACTTCTTGTCGAAAGAAAGTCTTCTCTGAGGAGTATCCGAGTCCTCGGAGAGGCGATAGGAATCGTAAATTCTGACGACGCTAACCATGGCTCTTCTCGTCCCTATAACGTTGCTCTCTTTTGTTCCTCTTTTCTTCCCTTTCTCTTGGCGTCAGTGCAGGCGGTCTGCGCTATAGTGACTGGCTTCTCAGGATTGAAGCACGCTCGCTCTTGATCCACCGAACCTTTTCTTCCGTGAATCACTCGTCTGTATGACCTATCGGTGACTTCCTTTCGATAGTAGTTTGAGCTTCTTACGTGCGATTGGTTATCTCTTCCTTCCTCGATCCCGATTATCTCTTTTCCTTTCATCTCTGTGATCCCTCCGATCATCAGATCTGGTTCTTTCGGAGATCTGTTGGCTGATCTCCTATCTCTCCCCTCGGCTATGTTGATAGTCCTTATAAAACCTTCGATACTTACCAAGTTGGACGTTCGACTTCTCAAGCTTCCCCGTAAGCGGAGCGTCTGTTACGCTGACTCATTATATTCCCAACGAGTTCGTTGGTCTTACGTTCTCTTCTTTGGTTGCCTTAAAAAGCACCGATTTTGAAGTTGAGTCTTGGCGGGCACCTCATCTTCATCGAACTTGTCCTCTTTCAATCAAATCAAACTCGTGAGCTTTAAGGCTCAAGAACAAGCTACTTGGCTTCATCTTTGAAATGTCTTGGCAATCCTTGATTACCGTGACCTTCATGTCCCATTTCTTGGTGAGAGACCTTAGGATTTTGTAGTTGATATCTTTATCAGACATCTCTCTACCAAGTTCTCAAAGCTTGTTTATAGACATTGTAATCCTTCCATCGAGTTCGTTGATGGTTTCGTTGGGCAGCATCTTCAGTTTTTCGAACTTCACCAGTTCGGCTTGTAGACGGCTGTCTTTTATCTGTTCATTTCCCTCGCATATCTCAGCCAGAGTATCCCACATTGCTTTCGCAGATTTGAGATACTTAATCTTTTCCTTGGTGACCTTATCCATTGTTTTCATGATAATGTGCCTTGCGATAGTATCTAGAGTATGCAATTTTCTTTCCTCTGCATCCATCAAGGCTGGGCTTTTACGTACAAGACTTCCCGGGGCAAAGTCTGGATCTCCTCCAACTGCAGGGTTGTCGTAGTATATGATGATGGGTCCTCTTTTCGATGACTTCCATCATTCTCGCCAATCGATCGAACCTAGATGGTTGGACATATATATGGCCCAATCTGCATACTCATCGATTGAGAACTTCGGCAGATCATGATACATTCCTGAGGTGTTATCCATGCTGAGTGATTTTGGAAAATGAATGAGTTTTAAAAACGGTTTTTCAAGATCAGTTCAGTCGACCACAAAGATTCTTCCTCAAGAATCGATGATACACAAAGTCAGTGGTCAGTAGAACCAACCGCTCTGATACCACTTGTAGGTCCCGAACGGGTTTTGTGAGGGCAGAAGTCTAGAGGGGAGGGGTGAATAGACTTCTGAAAACTTTTGTGCAAATCGGTGTGAGGCGCTTAACTCGATCGAGTGTGAGTGAATCGGGCCACGATAATAACCAACTTGATCGCTCAAGGCAGATCGATTCGATATATCGGTTTAACTGATGTGTGCGGAAGCTTAAGTTTTACCCGTGTGAAAAACCAGTTTTGATAAATCGATTCCAAAGTTCATTTTTAATCGGTTTATCAAGTGTCGAAGTTTGATCGATCGTAAGCTTGGTGCTAACTGATCTCAACTTGGAATATGTATGCGCTTTAAGGGTTGTGTGCGATTGTAATCTCTTAATCAAAGCGGTAAAGACACACAAGATTTATAGTGGTTCGGACAAACCAGTCCTACGTCCACTCTTCCCTATCACAAGGGGCACCTACTTAACCAACTGGACTTTGTTTTATGTGTAAGTCCAACACAGTACACCAACTAGATGTTTAAGGAGTTCACACTCAACCGATCCCAGAGATCAGAACTAGAAACCCTAGTCTGAAATCTTGCTAAACAACTTAACCTAACTTGGGGGTTTGGGTAAGATTGTTTTGGTTCCAACTATGAAATCTTTTTCTTGCGTATAAGCGTTTTAAACAGTAGATGAAAAGATTTCTATGCTAAGAACTTATGGGATGAACACTTAATAAAATTAATCTTCTTGTTCGTGTTCTTGCGCCGAAATCGATATTAGCTTGAGCTTCTTGATTGTTCAAATTTAGGTTTTTTTTTTTCACTCTGAAGTGTGATCCCATATTTATAGACCTTGAAATCGAAGAGCCGTTGGAGAGCAATTTGAATTGCAGGCTATATTTGGTAGACTTGCAGGCTTGATGTGACGAGCTTCAGGAACGGCATGGCCAAAAGTGTGAATTTGTACTTTGTAGCCGTTACTGAGAGAGGTAGCATCAAATCCCGCAATTCTTGGGCTCCCGATCATACGTGTCTTGTTCTTATTGATAGCGACTCACTTTTCGGTGTTGTTCTTCCAACTACGCTTGACATTCTTCTTGTTCGGATCATAGACGATGATTAGGTGAAACATCGATTTCACCGGAAATGGTGACCATCGATCCCGAATCGATCAATCTACTGATAGTCTTCTTGGTCTTTGGTTGACTTAGCTTCAACTAGCGGACTCGGTGATGTAGGTCTTCTGGTCTGATCTTCTGGAAGTCATCTGATCTTCAAGTATACTGAGTTTGAGCTTTATGACTTCAGCTGAGATATCTGACTAGATCAGATCGATCTGATCTTATGTTCTTTTCTATCATAATTTGACTTTGTTTGATATCACCGCCCCTCCTTTGAGTCTTCAGATCTGACCTATACATATTGAGTTTCCCCCTCAATATGTGACCTATCTATTTCATCAGTTGTTCTATACAATCATTATCAACTGGTCTCCTATATCAGGTAATATAAACATCAGTCAGCTAACATGTCTGACTGGTCCTATTACATGTGTTTTTGGAACTTTCATCAAAACTATAAATTTCCCAACACCTTTTTTGTGGCCGCCGGATCGTTGGCGATATCTTCAAGATTGATGGTTTAGGGCGGTCTGATTTTTATGAGGCTGATGTTGAGCCTCTTTCTCAGCGTGAGGTCGGCTCTGTCCCGACCTCTCCGTCTGAGTATTCCTAGATTGAGGCATTATATTTCTTTTTTTATGCCTCATTTATTCACCGGGATTGTGTATGGGTTGGTTTTTTACTCCCTTTTAAGCGCCAATTGTTGCGAGTCATTTTTTATGGAGAATATTATGTGGCTAATTTGGTAACAACTCACAAACAAAATAAGTACGTGTACAATATACGGTAAATAACATGAATTTGTTGACCCAGTTCGTCAAGAAATGACTACTCTGGGGGCATTCCAAGCCAGGGATGTCATATTGCGAGATTTTCATACACAGTACACCATACTTCTCATGGGGAAAACTTCTATGGAAGAAGATGATTTGGATAGAAAGTGTGTAAGTGCTAGGGATTTTTTCAGAACCTAATCACTCCGGGAAATTTTTTGTGAACCTGTCTCTTGTTCTTTTTTCTTCTATTTATAGTACTTTGACAAGCATGAAATTTGGTTTGGTAAGCATGAAATTGGAGACTTAGTGTCTTGCAAAGAACTCATGTAATCTTCTTACGTTTTCAACTTCGTCTTCTGGTTGACCTTTGCATTTATTTGTTTATAAGGCACTCTTTTGGTCCCAAATCAATCTTTTTGCTCGATTGGGTTGCCTGTTCGCCCTTTTGACCATATCAATTTTATCTTACGAATTCCGTCCTCATCGAACATATCCGCTTTTTTCAGATTATCCGAGCCTTCGAGTTATCTGAGCCTTCAGTTATCCCGAGCCCTCGAGTTATCTCGAGCCCTCGTTATCTGGCCGTCGGGTTATCTGGCCGAGCCTTCGGTTCACCGAGCCTTCAAGTTACTCGAACTTCTTTGAGTTCAGCTCTTCTGAGTTCAGACATCCTGACCCTCAGGTCACTTGACTCAGGCTATCTGGTTTCTTCTTGCCTGATCTGATCAGCTCAACGGATCAGATCAACATCTCTTCAGGATCATCTCAAGATAGTATCAGATCATCATGCCAGATTTGGCGAGTTGGCGAACCTACTCGCTTGTTCGGCGAGTGGCGAGCCGCCGAACAAACTTGCTTGTTCGGCGAGTGGCGAGCTGGCGAGCAAATATGTTTGGTCGGCAAGCAACGACCACACTTGTCCATCGAGCATGATTATTTTAACAGTTGATTAATACACGTGTCCCTCCAACGTGTTCGATTAAATTGAGTAATTGTATCGAACACAACAAAAGGTTAGTGAATTTCTAACCCCGTAATCCAACAAATTCTGTGTTGTGTTATTTAATTTCTGATTTTTTACCGTAAAAAATGAAAATGTGCCTCTAAAAATGGTTTAATTTCATAATGTCAAATTATTTCGGTTTTTATCAAACCCGAATCGAATTTTTCGGTTCTGTTTAAGATCGGTTATGACGTAAAATGGTTCGGTTTCGATTTATTATGATAAATATTTCGATTATTTCGATTGTGCTATTTCGGTTCGATTCGGTAACCGAATAACCGAACGCTCACCCCTAATTATGTGAATGTAATTATGAGGGATTTGATGAAAATTCGAAGCTCAGAATTTGGTAGATATTAATGTTGCAGTGTCAAATCAATTTGATATGGAATGGCTTAGGCAGAGAGAAAGATTTGTTACTTATTTTGTGGTTGAAACGTGTGAATGTGAATGAAGGGTGTATTTAGGTGGGACACAATACTCATTTGATGAAAAAACAAAGATGAATTTGGTAGAGCTATTATTATAAGGTTGCAATTCTTCCACCAAGGATTGATTTTTTACTTATTCAATTAATAATCTTTGGTACGTTGTGAAACTTATTCACCATGAAATTGGTTCCTCTTTTACAGGCATAATCGTTAAATTGGTTCCTCTTTTACAGGCATAATCCTTTAGTTATCACGACTAATACCATTTTGTAATATAAGTCACACCCTTCAGTTATCACTACTAATACCCTTGCTGTAATATAAGTCACATTCTCCAGCGTTATAGTAATACCCTTTATAGTAAGAAGTCACACCGTTCAGTACGTGTATTTGGTGGATTGTCTAAATAACTCGCCATACATACATCTAATTTGTTACAGATCGTTTCTTTTCCAGTAAACATGTGCTGCAAATTGTTGTTCTTGAGAACTAATTATACTTACGCAGGTTATACACTCGTGCAAGAAGTTTACCTGATAAAATGGAGAGTGCAGAAGGGGGATCGGATCATGTTCATACTGCACCTATTAAGATAAAGGTTCTGTTCTTCGCCCGAGCAAGAGACCTAACAGGAACAACAGAAATGTCTTCAGAAGTGTCGCCGGGTACTACAGACCAGGATTTGCTTGAATAACATAATTTCGCAATTTCCAGGCCTTGAAGAGATTCGTAACTGTATGATACTCGCTGTAAACGAGGAATACGCCCTCGAGTGTACTGTTGTTAAGGATAGAGATGAACTGGCTGTTATACCTCCTATAAGTGGAGGCTAAATAGATCAATACATCTTTCCATTTTTGGATAATGGGAATGTGATAGCATCCGCTGTTGGTCGAATGTTATGAATGCCATCTGCAATAAAACAAACATGTTGCCCAGATTTTATCAAGCTCAGAGCTCAAAAGTTTGTCTATTTAAGCATGATCACTTTGATGATAGCCTTCTGTTTCTTACAATTCAACTCATATGTTGGCATCTTGGATTATCGAATCACCACCGATGTTCATGGTACACGAATGCTTTCTTTTCCTCATTATGGAAATACTGTTGTTATACTTCATCTGTTCATACTCTTAAAACGACGATTTTCCTCCATTGTAAACGAATGGCACGATCTGATGTTTGAATGTATTCATCAGGTTTTATATGCATGTAGACGATAACCAACCGGAGGATTGACTAAAAATTAGATGAACAATCCAATATTCAAGATAATAACACATCCAATATCAAACCCAGGGATTCCAAGAAACATTTCAATACATAACCAATGCAAGTATGAAACAAAAGCTTTCAACGTTTCAGGGAAAGCAAAAGAAATACACAGATTATACACTATTACATCACCTACATATTTGTCTTGACAAGATCGTGTCGTCTTGTTATAACAATAGCTATCTCATCTCATGCTCAGTACAGGCCAGTTGCCAGTAGAGCCAACAGCTGGCAGTGCAGGGCGAATCACGGGGACCCGTTTCACTACCGAGAAAGCTTCGTTCAGACGAGCAGCACGGCTCATCACCTGAGATACCTTCTGCATAATAAACCTTACAAATCTTAAGGAACTCATGATACACAAGCAGTAAATTATATCCCTGTTATGTCAAAATCAAAATAGAAAACTTTATAATAACACCCACCATATTTATTATATATACCTTAACTTGAATACTGAAGCTGATATATCAGAAAACAGCAATGAAATCATCAATGCATCAACTACCATATTAATGTTATAATTACTTAGGACCATACTGAGATGAAATATGTTCCAGATAAGAAGTGCATCCAGTCCACAAGCGCCAACCCATATGTGGAACCAACTCACCAGAAAAGAAAATAAATAAATAGCAAACTGACAAATATTTCAACACCAAGACAAGTTTTAAAATGTCACATACTAATGTATAATTGTATATAGTTTCTTGAAGCTAACAAAGATTTAGTGACTTAACCAATAGAACTCCCCCAAAAGCTCAGGAACGAATAAAAGAGGCAGAGATTATAATTGCCAGGATTAGTCGCATTATCCCGAGCTAGCAGGTATGTGGTATATGATGTTCAACTAGGAAGAAACTCGAGCTCAATCACTGTTGGTAATCTATATGATAATACCACTATGAACACTACCACAAAAGAGAGATTAAACGACGAAAAAACTTTACCAGCCCTCTTGCTACATATGATCAATGTCCAACACTCTTTGTAATAACATGTGAGCATCTAAGAAACAAGAAAAATCACGACATATGGCTAGGCGATGAATGCAGCCATCACCACATATCTGATTCACTCAATCGAATTAACACTACAAACTCATCCCACAAAGTCATATAACAGAGATGTTAAGAACTTCAGCCACTATCTTTCCAGGACTTAATCAGATAATCAATCATCCTCTCAGATTCCACCAAACTATTGCATTTTAACAAGTATAACAGACATTGCATAAGTAGCTCAACATATATTTACCATTTAAATACACCTTTTACTATCCAGTAGCTCAACAGATGTTCATAATCAAATAAAATAATATTACCAAACAACAGAATGATTAAAATAATCCAGAACAGAAGACTGACCTTATCATCAACCGTGACCTTAATCTCCAACCCCCTGGCCTTCTTCTTCATCTTATACAACCTTCGTCCCAAAATCACAAACCCCATAAAAGCAGCTGCAACAGAGACACTCCAAACAGGACTCATCCGAACCACATAATACTTGAGAAACTCTATTGGCATCTTCCACCACACCAGGCTCCTCTTCTCAAGCTCACCGCTTCCCTTGTCCCCTGCGTTGTCGATAACTCCTCCCCCACTTTCAATCTTCTCATCTTCAATCTTTTCAACAACCGGAGAATTATGCTCCGACTCACTGAGTTCAGCATCAATCCCACTCGATCCCATCCAAATCTTCTCCAAACCCTCACCACTTTCCCCCTTTTCCTCCTGTACTCCCCCAATCCCTTCAAAATTAGCTTCTCCTTTCCCTTTCCCGCAGAAATCCGTTTCATTAACCCCCTCCAATTCGCTGATTTTCCGATCATCCGAACGCTCGCTGCTAGAATCGGACCAAAAAGCTCCGGATTCCTTATTTAGGTATCGCGCCGGGTCCTCCTCCAACCCGGGATCAATCCAGCTCGGATTATCGGACCCAGCCGATTTATCATCATCCAAACCCTCCACATGGCGATCCTGAGATTCCAGTGAGAAATAATTGACCTGAATTAAGGCCGCGGAATCAATTTCATCGAAGGGGTTACCGGAATCGGGCGAATTAACCGGAGCCAACTCAGAGTCGGAGTTGGATTGGAGAAGCTCCCAGTCGTGAAAGTCATTAGCGGCGTCCATGGTGATGATTCCGATTGAATGAAATCAAAACTGGAGGACAGAAGAACACGCAACACAGAGCAGTAGAGTGTAGAGAGATAGAGAGAGAGGGTTTTTATTTTGATTTTATAATTTAAAAATTGTTGGAAAAGTTTGGAATAAATCCATATGGATAGAAAGACATAACCCCCACGCCTCAAAGTCAAACCTACATCAAACCACAACTTGTCTCACTTTTTACCCACCAAATTTTAATTATAGGCCTAAGTATTTTATGAGTAACATGTCAACCAAGTTATATATGAATTTTATCACTGTTATGTATAAAAATTATTATTATTATGTAAAAAAATTTTTACTTTATAAAAATATAAAGCATTTTCTAAACATTGAAAGTTTTTGTTCATAACGGTGATAATTTTTATACATAACGATAAGCTTTATAAAATATGAAATAATACTTAAATAACCGAAGTTTAATAATACGAAACCAGCGCCTATATCTTTTTTTGTCTTTATACACTTTTGAATGTCAATCGTTATTCATAAGATATTTTAAAATCATATAATTTATTATATTAAAATATACTCCCTTCGTCTTAAACTCTATGGTATTCTGATTGTTTATAAGGATTTAGTGGAATAGTGATAAAGTGGTGGGATATGAATAATTATTTATTATTATTTTATATTGTAAAGTGATAAAGTAATAGGTAATTTGGGGTAGAAAGTGTGTTTATTAATATTTTATCTGATAAAATGTGTAAGTAACTTTACCATTAAGTTTGAGACAAAAATAATGGTATTTTACCATTAAATTTGGGATGAAAGGAGTGCGATTTAGTGTATGAATATTTTAAAATTTTAAAATTTATTATATTAAAATATATAATTTATTTATATTAAATCGTGCAATTATTTTTTTATATTACACAGTTCAGTGTAATATAAATTACATATTTCAATATAAAATATTGTATAAATGCATAATACATGTGCATGTCACTCTAAATTATAAATTTAGAATAGTAGCATGTGAAATTAAATACTACAGTATATGGTTTCTTATCTAAACTTTATTTCTCAGATTTTGGTAAATAAGTTTGGACACAAATATTTAAGATACGTAGACAACTGTTCATAATGGCACCTAGCTACAATATAGATATACTATTAAAATTATTGAAAGAACGCACTAAGGCGTGTTTTGAAACACTTAAAACAGCTTTCAGAAGCACTTATTTTTAAAGCTCCCTCTCACAGCTTTTAAAAATAAGTGTTTTTTAAAGTTGTTTTAAGTGTTTCAAAACACACCCTTAATAATTTTCAACCCAAATTCTGCATTAAATGAATTTCAATTTTTTCAAATATTTGGTTGCTAGCTAGGCTCATGCATTAGGGGTGAGCATTCGGTAAAAATCGAACCGAACCGAACCGAACCGAATTAACCGAATTTCACACAATAATACACCGAAACCGAACCATTTAAACTTAAAATCGATTGAAACCAAACCGAATTTTTTCGGTTCGATTTTGGTTTAAAACCGAAATTTTAACATTATTGAATTAAATCATTTAATAACACAAAAATTCAGATATATATATTAAGTAAATATTTTGGTTCGGTTCGGTATATTTACCGAAAAACCGAACCGAAACCGAACACCAATTTTTTTAAAATGCAAAACCGATCCCGAACCGAAAACCAATTTAACCGAAACGAATTTATATTTCGGTTCGGTTTTTCAATTTTTACCGTATTCTGCTCACCCCTATCATGCATAATAGTATTGTTTCTGTGTGTTAATATATAATATGAAACTGAGCAAGGTTAAATATCAAATTTAATTCTATGTGCTTAGAATTTGAATTCAGTATGCTTGATGTTTACTGCAAAGACTTACTATACCAATTTCTACTTAATTAATCATATTTTTGTAACTCATAAATAATATTTTTTTCCAAATGTTTCTAAAGTTTACTGATTAAAGATAGAACGAACTATTTGATCTATCAATTATTAATTATTTAATTTCTAAAAAGCCTTGAAAAGTTTGCAAGTTTTGAGGAAATTGATAAAAATGAGAATTTATGACTATACTTCATAGTTAGCATCGAAATATATACTTCTGTTCATATATGTTCGGTGACTATTCACAATCTTTTAGCAATCATTCATCCACAAATAAGCGCTGATTTCATTTCTATCATTTTTAAATTTTACGAGCATAATATCACCAGAATATAATTTATTATTAAATACTTAAAGTGAAATGGAGAATCCAAAGTTACTTGCTTGATGCAAATTCATGATCGGAATGTCGATATTTAATGTGTGTGTATATATTAAAAAATTTGGTGGTTCTAAGGTACACCGTGTACTTTATAGTGTGTTTTAAAATTATATTTTTACAGTAAAACGTGCAGTGTATTTTACATATTAATAATTGCACAATTTAATATAAATAAATTACATATTTTTAAAGAGTGGTACTTGTGTGCACCAATTGCACACAGTGCAATTGGATTCAATTTTAATTTGGATTAACCACAACCTAAAACATGGGTAATTCACCCCCCATTTCTTTTTGCATTCCCGAATCATGAACCTTGAACCATGAACCATGAACCCGAATTCGAACCCTGAACCATGTACCCAAACTCAATCCTGAACCATGAACCCAAACCCAAACTCAAACCCTGAACCATGAACCATTCGGGTTGGGATCAGTTTGTGCCAGTTAGATCTTGGTCGGATCGTGTCGGGTTCGGTTCTGGCCAGTGGGGCCCGGGTAAAGCCCGGGCCTTTTTCGAAATTTGAAATATAGTAAAAAAAAAATCCCTGTAATTTAATTGCATCAATTTTAAATTGATGCAAATGATGTACATAAATATTTATTATTTTTAAAATACACTATATATAAAATGCATGGTCCATCAAATTATATATATATTTTTTCATATTTAGCCTTTCTAAAATTAATAGGACGATCAACACTTATCTTTAGCTTTATTTCAATGTATTATATGGTGTTTGTATTATTTTATATCTTCTAAAGTCTATATACAGAAAAATTTATAAAATAGATGGAGTATAATAATATATGGTGAAGGATCGTTCACGTGTCACCCTAGTTCATGAATGTTTAAAATTATGGTTTATGATGTAGTATTTCATTCTCTTGTTGGAATGAAAATCTATTTATGCACCTGTGCACCAATTCCTCTGTTGCTCAAACATTCTATTTTCTTAAATTACACTTTTTTTGTGAAAACCAGGTCCTTGTACCCCTATTGAGAATAAATCTTACCCATGCCCTTATTACAGGAATCAATTTATGTCTTGATTCAAGACACAATCAAGTGACCCTTCTGCCGGCTTTTGTTGCATTTAGTAATCATCTTTTAGATGTAAGAAGGAAACTGATTCTTGAAATTTCAGTAGATGCATTTCTTTATTTTCTCTTGTAAATTCTTGAGTTTTTCTTGAATGGGTGGGTCACCAGGTCTAACCCCTGGAGTTTCATCTTCTAATTAATTTTTGTTTTTTATCTCGTTGTCCGTCCTTGAAAATGTGCAGTTATCTTCGACCATGTGGTGCAAATAATTGTCATAATTTCATAATCTAAATAAGATGAAGGATTTAAAAATTTCAATAATAAAATAAGATTAGGAAAAAATCAGCAAGAAAAATCTTAATTTTGGTGTTACCTAGTCTAGAATGAAGTTGTATCATCCCATAGTCACCCAGCTTTTTTCGAGCTTAATCGAACCTATATGAACTTAATAATATAAATTTTTAATTTAATTATTTATCAATTAATTATAAAAATAAAATTATATATTTATATCTAAAAATCATATATTATCTACTAAATTCTACAATTTTATTTAATTAAAATAAGGTTAATTATATGTTTTTTTTTTATTTATCATATACATATATTTAGTGTAAAAATAATAAATTAAAATCAAATTCTTGTTATAAATTGTACGAGCTTGCTCACAAGCTTAGTAATAAATCTGTTCACGAGCCAACGAACTGTGAATTTGAATTTATTTGTATATGTTGACTAATTTTATTAAATGGGCTCAAATCAATATTTATCGAGTTGAATCTCGAATAGTTTGCAAACGGTTTGATTTTATTACATCCCAAGTTTATCAACCTTCGTCTACAGCTCTTTCCACATATCATTGATCAAAATCAAAATGGCAATGAGGATATCATAGTGAAAAAAGTTTTATTGAAGCTAGGGCTTGTTGTTTCTTTTCACATCCTTTTTGAGTTGCAACTGGACAGGGGGATTCAAAATGTGTAGAGAATAAAACAACATCACTTTAAAATGAGCTGACTTTTAGATAATTGTACGATAACTTTCAAAGCTAAGATGTAAAAAAGAAAAAGAAAATATTCCATCCTTAGGAACAATCCTTACTTGAACAAAACATACCCTTAGGAATTTGTTGATTTTATTGTTATTTTTTCTACTATATGATGAGATTTAAATAACAATATTTTGATTTTACATGTTCAAGTTTCCATTTACATGTTTCAAACTTGTTATTTTTATTTGGACAAAAACTTGTATAAATTTGGTTCATGCTATGAACCTTGTTTTTAATTCATGACATTTGACCCTACTCAAGGTATAATGCAGGTCTAGTTTAATAGTTTAGAAAAATGTGTTGAAAATGAGTCAAATAATACAAGTTCATAGCATAGACCTAGTTCACGGGAAACCAACTCTTTTTTTAAGGGGTGTTATTGATTACATTTGATTGGTTAATACGGTTAATCTCCCATAATTTCATGCATTACTTCTTGGAAAGATTCCCAAATCCTGTTGATTGGTTTAAGAAGAGACATTCAATTGAACAAAATTCTAATGGAGAAAAGTTAGAAAGGCGCACTATATGTATATTTACAAGAGTGACATTTTCTTGCATCAGGGCCATCACATTATGAACAAAACTAAGACACCCCTAATTACAACTTCCATAATTAAATGAGCATGTCTGCATAAGTTTCTATGCCTTGACTGTTTAGACATCGTTTCAGCTTGCATGATGCTCGACTTTCTAGTTGTCAACTCTCTTCTTTGATACCCAAAACCAGTCCCAATTTCCAATGGAAATTTGTGTCTCCCATATCCGATCCCAAATCTCAGTCGGATTATTTACCTCTCCCTGTGAATCTGAACGGAAGAGATTTCGAATGTGTTGTCTAATCGGCTGCTTCAATACACCCACTGACCCATCCGAGGTTTCAATAGTTTGGCCAGAAGTAAGCATCTGCAGAAATCAATGTCATATATTCTCAGTTAGTGTTCGTCTATGAATATATCATATACTTTTCTTGGAACGAGGGACATACTATGAAACGTAACGAACAATATGTGCGACAACAACTATTATAAATTGCAGAGAAGTTAATAATGCAGTGTTTTACATATTCACGCAACTATAAACAAGAGTTGAGTACATGCCCCCCAAGCAATATTTGTTCAAAAAAGATTGATTTGAGTGACAAGAGACCAAGTTCCACTAATAGTAGTCTTTAACATGTCTTTAAAGAATGTTGCTCTTAAAAGTGAATGAATTTATTAGTTCTGGAAATTACTCTTACCATGAATTTTCAGGAAGCAAAAGAAGTGTCAGAAAAAAAAGGACAAGGTAGAAACGTGCGGAACCATTACCATTATACCAGCAGTTCAGAAGCACAAGATGTCCACATGATTAAACAAAGTAATTTTACCATAAGCCTTATTATCACACACACATACATGTGTATGAAATTAGAAATAATAAGATACTGCAGCAGAAAAGAGACGAGAACATGCCTCTGATTTAAGATGGTAAAGAAATTACCTCAACTCTGTATTTTCCAATAACTTCATTAGGAAATAAAAAATCATTACTCTGATCAGATAATCATTCTCCTCTCTTCTTTACTTCTACCATCATGTCTCACAAGTGTAACTAAATCATTAGATAACCAATAGCAGACCCAAGGATCTGAGCAAATCTAAACAAGAAATTGAAGAACGAAACTGAAAAAAAGGTAATAATTAACCTATAAGCATAATTAAAACCTATATGTAAAGAGAGAAGATGGGAGCGAGTCTGGTGATTTACTCGAAAAGGTTTACATAGAAAAGGAAGACGGAGGACCCGACATGCACAAACTGACCATCCTAACAATATTCCCTCTTTTATATAGCATATTATCCACAAAGAAAAACTAGTATCTTCATTCTACATGGATATAAATGATTAAATTAATCAAAGCAGAAATCACAACCAAAAGTCCCCTATACCAAACAATTACACAAGCATTCAAGTTGGTACCTCACGAATTATAGCTCTTTCAATGCAAAGCAGAATTAAGTACTTAAATCTAGCTCACAAACACTATACAATCTCTTACTAGGGGAGGAAAATGAATAATTAGTGGATGCAAATACCCTAGAGCACATCAACATTAATAGTGAAGAATATAAAAAAAACTGAGAACTACCCAAAGTACAAACTACCGAAGGAGTCAGATTTTTTATACCCAAATCTGGGTTTCGCACAAAAAATTCCACACCCGTGCTCTCTATCAAGCAAATTCCAAAATTCGAATCCAAGATTTCCAGAATCCAAACCAAAAATTTTACATATCTGCGCTCACGAAAGAATGTTCGAGACTCCAAATTAAAAAACTTCATACGCAAATTCCAGAAATCCAACTGGCAACGCTCTGGATCCTCGTCGATTCGAAAAGCTACCTCGTGCGACATCGCGCGACCCTCTCACGATTTTGAAATTTGGGATTTGAGGATTTCACTAGCCAAATCAATGAATTTATTTGTTTGATGTTTCCAATAGAGAAAAGTGGGGTATTGATTTTTGGAGATTGATTAGAGTTCTCTCCAATGATTGTATCACGGATGATCAGAGAGATTGAAGGTGCGAAAAGAATCAACAATTGAGAAATTGGACGACAAGGGAGAGTGGTCGCCGGCGAATTGTGGGCAACACCAGAAACGATTGTGATGGTGTCTGGTCTGGCTTCGCCGGCGAATTGTAAGTAACACCAGAAACGGTGGTGATACCGTCTATTCTGGCGTCGCCGGCGAACTGTAGGCAACACCAGGAACTATGGTGATGGCTTCTCGATGAACATGATTCCCGTGAACTGAATTGTATTTCGTGAATTTGAAATTATTATTTAGGTTTATTAAATTGTGGGTTGGGTTAATTGTTTTTTAGGTTTAGAAAAAATAAATTTAATATATTATTTTTTTAATTTGACTTGAGAGAGGTTAAAATGATAAATGAAAAAATATAATTTAAAAAATAATTTAGAAATATTAAACTTGTACAACAGGTATCCGACTAGTACGATAGAGTACGACGACACATGGCGCAATTTCAGACTCTGGCTATTGACAATCAATACAACACCCCGACTGTTGTAAGAAACACCCATGTCTAGTTATCTAGATCTTTGACAAATACTTCTGTGATCCCAAAAGTTCATGTGAGTTCTTTTTTTCAAGTATTACTATTATACATACTCATTATCACTGTTATGTATATGCACTATCATCAATGTATACATTGTATAGATTATCACTGTTAAAAAATGAAATATTTTTTAAACAATGACACTAAAAAAACCTACTCAAGAACTTTAACCTTTTGCGGAGGTTTGAGTGTATATGCTACTTTAATTCGCATTGGATATCATTGACATTCATTATAATATGATGTATTAATCCGAATGAATTTTTAAATATTATTTTTAATTTTGGAGGACTTTCTTGCGAAATATTTCACCGTGAAATATTAATTATTATGGAAATGAGCTGAAAATTTGTGGGTCCTGTCCGGATTGAATTGGGTCAAGCAGATATATCCTTAAAACTCGCACAAAGGCAAAACAGAAAAAATTGTTCCCAGTATGTGTTACTATAAAGACAAATATGTGTTATTGTAAATGCAATTATGTATTACTACGTTGTAATAAAAAAAAATCTTTTACTAATTCAATGGTGTAATCTGGTAGTTTCAGTCTTTACTTAAGGTAGTTGGTCACACGTTAGAAGAAGAGTCAGATAAAAAATAGAGGGGAAAACGATTGAAAATAAAGGGAATGTCGTTTTGTCCTTACATTAACACATACATACGATTACACTAACACACGTTTGTCCTTATAATATAGCAGATCTCGGAGCGAGTTCTACTGTTTTGCTTTTACACGAAGTTTATAGAAAAATCTATTTGACCCAGTTCGACCACGCTCAGGATCTGCGAACTTTCTTCTATTAGCGATTCTCTTTCTGACCCATGAGTCATGTTTCATAGATCTTTCCTTATAGTAACACATATATGTACTCACAGTAACACATGTTTGCTCTTATGGTACCACATATCTTAGAGTGAGTTTTGTTTTTCTGGTTTTGCGCGAATTTTTAGAAAATACCTACTTGACTCAGTTCGACCAGCACAGAATCGCAAATCTTTCGCTTTATATTATGTGCTTCTCATTCTGGCCTGCGGATTATATTTCACGGATACGTGAAGTATTTCATATTAAAATTTGTCTTTAATTTCTCCGTAGCTTAATTTGATCCGATCTGTGAATCAATTATATTAAGATACTTTTTTATTACTCACAATCTATACCAAATATAATTATGCAATCTGAATTAATCTAGTTTTCCCTCCATTTCACAATGTTTATCATTTTTATTGTTTTGTATAAAATTAAGAAACATATATATTTTTTTTTATAAATTTACCCTTTATTAATTAGGTAAATGAAAAGGAAAGAAGGAAAGAACTTGCCTATATTAGAATGAAAGATAAAGAGAAAAATATATTTTTCAATTAGAAGGAGAAATTTTAGGAATGTACAGGAGTAAATTAGAGAAAAATATGAATAATTAAAATGACAAACTTTTTAAAATAAAATTTAAGCTCAAAAGCTACAAATATTTTGAAATGGAGGGGTAATTTAGTAAAATTATACTCCCTCTATACCATTATAATTGTCTCATTTCTTTTGGTTGAATAGTTTAAGGAATAATATGAAAATATTAGTTGGTGAACCATTTTACTTTTTTTTTGGATGAAAAGTGAGGAGTGGTATATTAAATGGTGGATCTTTTTACTTTATTGGGATAAAAATATAGGCTAGTGAAATATTATTTTTTTCCATTTATTGAATGGAAAAGTTATAGTGGGATGTCCATAAAAGAAAAGTGAGACAATTACAGTGGAATGAAGAGAGTATAACCGTCTAATAGTATAACACTAGTGTAAAACCCGTGTGTTACACGGGATTTTAAATAAATTAAAAATTTTAAGTTATAATATTATATATTTTTTAACTTAGTTAATATAATTTTTAACATGTCATTTTGTATGACAAATTATTATAACAATATTTTAATATAAATTTAGTATTATAAGGTAAAATATAAATTAATATAGATGTAATTAGTTTGTACAATTATTAACCATTAAATCAAGACACGTGTAATGAAAATATTTTTATTTTTATTCACTTAATGAAAACACGTATAAGGGGAAGTGAATGAATCTCTAACGTAAAAAGGAATAAAATATAAAGTTTAAACTAAGCAAACCGATTCAGAAATTAAAACTTCTAACAACGGCTAGAGAACTGAGAGGCGAGCTGCGGAAGACTGACATCGAGAAAGGCATGACAGGAGGCAGACGATGAGAAGGGAACAGTGGGACGACGGGGGCAGAAAGAACGGCGTGAGAGGCCTGAACAAAAAATCTATGTTTTATATTGTTTAGGATGTACTGAAATAAAATGACACATGGGATGACACATTTGATTTTTTTTTAATGACATGTCTATCAAACTTCTCATATAATGACGCATAGATAAATCAATGTGGAGTTGACACGTCAGCAAGAATAAACTCCCTATTAGTATATAGGGGGATGTGCCCCCCTTAAACTAAGTTGTTGAAGTAAATAAACGTTTTTAATTGGATTTTGTATAAAAGATAAAAAAAAAATACTTAAAGTTATATAATATAAGCTAAAAAATTATATAATATTGTATAAGTACACTGTGCTATTCAGAAAATTTCCAAAATGTATTATGCAATCTAAATTAATAAATTTAAATAAAATTTGATGTTGCATGAGATGGTTTCACGGTGAGAGGGAGTATAAATTGAGCATGACTCTTTAACACTTTGAAATGTATGATGTAAGTTTGTGCTAATTTATGCATAATCTCATGTATGAGACAGTCTCATAAGAATTTTTGTCAAATTTAATTGTATATAAAATCAAATAATTACATACATAATTTTTCAAGTTATATAATATTCTAATAAATACTGAATTTAAAATACGGTTCATATAATACTAAATTAGAAGACAAAAACTTGAATGCAATATTGCATACAAGTGATATGTGCAATTGAGGTTTTTTTTTCTCACGAGTCTAGAGGACGGGTTAGGGTAAATTGCTGGTGGGCTAATGGGCTTTCTTCATCTTCTTCGGCGGTCATGAAAGACCTGGTATTGTTAGGTTTCTTCTTCTTCTCTTCTCTTGATTGTTGGCGGATCTCACGGGTTCTTCTTCTTCGTTTCGTGCCTAATTTCTTGTCCAATTTAATTTTCTTCAATTCGCTCCGATCATTTGAATAAAAATCGAGGTTGTTCAATTTAGTTTTTGATGTGGATTCTCATGAAAGAAAGGAGAATATGTGTTTAGTGTTTGAATTACCCTCAACACAAAGTGTGTCTTTGAAATTCGCATCCTTCTGCACTATTTTCACGTTGTTCTGTAAATCTGTAATTTTAGACTGATGATTTTTTCGTGTTTTTACTGGTTTTTGTTCATGTAGTAACACTCTTTTGCTCATATGGTAACACTCATTTTGTTCATATAGTAACACATCAAGTTGGTCTTTAAATCTGTAATTTTGGACTGGGGATATCTTTTCGCGCTTATACTTATTTTGTTCATGTGGTAACACTCTTTTGCTCATATGGTAACACTCATTTTGTTCATGTAGTAACACATCAAGTTGTTCTTTAAATCGATAATTGAATTTTGGGGATTTCTTTTTTTTATGTCTTTTTTTTGTTCATGTGGTAACACGTTTTTCTTCATAGGGTAACACTTTTTGTTCATGTAGTAACACATGTTTTTTAGTAATATGTAACATTGTTCATAAATCGTCGTAATACTATGTGAATACTCATGTGTTACCATATGAACAATAATGTGTTACCTTGTGACCCATGTTACCTTATGAATATTTATGTGTTACGATATGGTTTATTACATGTTACGTAAGATATGAAGTTTTTTCAATATAACAATGTAGTAACACTTATACATAGATGTAGTAACACACACAAAATTGACAAAAAAATAATAATAATTATGTGTTCAGTAGGAATCGAACCCGCGACCAAATTCATTAACAATGAACTTGAACCACTAAGCTACAACACATATTTGATAAAAATATCCTTCTATAAATACATATTCGATCTCGTCAACCTGAAGCCTAATTCCCGCGTGCTGCCCGCGCCCGACCCGGCCCACCCCTGTTGACCCGCGAATTTTGACTATTTTTGCCTTATTTATGTTGTATTGCACATAACACTAGTGTGCAATATTTCACACAAGACCTTCTCAAATTAGAATCTAGTTTATGATTTGTAAGATGTTGAGATTAGTTTATGATTTGTAAGATGTTGAGATTAGTTAAAAATTCATACCACACCTCAAAATTCTTCATTCACACTCCATCTACTAGACACATCCTATTAAAATTTAATAATTAATTTATATTAATAACCACACCCCATTTTATTACTATTTCATCTCTCCCCTTCAAAACACAAAATTGAATTTTCCCTTCTTCCAGCAGTTATCTGTTCGAAAAAATAATAATAAAAAAAACACAGCATCACTCTTCTGGAAAAAAAAAATCCATCATTTGTTTCACCATTAATGGATTTTAAAGGCACAGCGGAAGAAGTTTTTGCATCTTTAACTTGAAAGATAAAATTTTTAAAATTTATATTTATATTTATTTTCTTTAGTTTTTTATTGCTAGTTTTCTTCAGAAGCCATGGTACTGGATTACTTACCATGGATTACTAAGTAATGTTCTTGGATACAATCCATTGGCGCAATATGCGTGTTAGTAGGATAATAATTAATGAATTGTTTTTTGGTTGTATCATGGGACTATTCAAATATTTTGAAAAAATTGACGTATCATTTTTACGATGAAATGTTGAATCTTCACGTATATCTCTTGCTTTCGTAGCAAATTGTGTATAATATTAACAAATGACAAATCAAGTTTTGATTTCCCTTTGATTCTCAGGTTGATTCCAAGCAACGTAGATCTGTAAAAATTATATTGTGGGGTTTCTAAGTGCTGGTAGGGATTTAACATCATTTCAAACGGGGGTTAAAGATTAGTGATGTATATAAAATCTAATTTTATATTTATTTACATGGGGGTATCATAGTCATTTTATATATATATATATATAATTTTGTCTTAAAATTTATAGGATGTGAATGGAGGATTTTGGGGTGTGAGTAGTAGCTATTTATAAAACATGATAATTTATGAGATACTAAATTTGAATATTTGTATTTAAATCTAAAATATGGTAACGTTCATAAATTACCATGTTCTATAAATATATATTACTAGTATTTAGACTCGCGTGCTAAGCGGTTTGAAATATATCATAGTACTACTATTGAATTATTTTTATTATGACAAAGTCTCATGTGCAATTGGTGCACATATATAAGATCTGTGCACTCGTCCCAACCCTATCCATATACTCACAGAATATGTCTAATATATTCAATGGGTTAAATATTTTTTAAATGAGTCATTCTGTTGCATGAGTGCACGGTGCACTTGGGTGCACAAGAGACCTTATCTGATATAATGGGTTTAGGAGTATTTTATACTATGTGTATATTTTTTTTGTTAGAAATAAAAAATAATTATGTTTACATTAAGCGTTATTTGTTATGTATATATTAATATTGTTTAAAATATCAAAATAAAAAATATTAATTTCATGGCCAATCAAATTTATATTATAAAATAGGAGAAAAATTTAATATATAGTAATGAAGAGCAATAAAAAAAAAATATTTTCAAACTAATTAGTAAAGAAGCCTATTCAAAAAACTATAATAATAACAGTAATAACTTCCATATTATTTTATTTGGTGTTTATCCTATATCTCCCGTTTGTAGCATTATTCCTTCTCAAATTTGACCGTCACTTGAGTCTCATTACCACCATCATCTTCTTTCTGATATTCAACCCCTTCATGCTTCCTCATATTCTCGGGAGTTATTTCTTCACATTCCACCATTTGGCCGTCGCAAATTGATGGAGTAATCTGCTAAAGTAAAATTTATAAATTAATATTCATAATTTAAGGAATAAATAATATATATTTTTTAAATTTTACCAAAAGATTTAAAACAAATAATAAATTAATAATAATACTAAATACCTTGGATGAACTATTTTTCTCCTCTATTTTTCTGATCAAATTTTCATCGGTAGATAACTTCACAACTGTATATACGTCGTAATTGTTGTTCAAATTGAATTGCGAAGTTTGCATGCATGCAATGCAATTTGAACTAGTCATGTTGTGAATGCACTTGGCGAAAATAGCTTTGAACATGAAACTTGTGAACTGTAGCATGTGATGCATGTATCATATATCATGTGATCATCTTCTCCATGATCAATGCAACTTGAAACTTGGATGGTAGTATGTGATGCATTTACCATATATCATGTGATTATCTTTTTCATGATCAATGCAAATTGTCATATGTAATTTCATGTCATACCTTATAGGAGTTGTGGCGGTGGGAGGTGGATGTCGTATTTTATAAACAGTGATGCATGATTTAAATTAATTTACAAAAATATTTTCCCGACTAAAAAGTAAAAAGAGATTTTTATTTTAACAAGTCTACAAGAACGTGACTGCCTCGATACCACTGTCAAAGATCCCGATTTTTTAAGAGGCCAAATATTCATAAATTTTATAAGAATTTGCAGCGGAAGTAAATGTTAAAACATGAAACGTTATTGAACCTCACTAAAAATTTATTTGTCTCAAATAAGATTTAATGTAATAACAGGGATGCGACTCTTATTTAAATAAAAATAATTTAAATCTTAAAAGCTTTTGAATGTCAAATAACATGAATAAAAAATTTAATTAACCACTTGAGGCAATCTACAGTTCCTCCACCGCACTCCTTCTAAATCTGAAAAATATTAATGAGATTGGGGTGAGCAAAACCACTAGCTCAGTGAGATTCTCTTACTTTATCACAATCAAACATAACATGTAAATAAAATTATAAACTCACAAACATGCATACAATTTCATAAGTTTGTTGGCAAGACCAACCTTAGGCTTGTTGGATAAACCAACCTTAGGCTTTTGACTGTTATGCACAAAAAAATTTACTGTTAAAAAGTACGTTATATTTTTAAATAGTGAATATTTTTATACTTTAAATGTATGATTGAGATTAAATTTAAAATTATAGTTATTGAGATTGAGAAAGTCTTGTGTGAAATATTGCACACTAGTGTTATGTGCAATACAACATAAATAAGGTAAATTGTCTAAATTTCGCGGGTCAATGCGCGGGTCAGGTCGGGTCAAGTCGGGTCGGGCGCGGGCAGGGGGTTCAGGTTGGCGTGGGCAAATATGTATTTATAGAAGGATATCTTTATCAAATATGTGTTGTAGCCTAGTGGTTCAGGTTTGTTGCTAATGAATTTGGTTGCAGGTTTGATTCCTACTGTACACATAATTTTTTTTTTTGTCAAATTTTTGTGTGTTACTACATCTATGTATAAGTGTTACTACATTGTTATATTGAATTTTATTTATTTTTTGTCAAATTTTTGTGTGTTACTACATCTATGTATAAGTGTTACTACATTGTTATATTAAATTTTATTTATTTTTTGTCAATGTTTTGTGTGTTACTACATCTATGTATAAGTGTTACTACATTGTTATATTGAAAAAATTTCATATCTTACGTAACATGTAATAAACCATATCGTAACACATAAATATTCATAAGGTAACATGGGTCACAAGGTAACACATTATTGTTCATATGATAACACGTGTGTATTCACATAGTATTACGACGATTTATGAACAGTGTTACATATTACTAAAAAAATACGTGTTACTACATGAACTAAAAGTGTTACCATATAAAGAAAAACGTGTTACCACATAAATAAAACCAGTACAAGCGCGAAAAGAAATTCCAAAATCAAAATTACAGATTTAAAAGAACAACTTGATGTGTTATTACATGAACAAAATGAGTGTTACCATATGAGCAAAAAGAGTGTTACTACATGAAAAAAAAAAAAAATACGAGACGCAAAAAAAAATCTTTCAAATTCAAAATTACAGTAAATGTAAATAGTGCGTATGATCTCAAAACCGCCTACAAAACCATAGAAATCACCTGTAAATTTGCAAGGATGAGAAAATTGAAGAAAGCAAAAAGAATATGGAAGAGAAAGAGAAAATGAAGAACAAGAGAAGAAGATGAAAAACCTAGATACGCACCACCATTAAAATCAACGGCGATCTGGTCGCGTTTGTTCTGCGAGAAGAGGAAGAAGAAGAAATTTGCGGATCGCACGAAAGAAGAAGAAATTACATTTCGATCAAGCATGAAATCGTGAAGATGAAGGAGGAAGCTCATTAACCCGCCAAAGAATCATCCTCTAACCCGCCCTATTATTTGACCCAAAAAAAAAAACCCCATCAGACATATATCACTAGATGCAATATTGCATGCAAGTTTTTGTAATTGAGATTAGAAGGATTTTGAAATATAATGATTTCACTTTACTTAAAAGTTTCTCTTTATATATAGTGGAGATATCCGTATGAAATTTTAGTTCAGGCGTAATTCACCAATTTGTAGATCAGGTGTAATTCTTACGCATCGGCCCAATATTACATAATTGTTGCATACATAAAATTGTTGCAACTACATAAACATGGTAAATTCCTAGGCGTAATTCCTAAACGTGGTAAATCTTTATATTAGGTACATAATTGTTGCAACTGCAATATTTAAAAAAAAAAACTAAAAAATCTTCGATATATATATATATATATGGAGTTTTATCAATTCAGGGCCTGAAAGATAGTAAAACTATCAATTTAAGGCCTGAAAGATTTTTCCTATCGATTCAAGGTCCGAAAGATAGAAAACTATCAATCCAAATCTTGAAAGATAGAATTATCAATTCGGCGCTTATAAATTTTAAAGGCCAAATAAGACTAAAACCCTAAACCCCGAACATTAAATCCTAAACCCTAAACGATGAACCCTAAACCTTGAACCATGAACCCAAACCCTTGAACCTTAAATCTTGAACCAGAAACCCTAAAAATTTAAAAAATAAGAATACGAAATAAGGATATGAAATATAAATGTCAAAACACGACCTTTAAAATGCATGAAATTTTAAATTGATAATTTTTATCTTTCGTGCTGGATCGATAGTTTTCTTTTCGGTTTAAATCGATATGAAAAAATCTTTAAAGGCGCTTTAAATTGATAATTTTATCTTCTTTTCGGTACCTGAATTGACATTTTTCATATAAATATATATATATATATATATATATATATATATATATATATATATCACCAAATTTGTAAATCAGGCCGCGAAATTCCTAAGCATCGCCCCAAGTATAATAAGTATAAGTTGGGATTCCACCATTGTCGTCCTCTTCCCCTCTCTCTCTCTGGCGATGGAGATGCGTAGAAAGCGGAAGACAACGGGGAAGGCGATGGAGAAGTGTAGGAAGCGGCAGAAGAGCGAGCCGGTTGAGGATCAAAAAACCGAGCAGAGTCAATCGACAGTGCAGAACCAGCCGGAGCCGAGAAAGATTGCAGTTGAGAAGCCTGAGTATTTCACCGAGAAACGTAATTTGGTAAATTAGTTTAGGTTTTCATCAATTTTTTTAATTGTGCTTTAACTGAATCTTTCAATTCAAGCTTTACTGTTGTTGAATAGTTAATATGAACGTGCAGGAGGACCTCTGGCAGCACGTTTTTTCCGTTGGCACTGAGGTAAGTAATGATTTAGTTGTGATTAATGAGTGAGTACATTTTCTTCATTTTTTGTGATTTTGATTGCCAGTGGGAGAATATGAACGCTGTATATAAGCAAAAGTGGGACTTCTCTAATTTGGAAGTGAGTTAGTACTATCTTTTGACTTGTGTTTTTTTTTTTTTCCTGTTCATTTGGCTCTAACCAGAGATTGCAGATATTATTATAGCACATGTTGAGTTAGTTGAGGGATTATAGGGCTAGCATTGTTTGTGAAATTTGACAGGCTGCTTTTTGAAGAAGGTGGAGAGTTGCACGATAAGAAGGTCTTTCTTTTTTGGCAGTACAGAGTGTAAGTTATATGGATTCAATTGAAAATATCACATGATACTGTTTATCTTGTAATTTGGACTTATGCGTCATGAAGAATAATAATCAGTTGCACTAGTTAATTTTCTCAATAGATTCTTCAAAATTAGTCTTTTTCATTGTTCTCTCTGTGTGTATTTTGCAGCCCCAAGTAAAGAAAGGTCTACACTGGCACCTGTTGTGGTTGCTGTAAGCTCTGAATCTTTCTCGCTTTATGTAACTCCTAATTTTATCTATTATCTTTTTTTGCTTTGCATTAGGTGTGGTCTCGTACATTTACCATGTCTAATTCGCATTAATTGTTAAATAGCACATCTATTCCGAATTGTCGCTCTGTTTCACATGTATATAATTCTCAGTCATTGCTGCAGCCTCTGAATCTAAGTGTGGAACTTTTGATGTATGTTTTATGTGAACATTCCTAATGATGCTACTGTTAAATGGTCTCTTTTGCATGAACTCTAGCTTAGGTGACATTACTGGAGGATGTTATTACAAGTTACAACGTTTATAAGATAATAAAAATATGATATATCACGATACTTTCTAATTGAGCAGGTGGTATCGCCATTTCCTCCATCTGACAAAATTGGTATCGAATCAGTTCAGAGGGAGGTTGAAGAAATTGTGCCTATGAAGCAAATGAAAATGGACTGGATCCCTTTATATATCCCTTTGATAACAGGTGCTAAATTCTGCTTTCTGTTTTTTTTTAAAATTATATTCTGCAGCTGCCCTCTGTCAAATATGTGACAGTCTTCAGTTGCATTTACTTGCAGGCTATCTCAAGGTGAAAGGCTTAAAATTCCCAAATTTTCGCCTTGAGCTGTAATGAAGAGGAGGTAATCTTTGCTGCTTTACCTCTTTTGCCTTTTTTTCTTTCGTGAAGATCTGTATTGCTATTAAAGATTATCAATTAATTGATTTTGGCACCGGATTCGTGTATTCATTTGTTCTTTGCCTAGTGGTATTTTAAGATCATCTTGTTGTAGATGTTGTGTGCATCTCCTTCTGATTATTATTTACTTTTTCCCAATGATGTCCCATAATCGTAATTAGTTTACAAAAATAGAACATTGAAAAGATGACGATGGAATTGAGATCAGATTCTTTTTTTCCCAAATTTGTTGGGCCTTTTTTTTCCACCTTTTTTCCCATGACTTGTTGACTGTTTTCATGCTTGAATATATACTTAGGATATCAGATAATTAATTGCGTCAACTTTATTCAGTAGTTGTAACTGGTGAAATATTAAACCAACATCCCTTAAGAAATGAACTTGGGACAGTAAGAGGGGGAGTCTTTACTAAAGCTCAATATATTTTCCTTCTTTAATGCATTGACTACTTCCTCAAAAAGGGTTTTTTTTTTATTTTTTTTCCTTTTTTACCTCTTCAACAATTGTGTGGTAGTCGTTTAAGTGGGGAAAATCCTAGAGAAGAAACTTTAAAAAGTTAAGCATGATACAAAAATGCTGAAAATATTATTTCTACTTCTACATGTTAAATCTACGAATTTATTTCATTTCATCAAGTAGGAAAGGAATTTTATTTGAAATCAAAGAGAACACGTGAGGGTTAAAGCTGTGGACCTTATTGGTCTTATAATATTTATGTCAAAGAGTTGTTTGTTGCAGGGCTGCTCTCAGACATTTGAAGATAGAGCTTGTAAAGGATTTTGAGTATTGCTTACCTTGTAAGTGAACATATCTCTTCTTACTAAATGATTTTTGCTGTTTACATTACATTTACGTGACTGAAAGAAGATTAGTGGATTCTTGTAAAATGTAGGCATTTTCAAGTCTCTTTTTTTGTATTTGAATATTTCAAATCCCTTTTTAGGCTGCTAACGCTAAAAGTGAGTCACAGATCTCTCTACTTGTGTTTTTGGAATACTTAAAATTTATCCAGTTTTGGTTCACCCTGGGGAATATCTCATTAAGGTAAACATATTTGCTCATTCATAGCGTTTTATCAGAGTTGATCTCCTGCTGTGACATTTGTTTTGGCTGAAATGACCTTCTCTTTTTGTGTATTTTCTCTTCAATGTTGTAGGCTACAGAAAGAGAACGCTAGACTAAACTTGGTGATAAGTAGCTTTGTAAATTGTTTTGAATATCTCTCTATATATATGTCTCATTATTTAAATAATATCAAGTCATTATTATTCTTGAGCTATAATCTTTTTAAATGAATTGAACAAAATATATAATTTATTTCTATGTAGGTTTATTCATAAATATAATTGAGTTGAATGTTTTATTCTGATTATATATAAAATTGTTTTAGAGTTTTCTTTTCTTTAGTATACCTGTTTTTGTCAGTAGGGCATTCATAACCTAATTTAATATTATTAGTTTTGTTTTATTATTTATAAATTAGATATTTAGAACTGATGATATAGATAATCTTTTGCGTGAATCAATTTTTCTTTTGAATTAAAAATAAATAGAAAATAAGTCATTAGGATATACAATCATTTTGTTGTTTTTGAGTTTGACATCATCAATGCAAGTTTAGATTCTTTAATTAATGTTGATTTTTATCTAATTTAAAAATCTTTAAATAATGGTTCATATATATTTTTTGTATATATCAGATTCTTTCTCTTGAATCTTAGGAAAGTCAATTTTATGGGAATACAAAAAAGCAAAGAATGATTTTCTGGAGACGCTCAAACATTATGATTAGAAGAACTCAGTGTCCTAAAACTAGTAAAATATAAAGGCATCATCCAATTACAATGGACTTTGCTAGTATGATGTGAACAAATAAGTATCGGATCTTTTTCTAAAAAGATTTGGATCTAATTCTTTATATCTTTAATACCGAGATTTGAAAGTGTTAGAGCATGTAGGTTGGGGTGGAGTCCTGGATGGTTATATCATTTGGTCATTGAAAGATGGAATGATTGATGGGGTTTGGCAGATTCTAAAATGGAATGGGCTCTTTTGATGTGGAGCATCCAACAACGATCTTCTTTTTGCTTTATAGAAACAGTTCGAAACAGCCAGGAGACAAGGAGATGCAGAATGGAAGGCGTTGCCCAACAACCGAATTAAAGGCGAGAGAACACGATATTTCCTTTGTAGGGTTCTCTCAAACTCCGTAATTGATTTAAGAGATCCGATGATTGATGTTATTTGACTGCATCAGTTTGGATTTGAATGATTTCTCTACTCAAACTTCTTGTTCCAGCTTGCAGATAGGCTACCTACATTCTTCCAGGTGCTAGAATTTTCTCATTGAAACGACTTTTTTACCTCTTATTGGTATAATGTCATCCCTGGGTAGTCATTGGTTGATCTTTCAAAAGGTTGTTCATCACTCAGGTCTGATGGTTTCACTGTGCACGGGATTCTGGGGCAGAAAATGCATTTTCTTGAATAATTTGAAGGATGAAACCTTTGATGAATTTTAGGTTGAATATTGAATATACCTCTGTAGTTCTTTCATTTTTATTGATTATTGGATTGATAAAATATTTTGTGTCGATTCTCGTTTACATAATTATATACTCTTTGCTCTTATTCTTATTTGAATAAAAGAACTTGCTTATAATGAAATTGTTTTGATTTGAATCATTTTTTTGATGGATTTTAATATTTTACGAACTAACACTTTTTAAAAGTGTTGGCTGACTTCTACGTATTTGCATTCAATTTTAATCAAATTTATTTATCATTTACATAAGAAGGTGTGTAAAAAAAAAGTGGAATATTTATGTCTGAAAAATATTATTTTTATCTAAAAAATTAGTGTGGTTAAAAGAAAATATTAGTAACAAGGTATTCTTAACATCTTACATTACAACTAAAACAACAATTTTTCAATTGAACTACATCTTTGTTCTACCTAATCTTAATAAAATAAAGATTAGCTAAAACGCTCTATATTTTTTAATAATTGTGATTCATTCTTCGATTACTAAAAATTATCTATAAAATGACTTTACCATTTTTTATTTAATTTGTGACCTTAAGTATGAAACTTATTTAGAAGATTTATAATGATATCTTGGATAATGAAATGATTTTTGTTGTTGATTTTTCTTAAAGTTTATAATAATTCCATTTTCACTTTGTTTTAGTAAATCTTTAATTCTGAGGAATTAAAAATGAATGACGTTTGATTTTGATCAATTATGGTTTGATCACTACTGAATACCATTACTTTGTGAATTTGTTTGATAGTGGTTACCAAATATGACGGATTTTTCTCTGAATTACTTGAAATTTGGAATCTCTACTCGATTTATTGTATGACAAGTTGGAATTGTAAGATGAAGGTGTATGGTTGAACATCTCCAATAAAAACCGGACTACAATTTGTCATTCTTTTCAATCTCAATAAAATATCAGCTATCATAGATAAAATATTTCAATAATTTTATTAGTTGCAATTTTTATATAATTTAATTTAAATTTCAGATTTTATAAAATTTGTATTTCGAATCTGTACTTTCCCAAAATAACACGTCTTTTTAAAATGTGTCTTGGTCAAAACAAAAAATAAAATTATGAATACATACAAAAATGAGATAAAGGATATTTTTTAGACAAATCAGATTCTTAGAAATCATTTTTTCTTTTTGTTAGAAACTTGGGTGTTTTAACTTTACGTCAGTCAAAAACAGATCGACCGACAACAATCGAGCTCATTCCTCGCAATACGTGCGTCGTCAGATTTCGTCTTAACTCAAGCATCTTATTGTACTTTGTGGATTCTACTGAGAGATGGAGTGTAACTGTGTATTAGTGCCTCTCCATTAGCAGAAATCTGCCTAATTGTTAAAGTTCATCCACCTTCAGCCATCGTCCATCTTTAATAGTGCGCTGCCTTCGTCAAAAGGTTGGTTATCGCATTTGCCCCAATTCTTGCACCTAGTATAAATCTGTTGTAAGCAATGCAATAATATGATGATCAGTTTTTGTGTATTCTTTGGATTTGCTGTTATTTGATATTGGTGAATAACTATTGAATAACCTTCTATTGGCACAAAATTATAGTCTCTAAACTTTCTTTTGGTATGAATGATTATTGAATATTCACCCATCAAACTTATCTCAGCCTTCTAAGTGGAAAGGAGTAATTTTAACTATCTATTAGTGGAGTTTATTCCTCTGCAGCATTACTGAAGGATCTATAATCCAATGATACTTTTGAATTGAAGTAAATGTCCTATTAGAATATCATATGCCAGCACTCGCTTCAAGAACGAAAAAGGCAAGTCTTTTATTTATATTTTGTGAGCTATTGGTTCATGTGTAATTGCTAGGTATATTCTAAGTCGTTCGGGGCTTTTGCAAATATAGTTGTAATATGTATTGTGGCTTTTGCAAATTCAGGGCTTATGCGATCAATTTGGGAATTAGTTTCTTGAATTTGGCTTGAACTGAATGGGAGTATAGTAACCGTGCTCTTGAGTGAAGGAAGGTTCGGTTTAGGGATTTAGAAACGCTAGGTATGCATCTACAGAAGTGGTTTGATTCAGTCCCAGGATCTTAAATCTTATTTTCAGTCTATTTTATGTCGTCTTCAAGCTGTGGAATCTTCAAGAAAAGCCTTGTTTTCTCTTCAGAAGTCTTTTGCATCTCATTTAGATTAGATATTTCTTTTGCTGCAGATTCCAATTTCCGGTTAACTTCTTCTTTGTAAGCCTCATGAATCTCCAAATGACTTGCACCCCTTTTTTCTCAGCCAATTTTGCATTCAAGTGACTTGATTTGGCACTAAGATCTTGAATCTTGTTTTCAGCCTGTTTTATGTCATCTTGAAGCTGTGAAAACTCTAATGAAAGACTGTTTTTTCCGAAGTGCTTTAGAGGATTCATTGATTCTATTGGTTTTCCCTTTTGGAGATTTTGATTGCTTTTTAATTGTGAAGCCGTTGGTGGTGGTTCCTGCTTCTGTTAATGAATTGCATATAGGTGGATTTATCAGAATGTGAGAGCTGAGAAGACAATCATTTAAAAAAATCTTAAGATAGACGATTAGGACTTTTAACTGTTGTATAGAGTATAACGTGAATGACCTCGTGTTCTCTTTATATGTATTTGGTTAAAGTTGCAATATGTATATTAATTTCTTGATTATTCGTTTATGTTGTTATATTGAAAGATCTGATATCCAATGCAGTTGAAGCTCTTTAAGATTTGTACATGTCCCTTAACTGTCCTGTGCTGCTGGAAAAATGGAAATCAGTGGGCCCGAGACCCTTTAAAACAATTTCACACTTTGTTGTAACTTTTATAATTTGTATGATACATTGATTGTTTGTCGTTGGTTTTGCTGTTTTTCTGCACAATGATATCTTCGTTCAATATATGATATCAGTTGCAATACTTAGTATTTAGTATAACGGAAGTAATGTCACCATTATGAAGGACATACAGTTGCTTGCCAATATGAAAATGCTTATATAATTCTCATATTTGGGATTATTCGAGTAGGTACTTTCTCAAATTTCTGATTTCTCAAATAAAGATTTATACACCAAGGCATGAAGAATGATAATTTATGTGAACTAGCTCTTTGAATAACAACATCTAAATTCGTGAAGAACTGGTGCATTTTGATAGCGTTTCTCAAGCCAATTCAGTTTTACTAGAAAACTTAGTGTTTTTTTTTAATAATACGTTCTAATATTGCAAAATGGGGACCTTAAAAAAAGTAGGTCATCAAATTCACTCGAAATTTAATAATGAGATAAATGTTTTTATGACGGAACGTATGCTATTTTTTTACATTTACGGCTATATATTCATTATTTTCCTACCGTATTGTGTTCTTTAATATTTTGAACATAATGCCAGGATGAAAAAATATAAATATGTGCTAGAAATCACTATAAATCGTAATAAAGTCATATATGTCGTTATAACAAAATACTTATCGTTATGGGCCCTTACGAGAAAGCCATATATTTTTGTGAGATTAAGTTTTTTGTAATCCAGTAACTTATCCTTATTTTGAAATTGGTCTAAAATGTTTTGACTTTTTAATTTTGGTCCGGTAAGTCTATGATAATTTTGAAATTGGACAAGGTGACCTTGACCTACAATAGTAGGTCACTTATCTAGTCAATGCACATGTAATACTTTATTTGACCATTTTTTTGCAAGTGGCAATATTCTTAAAAATTTTATGTTAATGTGACATTATTTATTTTAATAATTCATTAAATTATTATAAAAAATATAATTTTGAATATTTGTTTAGTATATTCTCAAATTATGTAACTGAACTTTTTTAAAATAAATTAATATTATTTAAAAAATTATAATTATATTAATAAAACTTTTAATTACCCTATATTAAATTAAATTTTGCTAAATTGTTTTAAAAATTAAATTTAAATATTCAAAAATATCTTAAAGTAAATTCATTAAAAAAACATATGACCGATAAATTTTTAAAAATTAAAATCATAAGGTTTTAAACCTGTAATAAAAATAAAACATTAAAAAAATTATTTTAAACCTAATTTAAAAAAGTCTATAGTATAATTCTTTTTAAAAAAATTATTTTAATTTTATTATATTACAACCTTTTTAAAATATTAAAGTTTTAAATTTTAATAAATTTAACGGTCATAAGTTTTTTTATTGAATTTACTTTAAGGTATTCGAAAAAATTTAATTTAAGTTTTACAATGATTTGACAAAATTTAATTTATGGTATTTAAATGTATTATGAAAATTAATAGAATTACAATTTTTTTTAAGTAATATAATTTTTATAAAAAAATTCAGTAACATAATTTGAAGAATATATAATTTTTTAACTTTATTCTTTTTCTACTAATTTAATAAATTATTAAAAAAATAATATCACATTAACATAAAAATCCAATCAACATTGCACATGTAAGTAAATGTCAAACAAAATGTCATATGTTCATTGACTGGATAGGTGACCTGGACCAATTTCAAAATTTTCACAAACTTACAGGACCAAAATAAAAAAATCAAAACAATCGGAACCAATTTAAAAAATATGACGAGTTACTGGACTACAAAAAAAATTAATCCCTATTTTTATTTATTAGACAAAAGCCCATAAGACATGTCTATTACACAAAATCCATTTTTAAAAAAAATACTATTTAAATAAAATTTATAAATAAAGGCAAGAAAAATGATATTTTGTGTTAACTAGGCTCTTTGAATAACTCCACCTTAATTCGTGAAAATTTTATGCGATTGAATAGTGTTTCTCAAGTCAACTCAGTTTCACTAGAAAACTATTTTTTTTTTCTAATAATATGTTCTAATATCACAATTTTCACTCGACATTTGAATAACAACATAAAAGTCGTTGTATGACGGAACATGTGTCGTTATTGAAATTTACGGCAATACATTCATTATTCTCCTACACAATTGCATTTTTAATATTTTTGAAGATAATACCAGTACGTAAAAGTATAAATAAATGCTTGAAATCACTATAAATAGTAATAACGACATATGTGTTGTTATAAAAAAAATACTTATCATTATGAGCCCTTGCGAGAAAGTCATAATTCTTAATTTATTGGAAATAACTTATAACAAATGGTAGATGGATTCAAATCTATAACCAATAACATATTAAGAAGTGGCTTAAGTTTGGAAATCATTTTGGGACCCTTTTTAATCTTCCCTTTTAGTTTTTATGCAATTGTCTCTCTTTTAAGAGGCAGTCGGCACTCGGCGGTGCATTTGGCGATGAAGTTGGTGCAAATACTTTTATTCCCATTTTTCAAAACCCAAAAAGTAAAAATCAAAACAATATTGTGAGAGAAAGAACAAAATGTTATCAATCATAAAACACACACAGATGCTCTTTTAGCGACAATGGAAGAGACTTAAAAATCAAACTGAGGCAAATTCACTTAAAAATCAGTAATTTAATACCATTTAATGAAAACATATCAAAATTCGACAAGAAAAGAAACAAGAAAGGAAAGACTCACCCAATAACTGCTCCATCATGCCAAAAACTATGCCTAGCAATCAAACCCAAACCATAAGCTCTAAAATCTGTAGAATTATACAACTGATCCCACAAATGCACAACCTTAAGAGCATAAATAAAAGGGTATTCAATGACTCTCCCATAGAGAAAATATATTTCCAATCTAAATCACTTTGGGGGGTATAATGAGGTATATTACATTCCTTTTACCGTAAAATTGGAAGCACTAAAGTTTCTGGGAGATTTAAATTATGGGATTATGAATTAGATTGTAATTTTCTGAATCTAAATCACTTTGTGGGGGATATAAAGCCACTTTGACTGAAACTTCATAATTATCTTAATCACAGATCATATGGTAGGGATATGAAGTAAGAATCATTATGAAATATGAGGGACAATCTAAGTCGTGTTACTTAACTTTAGAGTGTTTTTATTGAGTTCTGGCCTTAGTTTATTTTCTACATAACCTGATCACAATTTAAATTACTAAGAAGTTTAAACAAGTAAATTAAAGCGAAAACAACTAATACTTGACCAACTAATACTTTTAGTATAACAACTAATATCATTCTAAATGTACTTGTCTAGTGCATGCAAGACTTTGTAATAAAGATAGAAGCTCAAGTTAAAAACATGAATCTAAAATTATAAAAGCCCTTAATGTCATGCGGCAATAGACATAGAACCACAGGCTACTTAAGGCAATGAAATTTTTAGTTTCAACTTTGTTGGATTCATTTTTAAAGATCTGTATCCCTTTAAAGAGAGCAACCATCAATTAACAGTAGAAAAACATGATATGTTATGTACTTGATAGCTACAAATAGTTCACCAATGTCGATAAAATTTTTGCACTATGTATAAAGTAAAAAAAAGGATATTACCAATTTTCTATAACTTGAATAACTATCATCAGTTGCTCAAAGTTGATATTATTTGCTCATGTCTTTCAAATGAACTTTGGGTTGTCATAGACTCATAGATAATACAGTTATTGAAAATGGTATAGTCGAGAGAAATAAACACTAGTGACTTGATACTTTCCAGAATCAAATTAAGACCAATGATATATGGTTTCCAAATTGAAGGATTTGCTCCAATCATTCACGCACATTGTTCATTATACTTAGTGTTCACAAAGTTTAATTTATGTGGTCCAAAATATGCACCTACGCCCATTTCAACCAGCGCAATGCACAATATTTCATCATCAAATTACGGAATTAGAATTATAAAACATGATAAGGATAATACGGTACATATTGAAAATTGAATCTGAAGGAAACTAAAATTTGAATTCAATTAAAAGAAATGAAGATCAAAAACAGAGAAAACATGTTCAACAGTGAGAAGGTGGAAATATTTACCAAATTGCAGCGAGAATATACTTCAAAACTCCGATTCAGAGTATTACAGTGGAAGAAAAACTCTAATCACGACTCTTCAAATCGCAACCCTAAAAACCTAATCTTTCGATAATGGTGGCGGAAGAGACCAGCGGTAATGGTGGCGGAAGAGACCAGCGGTAATAAAGGCTGTGAAGGAGACCGGCGGTAATGTTGGAGAGGAGATCGGTGAATTTTGGAGCAGACAATTCTGTTCTCTGTTTCTCACATCTCGTGAAGAACCATTTGTGAATTTTATTTTATTTTTAAACAAACAATTTGTGTTTTTATTAAAATAAAATATATGCTTTTAAAAATAAAGAGTTGTAAGGACAAATTTGTAAATTGATAATTGTATATTTTAAATTATTTAATTCATAATAACAGTACAACAGTACGACATAATTTGACATATAGTACGATGCAATACGATGGTCAGTACGACACACAGTACAATAGGTTGCAGGTCATTAAATTTAAGTCTTTAGATTTTAAATCTAATGACTCAAATTAACTGACTGTTGTCAGTCAGTTAAACACCCTGACTGACGTAAGAAACACCCTAGAAACTTTGTAGTGAGAATCATTAATTCTTATAAAAATATAGTAAATACTAATAAATTAAATTAATTATATTAATTACTAATTTTTTTAATTAAACTATAATTGTAATAAATTAATATCTTCATCGTGATCTCACCTCCATCGTAAATTATTATTGATTTCAAGTGGATTACACTCCATGTAATATTCATAAAATGAAATATAATCAGGAGTAAAATTACAGACTCAAATTTAAAATCATAACAAAACCTTTTATACATTAAGTGTATGTAAAATTCAAATATATATTTTATTTATATTAGTTATTTTACTTGAAAAAACATCAATTACCCATTACTTTATTACCCTATCACATAAAATAATAGTAATAAACAACTCTTTCTACCCCCAACATTTTATCACTTCATCACTATATCCATAAATCCTTAAATGAGACGGAGGGATTAATAAAGTGTAATATATTTGGAAGAGTAATAATAAGTTTATAGATATTTGTAAGTGTGGATTGAATGTGAGATTTGAAAATCAGTCTATAAATCTCAAACTCGTATGAGACGGGGAGCGCGAAGTCTTAGGTGCATCCGTATAAGTCTCAAAATAAACACAACGTTGGGTTATTCAAGGAGAGTTTGATTACTCTATATTTAACATAAATTTACGAGTGAGTTTTTTGTTTATCCAGATATCGTGCACTCATAATGCATTTTTAAAATATATAATTTATTATACTAAAAGATACAATTGTTTCAACATTAATTACTTATTTTCCACTATAAAAATATAAGGAATTTGCCTTGAAATCAATTTTCTTTATAGAAAAATAGTCACATAAAGGACAAGCAATAATTATATTTTATTCCCCACATCACATATTTATTTCACATAAATTCACAGCAGCATCAATCATCAGTCTCTTATAATCAATCAGCCGCCAAATACACCCACATAGTTCAGAGTGTGAGGGAACGCTGCAATCAACAATGGCGTTCGCCTCCTCCTTCACTCCCTCTTGTTCATTACCCAGTCTTTCTTCTAAATCCAAGATTAATTTAACTACCCTAAACAAGCTCATCCCTTTTTCTCTCCACCGCGCTCCCTTTTTCAGGTGAACCTTTTCTGTTAAGTTTGAGTTGGGGAAGTCAATTTTTTTGGAATGGGGTTCTTGATTTTATGTTCTCCTTGGGAGTTTTTAGTGGGATTTGTTGTTTAGTGTATAAAAATTGAAATTTCTATTAATAATGGATTATTGACGTGATAAAGATTCTGAATTTCTAATGATCCATTTTTTAGTTTTATCTAGGTTTGATTTTGTGTTAATGTGAGAATGCAAATGGTGCTTCTGAATGTTGAGCTTGATTTTCACAAAGACCAATAATATAGTTTCGCCTTTTGTTATTTCCTGATTCGATTGCAGTTTGGCATTATAAAAGTCACATTTAGTTCAGCTTTACATTTATATGTTTTTGGTGTTAAAGTTGCTTTCTTGCTGATCTACAATTTTTTACTGAAGTTGCCAGGTCGATTTTTTTGTAGTGAATTTGTCTTTTTTTTTTCCTTTTCTTGTAATGCATGTTTTTAAGCCAAATAATGAATATAATCGTCGTGTTCTTAATCACAGAGTATGCTGCAGTCAGTCGCAAGGAAGGAATTCGTTAAAGTTTAATCAATTTGCCTCAGTCACTAGTGCAGGTTTCTCTGCTTTTTTCAGATATGCTAAACTAGAACTAGTGAAAGTGTATCTTGTTCTAATTAGATTTCCATAACGAATTATAAAATTTATAGATCCCGTGCTGGATGAATCTGTTGAAGAAGTTCAACTTCCGAGAGGCGACACTTGGTCCATACATAAATTTGGTGGGACCTGTGTTGGAACTTCAGAAAGAATACAAAATGTTGCAAACATTGTTGCTAATGATGCGTCAGAGAGAAAGCTGGTTGTTGTGTCTGCAATGTCGAAGGTGACTGATATGATGTACGATCTCATACACAAGGCACAGGCCCGTGATGATTCCTACAATATTGCACTGGATGCCGTTCTGGAGAAGCACAAGTCAACAGCAATTGATCTACTAGAAGGGGATGATCTGGCTGACTTCTTAGCTCGTCTGCATCAGGACATTAACAACCTTAAGGCGATGTTACGTGCGATATATATTGGTATTCTGTCTTCCCTATACTAGATAAAGTACTCTCGAAGTTTTAATTATTTGTGCCATTATTATAGCAGAAGTGTTTTCATGCCAATAAAAGAAAAGAAGAAGTCAAAGTTTTAGTTAGATGCCTCCTAGTATTTTAATTTTCTGGCATATGTGTATCTAGATTTGGTAAAGCAGTGAAAAAAGAAACCTATTTTTCAATATGTTAATCCCTATGTATTCATCTCTGAATTGTGTCAGGACAACTAAAATTCCGTCTTGACACTTTCACTTCTATCTTCCTGCACTATGCTGAAAAACAAAATTTTGATGATCTGGTTTCGTTTCTTCCTGAGATTAAATTTTGTCAATATTTGGAACTTCATTTCATCCTGAAATCATTCTTGTCATAGAGACATATTCACTTAAAAGAACTGCAGGATATTAATGTCCACACTTTATGTAAAATCTATTCATGAATTTGAATTGCCACATTTCTTGATGTACTGCAGCTGGTCATGTGACGGAATCTTTTTCCGACTTTGTGGTTGGACATGGTGAGTTATGGTCTGCTCAATTACTCTCTGCTGTGGTCAGAAAGGTATTTCTTTTATCATTGAGGCTTTTAATTGTATGAATTTTGTTAATTTTAATTTTCTTAAGATATTCTCTTCGTTCTTGTAGAGTGGGTTGGCATGTATCTCCATGGACACTAGAGACGTCCTTGTGGTAAATCCCACAAGTTCAAATCAAGTTGACCCGGATTACGTGGAGTCAGAACGAAGACTTAAGAAATGGTACTCCAACAATCCATCTGACACAATCGTTGCGACGGGGTTTATTGCCAGTACGCCTGATAATATTCCCACAACTTTGAAGAGAGACGGAGTGACTTTTCTGCTGCAATTATGGGTGCTTTATTCAGAGCCAAACAGGTCACAATTTGGACTGATGTGGATGGTGTGTACAGTGCAGACCCTAGGAAAGGTCTCTTCCACTCATTCCGTACTAAAACCTTTTAAGATATTGCATTTCTTCTCCTCTCTGCCATTTCATTGATACTTTCTTTTCTTTAACCGTGTTTTGCAGTTAGCGAGGCTGTGATTTTGAAGAATTTGTCTTATCAGGAGGCATGGGAAATGGTAATACTATTATATTCTGTCTCTTGTTATGGTTCCTAGATTTTAACATTGTATTAATCATCAATCGCTTTTGTTTATGCAGTCATACTTTGGAGCAAATGTTTTACATCCTCGAACTATTATTCCAGTCATGAAATATGATATTCCCATTGTTATAAGAAATATTTTCAACCTCTCTGCATCTGGGGCGACAATCTGTCCGACCTGATGAAGACTGCCACCAAGTGGACTCTCTAGTTAAGGGATTTGCAACAATTGATAATTTGGCCCTCGTAAATGTTGAGGGGTGAGCTTTTGATTCATAGAGTTATGATGATTGACTAAATTCTCTTCCTTTACTGTGATTGAGCTGTTAATTGCAAATATATCCGACAGAACTGGAATGGCTGGTGTTCCTGGTACTGCTAGCGCCATATTTGAGGTTGTCAAAGATGTTGGAGCTAATGTAATAATGATATCCCAGGTAGTTTTATACTCTTATCCCTCCAACGCATAACATAACATTTCATGCAAGATCTGATTGATCTCCTTCACGCAGGCTAGCAGTGAGCATTCTGTGTGTTTTGCTGTACCTGAAAAGGAAGTAAGAGCTGTTGCTGCAGCTTTAGAGGCTAGATTTCGTCAGGCCTTGGATGCTGGTCGTCTTTCTCAGGTAGTTATGTTTTTCCACAAGTGTAGGGACCACCGGGAAATTTTATGTAAAAGCACGTAACATGTAGTATATCTTTGGGATTTGAACATGCCACAGAAACCCATAATCCTTTTGTTTAATTCTCTATTGTTGCAATAAACACTTCATGAGAGCAGAGGTTGTAGATCTACCATGAAATTGTTATTTGAGCATATTACATATTCTTTCTTCATCTGAAGAAGAATCATTGAAATTCATCAAACTGTTATTTCTATTTCAACCTTCCAATTTGATGGGAAAAACGATCATTTAGCTCTTGTGAGAGAAATTCACTTAATTGTTAATATGCCATGATATTTGAAGTCTGCAGAAGTGCTTCTCTGTTTATGGTGTCAATTCCTGAATAGACTGTACATTTTTAGTTTCTTGATGGCTTTGGAACTTTTACAGATTGCAGTAATTCCAAACTGTAGCATTTTGGCTGCAGTCGGGCAGAAAATGGCGAGCACCCCTGGTGTCAGTGCTACACTTTTCAGTGCCCTTGCTAAGGTTTTAAACTCTCAGACTTTCAAGGTTTTTTTTATTTTTTCCATATAATCGCTAGTAGCTCTACAAAAGTGCCGTGAAGAAAAAGCTGTAAAAAAGCACAAAGAAAGGAAGAAGAAAGACGAGGCCAGATACTCTTTATTTACCTGCTAATAGTGAATCAGTTCATATGACTCTTTAACCATGTCCTTTACAGGCTAATATAAATATACGTGCCATAGCTCAAGGCTGCTCAGAATATAATGTTACTGTGGTTCTCAAACGTGAACATTGCATAAAAGCATTACGAGCTGTGCATGCAAGATTTTATCTATCAAGAACTACAATAGCAATGGGTATTATTGGACCTGGACTAATTGGTGCAACATTGCTAGATCAGCTCAGAGATCAGGTACTCTTCACAAGTTTAGTTCTTCTATCTTTTGGCCGTATTAATCCTTATTGGCAACTACAGTTAAGACATGATAAAGCAAACATAACTTATAACGTTCAGTGTAAAGTTGGAAATAGAATTCTACTTTGCAAATGAAAAGAGAACTGTGCTGGCCCATTGGCTGCTACATTAAAAGCATATGACTATTTTTCTTATTTTTCTTGAATTACCTGTGAATCTGCGATCATAAGAGATGCCTAGGGACATTTAATAGCTGCCCTTTAAATCAAATCTTTTTTTTTTCAAAGTTCTGTTAATGAAAACCTACTTATTGCCGAAAACAGAATTATCTGGAATTATTCCTTTTGCACCGAATGCCTGACCGGACTTTGTGCGCGTAAAAGAATTATTGGGGCAACTTGCTCACTGTTCCTTAAACTTGTACCCTGCTTTTCATGAAGCACAAAAAATGCAACACAGGAATCTTAAGTAATAATTGCACAATCAATTTTATATATTAGAAGAATCAAAGATACCAATGTATGTGAAGTTAGTGTTCTTTAGGCGAGCATTAAATTTTTAGACTATCTTTTAGTTCAGTACAAGATACTATACTTTAGAGCGAAAACTCCAATTTCTGGAATTTCACCATTCTAAATTTTCTTCTCTTATGGAGCAGATTTCAGTACATTCTTCATCTGTAATTTACTTTTGTTGTCGTTATTTTATTTTCTGTTAGCTCTTAAGTTTTATCATCTGCATAATTTTTCTTATTGATATATTAGGTGTTATTCTTGATCGGCTTCTGCATACACTGATTATATTATGTCCTGTATATTAAATAACGATACAGGCAGCAGTCCTCAAGGAAAAGTCTAACATTGATCTGCGTGTTTTGGGCATTACCGGATCAAGGACCATGCTCTTGAGTGATAGGTAAGTTTTGTGATTTTAATCATTCTAACCAATATTCATAATTTAGGGTTTCTCAACCCTAAAATGCATCCATATGATTACTACAGCGGAGCTGACTTGTCGATATGGAGAGATCTCCTAGAGGAAAACGGGGAAAAGGCAGACATTCAGAAATTTGTTCAACATGTGCACGGGAATCATTCTATCCCAAACACTGTCTTAGTTGACTGCACGGCAGATTCTCACGTTGCAAGCCATTACCATGATTGGCTTCGTAAAGGGATCCATGTGATTACTCCTAATAAGAAAGCCAATTCAGGACCACTGGACCAGGTAATACTAATACTTTGCATAAAATTATTTCCCCGTTTATGATTGGTAATTCTTTTAACAACTTTGCTTGATTCGTTTTTCCTCTGGACTGCAGTATTTGAAGTTGAGAACTCTTCAGCGACAATCCTATACACATTACTTCTACGAAGGAACTGTTGGAGCCGGTTTACCAATCATTAGCACTTTGCAAGGTCTCCTTGAAACAGGGGATAAGATAGTGCGAATTGAAGGAATTTTTAGGTTAGTGTTTGCTATAACTCTAGCATACTCGGGATTTCTGTTTCGGTATGCTTGATTTGGGATTGCAAAATCAGATTTGAGATTTCAAATCTAAATCCGGGTCTACTTTGGGATTTTAGGATCCGGTAATACTCCCTCCGACCCACGACAAGCTTACATTTTGCCATCTTGGGTGTCCCAACTTAAGTTTTACGTTTCCACTTTTGGTAAATTGTGTCCCCACTTTTTCTTAACAATTATCCGTACTTTTACTCAATTAATATTAAAATACACACACTTTCTCTTTATCTCTCCACGTTTTTATTTTTCTTACACATCCCACCAACCAACAATACATTTAATACTATATTCCTTAAAATATGTGTCATTCCCAAATGTAAAGTTTACCTAGGGACCGAGGTAGTATATTTTATCCTACAAATACCTATAAACCTTACAAATACCAAAGTTTCTCCGTTAATCCAGTAAATTCCAAATCATACATACCCTTAGTTCTTTTCCTATTTAATGTTAGGTCATTAGCCAGACACAGATGCTCATATACATCATAAATTTCTATTCACTGACTTCACTTGATAATTGTATTATGCAGTGGGACATTAAGTTATATATTCAACAACTTTGTCGGTGCACAAACTTTTAGTGACGTGGTTAAGGAGGCAAAAGCTGCAGGTTACACTGAACCTGATCCAAGAGACGATTTATCTGGGACCGACGTGGCTAGGAAGGTATCATTAGTTAAAAGCCATTAAACGACAAAATCCCTTCCAGATATAATTTTGCACTGATCAAACGATTTTAAGCAGGTGATAATCCTGGCTAGAGAGTGTGGACTGAAGCTGGAACTGTCGGATATTCTCGTTCAGAGTCTAGTGCCTGATCCATTAAAGGCATGAACGCAAATTAATCGATTAAATGTTGCTCGATATAGGCATCGGTTCGTCTGTGACGTGATTTTCTGATGCTTTATTCCAGGATATTACCTCGGCTGAGGAGTTTCTGCAGCAGCTCCCGCAGTATGATCAAGATTTGGCAAAGCAAAGACAGGAGGCTGAAGCTACCGGTGAAGTAAGCTTATGAAAAGAATCTACCAAAATCTGAAATTATATTTGTTTTTCAATACGCACCTTCCGTTTTAAAACTAACGTATGGAATGCTATAAAAATCGAAAAGAAATTATTGATGTTGAAATATTTGAAGGTGTTGAGATACGTGGGAGTAGTGGATGTCGTCAACCAGAAAGGAGCAGTAGAACTCAAGATACAAGAAGGAGCATCCATTCGCCCAACTTTCGGATCTGATAACATAATAGCATTCACAACTCAGAGATACGAAAAAGCAACCGCTCATTGTCGTGGGCCGGTGCGGGGCTGAGGTGACGGCTGGTGGAGTATTCAGTGACATATTGCTTTTTCGTCAGATCTTGGTGCACCATCGTAACTCCGTTAACATCTACTGCAAGGCGAAAATACTTTGTGCTTGGCTTTTCAAACTTCTTCCTATCTACAAGCCTGAGATTATTCTACATTTAGCCCCTTTTGTGTAGGGAACGAATGGGTTTTTGTAGCTTAGAAGACACATGTAGCTTTTGTAACTCGGTCACAATGTTGTGCTAAGTTATTCTTCCTAGCGACGTTCATGTTTTTGCAAGTATCTCCTTTGCCTATCTCTTTAATATTGGAAATTGTTTTTCAACTCAAGATGAATTTTGAGTTTTGCCATATGGGTTTAGGTGGTGTTTTCTATAAAGTTTGAAAAACAGGCCCTTAGTACATTGCTCTACAGAAAACAGAAAATGTGCAATGTTGAAACCAGTACAGGTAAATGTAAACATACATTCACTTGATTTTGGGGCCAAGGTAGTACTTAGGGTCTCGGAAAAACCTCGTAATAGTTTCAGCTTTCTCAGTTGAAAGATCAGTAGTCTGCAGAATGTAGTCCTTTGATGCTTTTGCTATAGCTTCTATGGAACCAATGGCTTGATTGAGCTGAGCGAGGGGAAACTAATTATATAAGCAAGGATGCATGTCGACCTTGTAAACAGCAACACACGTTCCCATCCCGTAACACCTCAAAATTAAAGTGCAAATTCAAGCGTCGAATTTTATTATTACCCCATTCGCATCATGGTTATCGGTTCCTGGAATTGAAGTCACTACTTTGATATAGACGTCCATTGATTGCACTGACTTTTCCCTCTAAAACAGCATACCAATAGGTTTCAGATGTGCATTTGAAGATATAAGATTGCTTATAACAGCAAGAGAAAGAGTTCAATCAAGAAACCTCATCTTTCAGCTTTGCAATGGCATCCTGCTTCTTACAAACTGCAGAAAAAAGAAGTTAGGGATAAACATGAATTTAATCTGCATAATGAGATACACAATATGAGCTCACCTCCACGAGCATGTGCTATCTTTACAATCTTCTCAAATCCCATCTCTAAGTCTTGTACCGGAATGAAAGTTGGCTTACCAAACTCCATCCCGTATCTTAACAAGGAAACAAGTTAGCCAATAATGCAGTTCATAAAGCTAAATTTATACAAGAACACCGCTGCTTATGGTTAAGAATCGACTAACTTGAAATAAGAACGTATGAAAGAGTCATTCTGATCCTTGGTTGGGAGGGTAACAACAACGTAGAAGTTTGCAAACTGTTCCTTCAACTTCTGAATTCTGTACCAAGTAGATGATGAAATTTTACACCAAAAGTTTTAAAAGATTTTTTCGTGGTAAGTAGAAACTGGATGATTTACTTGCTGAAGATGGATCCAACGTTGCTGAAATCCCAGTTGGTTGCAAATACGAAAGCTACGGAGAGACCTCCACAGTTAAAGATGAAATCCTGCATATGAAGTAATTCAAAGGCTAAGCTGGGAGCACATATGCAGAATATGTGAACGAGATGGGGATAGAATTTACTGGTTCAATCTGCACAAAATTTAATCTGAAAGAATTTGTATCGAGGAAGGAGGAGATGAAGCTGATGAAGGATGGATGTTGTTGATCTTTCCATGTGGTACTCATGATACAAACCCCATTGCAGCCTGCACAAGATTTCAAATTCAAAATCAAGTTTCAGAATTCGAAAATGAAATCCCCAGCAACAAGCATAAAAGAAAGAAAAACTTCAATCTGATCACTAATATCATACAGCACCTATAGATATGGTTTAAACCATATTTCAGCACGGTTGGATTATATTCGAATTACATATAACATGAAGTCAAAAACAAAATTCAACTTAATTCTGGAACTAAAGCAGGTTTGATGAAGAATCTGAATCATCCTATAGCAACACCTCTTAGGTCAAAATGACTTGATTTTCTTTTTCAAACTCTTGCATCTAAGATAGTAATTGCATTTGCACGAAGATATGAAGAAGACATTACACCTATTACAAATTTAAATCCTACTACATTTTTTAATGGAATAAGATCAGGAATCCAGCAGCAACAATTCCAAATTCGAGTTAATTTAGTTCCACATAACTCTCAAAAATCCAAATACAGAACCAGATTGGCAATATCAAAACAATATCCAAGCAAATAATTCAACACTAGCAGTGAACATTAAATGCGAACTACGAAATACAATCAGATTAGATACAAATTCGTAGATTATCTCTCAAGCAAAGCACAAGTACCGGAAATCGAAATCGATGAATTTGAAGGCGTTGATTCTCTGTAGTCTCGCCCAGGGTTCATGATTGCAGCAGATCCAAATTTAACGAAGCAGAGAAGTAAAATGAGAAAAAAAATGTAATCAGAGATCGGAATGAAATATACAGGATGAGTACAATATATATACACACATGGCGGGAGGCTGAAAGTCTGAAACCGTTAATTTTAAAGTTTTTTTGTGGTTAATGTGCATAAATGTGAAATCTAGGGACTGATTCTAAATTGGTGTATCTTTTCTCAGCGACTTTAGAGCTTTCGCTTGCTATGAAAACACGATTTTAGCCCTACAAAGGAAATTAAAAACGGGCTGTAATCAGTTTTCACTTTCAGAGAGAATGGCGATAGCCGCCGTGAACTCCAGCACCACCGCCACTTCCACTCCCACTCCGCCGCGCAAACGCCTCTTGTTCGATCGTCGCTACGGCTGGGTGTAAGTTTTTTCCATCACATGGTTTTGTTACTCATAAATTTTATTTATCAGTTTGTTTATTGATTTGCAGATTAGATGAGTGGAAAGAGCCATCGGAAGAAGCCTTATCCGGTGGCCGTGGAATGTGAGAATTTTTTTCTCAATTATATCTTCACCTTTTAGGAAAAATTAGCTCAAAATTACTTTTACTACTTTATTCATAGTTTTACAATTAATGTTTTTTTTCAACTGAAGGTTCTGCATTGTGCCTCTAGCAAAAGCATTGCTTACGAAGGCTTCGGAATCGGTACAACCATATTCTCCATGCTGTTCTGTGTTTAAATTCTTATCACTTGTTAATAGTTTAGGACTTCAATTGCACACAAACTCTCCTGTGAAACTTGTTCATAGTATGAAACTGGTACCATTGTACTTATAAACTGATACCATTACTCTTATAAACTAATATCAATTTTAATACTGTGATCTTAGTTTATAAGTATAATGGTATCAGTTGATAAGTGTAATGGTATTGGTTTATGAGTTCAATGGTATAAATTTCATACTATGAACAAGTTTCACTGGAGACACACTCTCAGTTGCATTGCAATTGTGATGTGGAATAACTAGGTCTCAAGCTTCAAGATTTGGTTGGGTGGTATGTCATATTAGATGTGCATTTTTTGGTATGGGTGGTAGCTTTTCCGATCATTGGATTTCATAATAATGGAGAATTTTTTATATGATTCTTCATATAGTTTTAATGGATAGCTTGATAATGTAGAATGTCTAAATTAAAGGCCAGCTCTGTGTTATGAGGATTGATTTATACAAAGAGCATATGTTTGCTGGTCAGATTATGTAGTGTTACTGCACTTTCTTGTGTGAAGAATCAAAAGCTGTGAAACTGTGAAAAAGCAATGTTCAGTTTTATTAGCTCTACCTCGTGTTTCTTCAAATGCTGAGGAAATGATAGCCAAACAATGCGGAAGAACCGAGTTAATTTAGTCCTCCATTGCCAAATAGGCGAGACAGAAGGACTAGGAAGATTCAAGGAGGATTTAAAATAAATATTTGAATTATTCTTTTACATGTGAAAATATGTTGAGGACAAGAGCTTGATTTATCAGTGTACTATATCCTCATCTTATTGGTTGATTGATCAGTGTTGTGAAATAATAGAGAGTTCTTGGACAATTAGTCTGCAGGTTTTTTCACTTATAATCAATACCAATAGTGCATAACTGTAGATCTTCTCATCTATTTGTATTCTGAAAGAGATTTTTCTTTTGTTTATTTAGAGTCTATTTACAAACTCAACCAAGTTGTGTAGAAGCACTTTTTTAAAGCTGTTAGACTCAGTTTTTTTGAAGAAAAAAAAGTGCTTCTACCTCTCTACTTGGGTTTGCAAACAGACACATAATCAAAATTGTGGCTCAGTCTTATGTTGAGACTTGATCACTTGAGACAGCTGCAGCGCTCGGGTATGACTTGGCCTTAATCTTTGAACTCAATCAACTTGTCTTGATTATAAATCAGTTTTATTCGATATTCATCAAGATTAATAGTTGGGTTCTCTTTCTGATACATCAATGTGTGTTGCTACAGTCTGGGGATTCTTTCTGCAGAAATTTATAACATTGTACAATCCGATCTTCGTCATTACAGATGAACTTTGTGGGGAGCTCGACGTTGAATGTCCTTGAAAGACCAGATATGTTTTTAAGCCCCGTCGCTCAAGCTACCCTCACCAATCAACTGCATAAAATTGTCTTCAGTAAAGCTGCATAAAATTGTGTCTAAAGTAAAGAGGCAGAGCTAGTTTTGATGGCACCAACAAGAGGGAGTCCTGGAAATGCAAATAATGCAACATTAGTGACAAAATTACATTAATGTAACATATTCATTGTCTTTTATTCTATTATATGCTTTTTATCCATTAATTTTAGATTTTTCCTGAGAAAAATAGGGTATAAGAAATTTCCCATGATCCTTATTTTTTCTGTTTTACTTTTACATAATTCCAAGTCACTAAAATATAAGAGGACAAAGTGAAAACCTACACGTGCATCAATATTGAACACAATTCTTCCAGCTCTACTCAATTGCTGATCACTCGATTCTCTCTTCAAAATCTAAAACAAATTCTCCACTCCTTTAAATATCCAAATATAATTAGTTTTATTCATTAAAAAATGATAAAAATCAGAGCTTTCTTGCAGGATAGGAAGATCCCACAAGTAGATTCCAGCAGCTTCAAATAATCAAACAAAGAGAGATAGAAAAAAAGGTAAGAAGGAAAGTAGAAGTAAAAGCACATCCATTTATTCAATCTTGAAATAAAATGCCCACCGTTCCTTCAACTGGGACAGCTCCACCAAGGCCGCCATGCCTCCGCCTCTCTTCCTCCGCCGCCTCCGCCTCCTCCTTCATAACTCTCCGGAAAGGGCCCACCTGCCACTTTTCTTTATTCGGGTTCAAGCCCAAACGGTTCCATTTTCTCAAGGCAAGTTCTTCACTCAAAGAGACCAAGAAAACAATTAGCAAGGCTCCAAATAGTGTTCCATTCAGCGTTAGGAGAATCTTGAATTTCAATCCGAAGGGTGAAAATGACGATAATGGGGACGGGGATGGGGGAAATGACAGTGCAATTAAAGGCACAATCTTGGCTGGGTTATTGCTTGTTGGTGTTGTTGGCGGCTTTGGGGCTGTTGGGTATGTGTACAGAGAACAGATCAATACTTTCTTGAACCAATTTTCTGGGATAATTGAAGGTGAATATTCCGTGTCATTTCGATTGTTTTTGCATGAATTGTTACTTGGGATATGCTTTCTTTGAAGTTGAGATTCATGATTTGATCTTTGTTTTGCACTTTACCTTGATATAAGTTGTGGGCAGGACATTTTTAGCAGAAATTCTTGTTATACGAACGGATTCTGAGAGAACTTGGTGAAATTTCAGTTCTAATCAATATATTATTACATTTGGTGAATATGTAGAGCTGTTTTGAGGACTTTAGGATGGAAACTGGCTAGTTTTGCTTGGTGGAAGGTTGCTCAAGTATCTTGCTTGATTCGATTAATAGTTTTATTTAGATGTGAATTTAAATGAATTGCAAACTGCTGAAGTGAAATTTGCTCAGCCAAACGAATTGGTATTGGTATGACGAAAGTATCCAATTTGCTTGAGGAAGTTGAAGTCCATACGTTATATTCTAGTTTCCTCCATGCACCAGATCAAGATATTATATTTTTTTCGTCATTGCGATACTCTATTTTGGATATAGGTATTGCTTCTGTTTATGCTTCTTGTAGCTTATGTAATGTTATCACATGTAAGTCCATCTCAATTTCAACTGTTTCGTCTAATTCCATAGGAGACTCTGCGTTGTTCCTGGAGTTAAAATCTCCTAGTATATCGAATAATGAATTCTATTTGTATGTCTGAAGGAGTCTATTTCTAAAGGATTCCTAAACAATTTGGTTTGTAGAGCATTTTCACAACAATTAGCCATTCCTTTGCTTCTAATGGAGAGTTTTCGTTTTGCCTCTATAATTTCCTTATGGGCCTTTTGATATTGTTTTCTTTGATTGTTTATGTGAATAACAACGTAGTCTATGTCAAATATCTCATAGTTTATTCTTTGCTAGGTTATGGGCCAGCTGGATATGCTCTTTTCGTCGCAGTTTATGCTGGATTGGAAGTAAGATTTTAGATTTTCGTTGGGCATGTTTGTTGCCTACAATATTATTTATTATTTATAATTTAAGTTCTCTTCATAATGCTTATAGTTTCAACCGAGAACATTTAAATGATAAATCGACAAAAATATTGAGGATTTTGGTTAACACATTTATTGAAGACAACAAGACATTGCCATCATTCATCAGAATACATGAGCCATGAATAGAAACATATGACTAAATAGCCTTACTTACTGCTATAGGTGTGATATTATTACTAAATTTACAAATGTAGTATCTTTCAAGTTTTCCACATCCGATGTCTGAAATTCATTGCTAACTGTGTTATAGATACTCGCAATACCAGCCATTCCATTGACTATGTCTGCCGGTCTTCTATTTGGCTCAGTTACTGGGACAATCATTGTGTCTATAAGCGGCACGGTAAGTCTCACAGTCACATGTGTGTGGATATATTGAAGGGTAAAAATGGTAACTGCATAGTAAGTCATTTGTTTTGTTTATTTCAGTTGGCAGCAAGCATTGCGTTTCTAATTGCCAGATATTTTGCTCGTGAAAGAATTCTGAAGTTGGTTGAAGGAAACAAGAAATTCATTGCAATAGATAAAGCAATTGGGGAAAATGGTTTCAAGGTGGTTACTCTTCTCCGTTTGAGTCCATTGCTTCCGTTCTCTCTCGGAAATTACCTTTATGGACTTACATCTGTCAAGTTTGTCCCATACGTATTAGGAAGGTCAGCTTTGTATTTTTCTTTTCTTCTACTCTTCATGTAAAGTGTGTATGCTAACTATTAAATGTGCTATATTTTTTATTGTGCAGTTGGTTAGGTATGCTTCCTGGATCATGGGCATATGTGAGCGCTGGTGCATTTGGGCGAGCAGTTATTGTGAGTTTAAGTCTTTCATCTCTGGACTTGCGCTGTTTAACTTCTGTATGCATGTTACCAAAACGTACGAACTTTCCCAAACATGTTAAAAACTCACGTCATTGAAACATATGTGCGCGGAGTAACACTTGGGTGCACCAGTGCAGCCGATGTACGACTAATATTGTTCAATGAAAACAACTAATATTGTAAAGTGTAAGCAACTAATACTGACCAACTTTATACCTTTTAGTAAAACAACTAATACCATTTAAGAATGCAATTGAGTTGAACAAATTGGTGCATAGAAGTATTTGCCATGTGTGGATAGTTGAGTCCAGTTGTTAAAAATCGTGGTGGTTACTTACAATTTTGGTCATGTTTCAGCAAGAAGAAACTGAAATAGGGTTAGGCGGAGGAGGAAACGGTCAGCTGTGGATGCTCGGGCTTGGCCTGTTAGCAACGGCCCTTGCTGCAACCTACGTTACACGCCTAGCTAAGGTAATATATAATTCTTCTCCCCCAAGTTTCATTTACCATAGAATCCAATTGCGTGGGTGTACTTAATTTGTAACGTTACATCATACGTCTCGATGCTAACTGATTCTTGATTGTGTTTGCAGGATGCGATGAAAGATATCGACTAGACTAGAGACTACTACCCTTCCAATTTTGAATCATAACTACATCACTTCATGTAAATCAACTGGATCATATTTGATCAAAAGAAAACTTCAGTTGAGATTTTCCCCCCATTGATAATTTGTGTTATACCAAAACATTGTTTTATGTCAAAAGTGAAAATGCCGTGTATATTAATTATGTTTGAGGCACTTAAAAAATGGGTATGAGTTAGGGAATGGGACCCCTGTGCAAATTTATCAAGTAATTAGAAGTTAGAAAGGGTATAGAGTTAGGGAATGGGACCCCTGGATAGTGCACGGTGGGTTCTTTTCCCTCGAATAGTCGGTCCTGGGTCGGATTCCGAGTTTTTTTTACAAAAAAAAAAAGGTACGAGTTTGTGGATGAGTGGGTAAATGAGTGACAATATGCAGTGTAAATTCATTTCACAATTTGTTTGTCATGATCTTTTGCATTGGTGAAATGAAATGTCTGATAAAAAAAAATCTAAACCGATTGTATCCAATAAACAATGTTGAACTAAAATGATTTATGCAAACCTAAAAACATGAAGCTATTGGATTGCTTGGGACTTTGGGCGGACCTTTTACTTTTTACGATCCTAAAAATAATATATGAATGGTTAATCAATGATAATTATAATTTCATGATAAATCAATGTAAAAGGACAAAAAATCATACTAGACGGGTTGCAATTTGCCACAAATCATACTCACATCTTCTAAAGTGTTAAAATGCTGATGCTCAACTTATGCCCCATCTTACCGTGAAATCGTCTCATGCAAGTGTGCCTCATATAAAGAAGACCTTTCAAAATCTCAATAGATCAACATTATTTTATTTGTTAAAATATTCAAGGGGGAATGACTCTAAGGTACAAAGTAAATTTTTTTTTACTCTAAGGTACAAAAATATGGTTAAAAAGTCTAAGTTGCCCTTCTGTCCATTTCTGCACTTCTGACACGTTTTCTGCAATTCTGACGCATTTTGGAGTGCAAGTTTTTAATTTTCTGCACTTCCAGACTAATTTTGGAGTGCAGTTTTTTTAATTTTCTGCATTTTCGTCTTTTTTATTCCACTTTTTTTTAGTTGCAATTTTTTATATAATTTAATTTAAATTTCAGATTTTATAAAATTTGTATTTCGAATCTGCACTTTCTCAAAATAATATGTACTTTCCCAAAATGTGTACTTGGTAAAAACAAAAAAATAAAATTATGAATACATACAAAAATGAGATAAGGGGTATTTTTGGTACAAATTGTATCTTAGAGTCACTTTAAAGATACTTTGTACCTTAGAGTCTTTTTGTTAGAAACTTTGTAGTGGAGAGTCCTTAATTCAATATTCAATAAATCAAGATTAAGAAGACCAATGTCTCTATGTTAACTTGAAGACAAAAATTCATATAAAGATTTTGCCTCACGCATTTAAACGGGTATAACTTGTTGGAATTTAGAGGCACGTAAACATGTAATACACGCGCAGCGAAAATAAACAGTTCACCAACAACGAACAATTAATTGCATAATACGATTGCGTTAAACATAAAGAGAATCCTTACAGTAATTCGTAGGCAGATTTCTCAACTATAATATCCACGTAATCCCCTGCTCACGACTTGGCGCAGATTAAATCGAGATTGAATCCCGAGATGAATTTGCTAGAAAATTCTAACTCTAATTTTTTATGGAGAAATTAGGTTTTTACGTATGTTTAATGAATCCCTAGGATCTCATATATATAAGGGAAGCCCAACTTAAAGATTAAGCAATCTTTATTAGGAAAATTATTCCCTAATCTTGCAAATCATATCTCCTAGATATGATTTCCCTAAATATATCATTCTATAATAATATTCCATATATTATTTGGGATTCCTATTTAATTAAATCTAATTTAATTAAAAACAAAAAACTCATATGGGAGGCATTTGCCTCACGATGGAGGGCAGCAGCAAAAATTAAAGACAAATTATACTCACCTCTCCCAAAGTGTTAAAGTCGTCAATGCCCGTGACTTGCCCCTCCTCACCGTGAGACCGCCTCACAAGTCTTTGCCTCTTTAATTAAACAGTAATAATAATTAATTCTAAATTAATATACTATTAATTAATTCTCCATAAATTAAATATTAAATCCAATTTAATATTTAATCAACCAACTATAATCCGTAAAAGGGAATTACTTGTTGTGTGACCCATAGGTCTCATATATTGAGTGATTAATCAAATTAACGGTCTTAATTGAACCCTAGACAATAAATTAGACATTCTCAATATATGAGGTACGTTGCAAGAAACGTGCAACTACCTGTAACTGAAACATTGGCTATTGTGATAATTTTCTTTCATTCACGAATACTCGATTAAGTCTTGAACATGATGAAGTGTCTATTCAAATAATTTAATCACATTATCTCTAGTCACTAATTGATTATATATGTCACATTTAGCCACAAAGTCTAAGTTGACGTGCATCGACCGATGACTTAGAATTATGACGAGAAAATGAGTGTTCTCTCTAAATCCACTTTGAGGATTGAATCATATTATTGGCTCAACTACCACGCACATGCACTTCGTGATTAACCCAATCCAAGCCATATCTACCCATGGAAGGGTGCAAGCGTCGGTCATGGTCAAAGTCCATCACTCCACACATGTCGTGCATATTGACCTCAAGTCAGCCGATATCATATCGCCCCCACTAATCGAGACACCCGTAGACACATATAGTGGAACTACATCAAACGGTTTTCACTGGATGAGTATATCAATCACCTCTAAGGTGTACTCACATCCATCATGAGATATCTAAGATCTCGTAGTAAGTGAGATCTTACTACACTCTCTAAGAAAAGATGATGCATATCACACATCAATCTCAATCGCGATCATCAATATCCCATTCTTGATGATCCTTTATCTGCATGATTTGAGAATCATGCTTAAGTCATCCGAGTTCTCACAATCTCAATGACAACAATGACTCATGAGAACACAAATAAGAATAAATGCAAACAATCAAACATAATATTTGAATAGGTGTATTGCCATACATTAATATTAAATGGATAATAATATTAAATAAAAACTCGAATATCATCGAAAGATTATGTCCTTCAATAGATTGTCCTCTAAGACAACAACACTAACATAACTTAAAGACAAATCACACTCATTCGGCCCCAAAAGTAAGCGTCAATGTCAATTTATGCTCGCCTCAATCACCGTAAAACTTTTCATACAAGTGTGATCTAACTTGAAAGTTGTCTTCAATTTGCTTATTGATAAAATTGTACCCCCCGTCTCAATCTTAATGTAACTCTTTCCATTTTATTTGTCTCAATCTTAATGTAACATTTTTTAAAATAGAAATACTCATTTTATCACATACAATACTAATAAACAACTCTTCCCACTCCCAACACTTTATCACTTTATCACATATTATACTAATAAACAATTATTTTTACCCTCAACACTTTATCACTATTTCTTAATTTTCATGTCTACACTAAACTAAGACTTCCCATAAGATTGGGACGGAGAGTGTATATTTGAGTCCATTTATGGTCTAAGTTACTATATAAATCTTATTTATTATTTTTTTTTCACTAAAAAATAAGTCTACATAATCTTCCCGCTTTTACTCAACATTTTTATTTAAAATATCTTTAAATAGTTTTCTTATGTTTAAAAGCGCTTTCCTTTTTCTTCCGATTCAAAAGTTAGGCTGCAAAGCAAAACTGCAAACCCATACGCATTTGTTGTAGAAATAAATTAGATAGGGAATTCATTGGAAAATCTCATCATTTCGCCCACGAAGATTTTTGGTGAAATTTGCCAATTTAAAAGGGTAAGCTTTCGATCGGTTACCCGATTTCCTTTCTCTGTGCCGTCAAATCGGTATACCCAACTGATTCTGATGAAAATTCTCGGCTTTTTTGAAGTGTTATTACTAATTGCAGGAAATTGCTAAGATTCCCGATTCGTTAAATATGTAGAGTTTTGGGGGCTTTCATGATTTTATTTCCATTTCTATATCCATTTACGCATTTCTTATTAAATTGGGGGTTGATTCTTCTCTTAGGTAAAGTTAAAATGTTGAGATTCCGTTGATTTGTTTTAGTTAGATATCAACTTTCTGCTAAGGATTAGTTAGAATGACTCTATTTTTGTTAATTTTGCAATAATTCACATGGTTAGTTTGTTAGCTTTATGGAACTGAAGTGGAAATAGATTAATCTGGTTTTTTTGTTCCTTGGAATTCAGTGGCTGCACTAGAAGAAAACATCGATATGATATATAGAATCAAATGGTAGGTGGAGGTTAGTTTTTAGACACTTGATTCACAATTTCTCATGAGTATTGTTTGGCAATGTGAGATTGTGATATTTCTGTTTGGCCGTAGAGTTTTGTTAAAAGCCTTTTTCGGAGACGCTTGGTTCAAATTATTCAATGGGAAAGCTAATGAGAATCATTGAATAATAAATTGCAATGAGAATGATGCTTACGTAAATGTTGGTAGTGTTTTGGTCTGATCTTGAAAAAGTGGAGATATAAAATAATTGTTGGATGACGAATAGCGGAATGATTGAGGAAAATGATTATGGGAGAGGAGGTAGTTAATCAAGATTAAGGATTAACTGATTTTGAGTTTATTGAACCCCGTACAAAATATGATGAGTGTGTTGGTCATCTTTTATTCTCATTAACCATCAAAATTACTTCATGTTCATTCCCATCGAATTTTTTTGAACCAAGCTCCCTCTTAGTTTCTCCTTTTAGAATGGCTAATACAGAAGTTGTGCAGAACATATGGATGCAATTATATACTGTTATTCACCTGTAAAATTCGAATTAGTTACTCATATGAGAGAATCACCATGACACTTGTGCTACTACAGTCATCCTTAAAAATATCGAGAGCATAGGGTAGGTGTTGGCTCGTTATTTTGTTCCCTTTATTCAAGCTTTACACTTGGTAAAAAATGGCATTTAATTACGTTAATCAATGCTGATCATATCACCCTAGTTGGGATAGGAAGGAAAATCACAGTCATGGAAAAACTCATCTGGGAGCCTACTTATGGTTATGCCGATTACTTTTTATAAAGAAAGGAACTTCAGCACAATTTTTTATTACTTATTAGTAGACAAGAGGTTATATGCCTACTGTTGTTCAATGTCTCTTTTTGTTTGCTGTCATGCCTTTAATTTTCTTTTACTTTTTTGTTACTGTGAATGTCAAGGATATGATTGTGAACTCTATTTTCGCCTTTCTCGTGTCTGTTGCATTTGATTGCCCTGAGCCTATTTTGGATGTTTATATGATTGTTTACAATGTCATATTATATTCTTTTTGTTTTTCAGATTGGCTGCTTTTCTTGGACTTGTGAGCATTTACAGAAAAGGTACACCGATAAGAAGTTAGCAAGAAGATGCAATGTCGGCTTCCACTAAGCCAAGGCTTTCCGGGATGCAAAAACAAGTCCTTGCTTTATATAGAGGATTTATATTTAGCAGCACGGGTAAAATCCCCCCTGAAGAACGAAGCAGAATCGAGGCAATTGTGTCTGAAGAGTTCCGCCAATTCCTCCCAGGTTGATCGTAAAAAACTTTCTCTACATTGAGTATTTACTTAGGCGTGGTAAGAAACAGTTGGATCAGCTAAAGAGTCCGGATACTGTTGGACTATCTACATTAAATGTTGATGTTTCTCACACAAAAGGATCTTAGTAACATATTTTAGGATGATTTTCAACATAATACATGACATTATTATCTACTTGGGTAATAATTACTAGTCCAAAAGTTAGTTTTCATAATTCATTGTTATTGTACGCATAATTATCATTATCTCGAAATTTCTCGCACATTGAGTACTCAAGTTTTTCAATCTCTTATATATATGATTCATCATATATATGTAGCTTGTGTGAGATGGTGGATGGGGTAACCATGTGAACCAGGTCTATACATGAATTATATCAGTGTCATGCATAAAAACTATCACTATTTAAATAATAGCTTTGATTTTATACAGTGATAATTTTTGTGTATAATAGTAATAGCTTTTGTACATAACAATGATACAAAAAAAATTAGAGTTCATCATGAACTCAGGTTCACACGAGTTTTTGTCCGGTGAATATAACACATGGGCTGTAGAATATTGTGTGATTTTGTGAAATCACTGAATTCCACGTCTAATATCGACTGTTATTTTATACTATCCTCGTCCTTGAGAATTTACATTCTTTCGTTTGATTCATGTTTTAACGAGTAAATTTTTATTAATATTTAAAATAATAAAATAATTTTAAGAAAGTGGTATGATAGAGGAGGGGTAAGGCTATTATACCCCACTTTAAAAATCACTTCATTACTTTAATTACTAATAAACAATTTGCTCGTTAAAATACGAGCAAAAATGTAAGTGTGTAAATTTTTATGGGACGGAGGGAACACATTTTAATTGCTTGTAATAAATGGTTTTTGTGTATTAATATTCTCCTTTAACCCTGTCCTAATATTCGCGTGATCTAAATAACTTTTAGTACTTTTGCAATCATTAAAATATTTTAACAATCGAAGTTAGGCCTATTCCACAAGCTATAATTCTAACAATATTCCTAAAAACATCGTGTAAAGAAAAAAAATTCAGAGAATCATTCCATTTTTTTATCAATAATTAATTACTAGTAAAGCCGTGGAGATGAGTGACATAATTTAATCACCCTAATTTGAGAGGAAGAAGAAAAGAAGGCACCTGATCCCCTATTACAGTATTTGATATTTTAATTAATGACATTTAATTAACAAAAAGACACATTTGTATGAGACGGTCTCACGATGAGATTGAACTTAAAATGGACATGACACTTTAACACTTTGTAATGGGTGGCTGTACAATTTCTCATTTAAAAAACCGTCTCATACGAATTTTTATCATTAAATATTGAATTGAATTTCAGGATGTGAACTTGACTCTATGATATTCTCCAGGATACATGTAAATTTCTCTTGAAAAATACATACTACGTAATAATATAGGACAAGTAAGAAAAACTAAAAGAACACTTATTATAAATATTGGAGGGAGTATAGTTTTATCTCAAAACAAGAGCATATAATACACTGTATTATTTTGAAGTAAAGATTAATTAAAGGGCATATTGTAGATTAAGTGTGTGTTTTGAAACACTTAAAACAGATTTCAAAAGCACTTATTTTTAAAGCTCTCTCTCACAGCTTTTGACTGATCATGTGGCACATATAGAATCAAATTCTTGTGTTTGAATTATTTATCATATCATATTTTCATTTCAGCGTGACATCACGACAGACAGGGGGCGACTTTTTTTTAACTACTATTTTTAGTTCTTAAGTTACAAAATTATTGTATTCCCCCACCTCTAGTTAAAATATAAATTATTGATTATATAAACAAAATTGACGGTGATATGACATTATACCACAATGTCTTAATTGGTTGTAATATGACACTTATCTTACATTAAATTAATATATATAAACGTATTATTATAATTATTTAAAGAATGGTGGTTAATAACTCCTCCGTTCTGAATGGATTTGTAAGTTTATTAAAAAATCACTCCCAAATTAAATAATTGAATATATTGTAATTCAATTTATTTTAAATTATCTCCTTAAATATTTCAAAATTACATCACATGTTATTATTTCATCATTTAGCTCTTGTAAAAAAAAAAGTTTTATATCATTTAATACTAATAAGTTACTTTCACGTTAAAACTCGTGCAAACAGTAAATATTAATTTAATGGGACGGAGCTTTATCAGTGTAGTTATAGATATTATAGAAACTAATGATAAGATAGCTAATGTGACATTTAAAAATAGTGTATTAAAATAAGAATACTAATAGATACAGTATATGTTTTTAGTGTGTTTTGTGCCTCCTATAAAAAAAAAATTCGATCCGCCCCCCGACGGCGACGCATCAATAAATTATATAATGATATTTATTTTTGGGTTGAGATGGTGGCGCACAATATTATCTATTTCATATATTGTGTTTCACTCTGTGTTCTATAGGGTAGATTAATGACACGTGTAATGAGTAAAAAAATTCAACGAACCACCATTACTCTGAATCCATGTGTTACAGATCCAAAAGTTGAAATAATTTTGGAACACAAAAAAATGGCATAGAGGAATTGAATTGAGACGATGAAGTAGGCATATATCGTGCGTTGTTGGAGGGAGGTTTCTAAATGATTCTTGTTCCAGAAAAAAAACCTTTACTCATTTTAGTAAAAAGGTATTGAGAAATGCCGAAACGGGGTCAGGTGGGAATTTCACCCACCAAACCTTTTAGCTTTAATTAATTATCTAACTATATATAATGCTTCACACCCATTGGCTAAATTTTAAATTTTAAAAAGAAAAAATGTAATATTTCTTCATAAAGAGGAATCAAGAAGTGTGTTTGGAAAGTTTTGTTGGTTGGTTTTATCCTTTAGTAGAAAAATCATATACTTGAGTAGGATTGATCACCAGTTTTATAATCGGTGTTCCACTTTGTATTCCATAATATGGAAAATGACACATGAAATAATAAAAAATATTCAACGAACCACCATACGTTGGGTTCATGTGTTAAAAATCCAGAAGGATGAAACACCAATGAAATACAAAAAGTAGAACAGGGGAATCAAACCGACTTAATTAGTACGTGTTTGATGGTTGAGTGGGTCTCATGTACCCCAGGTGCATCGTGCCATCATAGTAATTGCACGATTATGTGTAAATAAATTACACTTTTTAGTATAACAAATCACACGTTTTTAAAGTACATTATGAGTTCATATTGCACCTGAGTGCATACAAGAACTAACCTGGTTTTTTTTTCTTAATCATGCTTTCAGTACTAATTGCCATCTAAACATCGTCTTGGAAATGGATGTCTCAGATTCTTTCTTTTCCAATTGTGTTTTTGTTCAATTAATATGTTGTATTTGGAGATAACAATCAAAATGAAAAGGATAAGAATTAAAGCATACAAAACTAGTTTGAATCCTTTTCTTTTCTTTTTTAAAAACTAAAAATCCATTAATTACTCAAGAGTAACTACAAATCATATTGAGTATGCCATAAAATCTAAAGGGTTAATAAAAATCTAGCACATATAGTATATATTGACATTACCAATGCATATGCACATATATTCAAGAAATAAAAGTAAAACGATCAATTCTTAATTAGGTTTGACAATTAAAAAAAAATGTATAGATCTGGTTCATGCTATGAATTTAAGATGATGTTTGCTTTTAGTTGGAAATGGATGATGGAGATCATATTATCTCATGAACAATATATCTCATTTTTATTATCTTCATTATTTTTTAAACTTATAAGACAAAAACATGTCAACGATCCAACTATGACATGTGGTTTTTATAATAGTGGAGGTTTATGCAACACTATTTTATCGGTAATTCCATGACATGGTTGATATTTAATTTTAACGTGATTTGTGAGGAGATTTGAAAATCACCGCTTGAATTGGTGATGGGAGAATTCTACTATTTATAATGGAGCAATTACAGATTACAAATAACTTACCCAATATATGGGTGATATACAAGGAAACGGGGAGATGCCTAGGTGTAAATGCCATAAATTAAAACTAGCTTTTCAACTCTTTATTCCTGACTCAACCACTAAAGCCTAACACATTTGTCAAGCAAATATAAGCCTTTATCACACCTTCCCTGAGCCAGAATTTGATTTGTCATCGGTTCTAAATCGCAAAGAACTTATCAGAGAAAATCACATCAACAGGAAAATTTGACGTTAGTTTACTAATAGATAAAAGATTTTTAATGATGTGAGGCACCATTAAAACATCCAACAATTGAACATCTGCAGATAATTTACTAGAGCCAATATGAGATATATTCAAAGCATTGTCATTACCAACAATGACTGAACCGTCCCAGTATAAGGCTCATAAGAATCCAAAGGCAAAGAGGCGATTGGTCATGTGAGAAGAGGCACCTAAATCAAGATACCAATCGGGAGTAGGGTCCGAGACATTGCAAGCTGATGAAAAGGCCTGAGCCAAGTGTGTAGAAGAAGTAGCTTGGCGAGCATTGAGAAATTGGGGACATTTTTCTGCATAATATTCCCCAATTACATATCTCGACAAACAGGAATGTTAGCTCTGCTCCCTCATTATTCAACCTAAGAACCATCATTTGAAGCCCCCACTGTTCCCCGAATTTTTCCCACGGCCAAACTAGAACCTTGATCAAAAGTCTGACCACGAGAATTGTTGTTGCCTAAAGGAGCCCCACCGTGCTGGACACGGCCTCCGAATGATGAACCACGACTCAAGGAATGATCGGTAGTAAAAGCAGTTTGATGGGATGAATAGCACGAAACATAAAATCATAATGTTTGGCTTGACTCAACAAGTCTCAAAATGTCGGAATTGGGCTAATGGTCATAATGAAAGTATCCGCAAAAATCGCCAAATTGAACACCCAGCACCATGCAAAAATCGCAAATTGAACACCCGACCATGCAAAAATCAATGACTCTTATCGGATTCATCAACAGGACGACCAATAGCATTCAATTAATCACACAAAAGCTTAAACTTCTTACCATAATCGTCACCACGGCTAAGAGAAAGAAGCTCTTCCCGAAGCTGATGCTGGCGGGATGCCAAGGAGAAGGCACCCTTCGAAGTCAGCCATGTATCACTCTACTCGAAGAGTCAAGAACCTCGAAAGCGGCATCTTGAGATAGGGATGTGTACATGACAGAGAGGAGCTTGTTGGGGTTATACATGAAAGTATGCTTTTACTTTGTATAACCTACGTATTAAACACTTATTTACTGAAATAAATTATTTATCATTGTTGCTTTAAATATGATTGAATGTTATATATATTTATTGCAAACCGTTCATATAATAGCACATGTTACATTGTAGTTAACGAGGTGATACCAGATCACAGAAGATTATGTTAACAGTCCCTTGTAAACTAGTGCGTGTTTCACAACCTAGATAGACCCGAACAGTCTATTGGTAGAAGTTGATGTGTAAGTCTCAGATTGGCTTGTCTTGACCAAGATATTACACTAGTGCATTCGATGTGCTGAAGCGGACCTGCAGAGAGGATAAACTCATTCGCACTGACTTATGGGATGAAGAGTTAGACCTCAGTGGTTGTTGATTTCTTAATCTCTGTCACTTAATAAGGACCATGTGCGGTTAGTAATTATTGCTTTGACTTATAAATGGGAAGAGAATCATTGAGACTTCGATACCCTATATCTTGGGCAATAATATTAATTGTACGACAGTTGCTAAGATTAATACAGAGAATCGTGTGCTTTCAAAGTCTTGCGTGATTGGTCCCCTTGGTGGGCTCGGAACCTTTATCATACCAAATCTTGCAAGTGGAATTAATTTTCAGGTATGGATAATAAAGCTGAGATGTCCCTACTCCAAGGATAAAGATATTAATTAATATAAAGCTTTTCAGTGGCTTAATTAATTAATGGACTAAATAATCTTAAACACGGGAAATAATGACTGAGAGCCATATTACCGTAATATGGGTTAAGATTGGATAGTGCAATATTAATTATATAGTGGTATTAAATAATATTAATGGACTGAATTATATTGTGGCTCAATATTGGAATTCAGAAGTCCATTGGAAGGTCCATCTTAATTCTCCTAAAGGCCCCTCAAGTAGCCCAATTATAGTCCAATAAATAAAAGGTGCTTAAAATAAAATAAATTTTGTTGCCTAATATTTTGTAATTTTCGAAAATATTAAAGAAAGAGGGAGAATAAATTTTCTTGAAAATATTTTATGGAAAGGATATAAGTATTCTTGTAATACAAGATTATCTCATAAATTCAAGAAATCTCCCACTTGGTATATTTAATAGGGGATTTTCGAAAAATATGTATAAGAAAGGGAAGGAAGATTTTCTTGATTTTCTTGGAAAGATTTTATGGAGAAAGATATGTATTCTTGGAATACAAGAATATCTCATAAATTCAAGAAAGATCCAATCTTGCAAATCTCCTTCATAATTTTTGAAAATTAGGGGCTAAATAAGGGTGTGAGATTTTTGTGGAAAAATACACATGGAAAGAAGAATATATGAGACATATTCAAGATTTCTTGGAGATCAAGAAAAGATCTTTCCTAACCCTAATTTTAACCTAAATTTCGACCACCACCCTCTTATAAATAGGGGATGAATTCATTCATCCCAACACCAATTCCATGTGCTGGAAATATTAGAAATCCACAAAGGTGGTGCAACAATTTTATTTTTTCCTTTGTTTTATAAATTCGCTCATCGGAGAACCTCCCACCTCGTTATTGAAATGAGGACTTGGGAATACTTGAGAAGGACTTTGGTTGGTAGCCGATACTTGATCTTGTCCATCTCGATTGTCTCTCCAATCGGCACGTTTACGTAAACTCCAAGAAATTTCGCATGCTAGATCTTTTTACTTGAATTTTATTTGCATGTCGTTGTTGGGCGTAATATTATTTGAATTCACTTAGGTAAATTTATGCTAGTAATAATTGTTAATTTAAATTTGTGTTTATGAGGTCATCCCGATAGATCCCGGCATATGTTATCCTAACACTGCACAGAGCCTCGTTCGCCTCTGATCTTTCAAAACCTGTAATTTAAATTATTGTTCATTAAAATTTAAAATTGGATAGTAGAACTGTTAGATCTATTTTTTGCGGTATCCAATTGTCATGGCATTTTAATGTGCTTATTTACATGCAAATAAATTATTGGCTTTTTAATTCATTCTTTCGGATTCGCTTTTGCCTCGTGAAAAAATCCACGAGTAGATTAGAATTTGTTTGATTTGTTCAATGTAATAGATTAGTCTAGATCTAGGTTTATTTATTTTTGTAAATAAATTGTCAAATATGATCATGAACGAAGACTTTTAGATGGAGAATTAAAGACGGACGTCCGTGCGGGACTTACATGCGATGCCGAACCGCGAAAGCACGCAGGTAAAGGTTAGGGCGATCACACACTTTTTACCCAAAGCGACAAGCACGGGCAGAAATGAACGCCTGCAAACCAGGTGGGCAAACTTGACGGTGGTACCGCCGACGATCGCGTGCATGGACGTGGAAGAAGGCGCAAGCATCTTTGGCTGGCCGTTAAGGCGAGGGACCGGACGCTATCCGGCCCGCACTCCGTCTTGCATGTGTTGTGGGTGACGGGGCGAGATGGCCGAAAGGACGAGGCATCGCTTAAAGACGCGGACTCGCGTTCGGTCGTGGTTACTTTCGTTTTTCCTGGACGCCGCCCTAACCCAAGAAAGAGGACACTCGTTAAAGAATTGTTCTTGATTCAAGTTTTTTTTCGAGACGAACGATGAAGGCAAAAGAAAAGACAATTTCTCAAGATCAAGATATGAAATTTAAACCATGGCAGTTGGATATATGTGGCCAACGCGATTTATTTTATCTTGATGCTTGTTTTAAATTCGTGCTTTTTTATTTGTTAAATGTGTTTGCATGATTTAAAATTGTCTAAAGAAAATCTCACTTTCGAAAATTACTAAGTATGTTTTAATTGACAAATTTTATTTCGGATAATAAAATTACGCCAATATTGACCTCCATGATTTATTTATTTGTGAATTCTTTTTGGAGAAATTTCCCCAACGGAACGGCCAAAAGATGGTTTTCACATGAATGAATTCCCAAAAGATGATTGTGAATTATTATTAGTGGTGACGATGACCCTCCCAATGAGGCTCGTACAAAGCAAAGTAATAATTTTGTATTTAATCATGGTTATTACTTAGGTATAAAATTGATATGCATATACTTCTCCGAAGTCCCTGTCAATTTTATATCGATCAAGTTGTTTCACTATTAATTTTGAATTAAAGGTTTCTAATTGTTCTCGCTTGAATGTGTTTAAATAGACAGATCACCCAACGTGACCTATTTAAAACTGTTTTTTTGATGTTTCCAATGATGATATTCATATTGTTTTGAGATTTTGATATGAATATTGTGATCGAATTATGTGATAAATTTGTACTTATACAAATTGTTATTTATTTATTCAAAGATGTCGCAACTTTTTAATCCACTGTTTGCTATACTTAAAGATCATAATTTATCTGGTGAAAATTATGTTGATTGGAAACGTAAACTGATGATTATCCTAACCGCACAAAAGCACAAGTGGGTCCTTGATACCCAAAAACCTGATGAGCCAACTAGCGAGTCGAGTAAGACAGAAAAGAAAAAATATGATGACTGGGAGCATTGTAATGACATGGTAAAGTGTACTATTCTGGCATCTATGTCGATGTGTGTTGCAACACCAACACCAAGAATTTACAACCTGCCAAGGGAAATCATGGAAAAATCTTAAGAAGATGTTCCTACATCGAACCACATTGCTAAGACAGATCACCTTCGCGAGAGATGCTCTCGTTGAAAATGGTGGAGGGCACACCCCTAAGGGATCATGTCCTCAAGATGATGGCTCATTTGAACAAACTTGAGGTTCTGGGTGCAGATTATGATCTGGAAACTCAGATAGACTTGGTGTTTCACTCTCTGCCTAAAAGTTTTGAGCATTTTCAGCTGAACTATCAGATGAATAATCGGGGTTCTCCTTGGTCGACTTTGTTGCAAGCTTTGGTCTCAGAGACGGATGGGACACCGGACTCAAGCTTTGGTGGCTAAATGGACCATCTTCATCTTTTTTAGAGCGGAGGCAAGAAGAAGAAAAAGGTCAAAGGCCAAAAGGTCGAACTCAAGCGCCGCCAGGCAAGAGCAAGATGAGGATGCCGGGGGGTATCAAGAAGGATCCAAAGGGAAGTGCTTCAACCATTGGAGAAAGGACATTGGAGGTCCGCCTCCCCAAGCCTAAGAGGAATGGGAAGAAAGGTAATTCTCACGCACTAGTTGTTGAAACTTGTTTAGCGGCAGATGCTACCCACTGTGGGTAGTGGATCTGGATCCACCGGATCATGTTTGTTTCACATTATAGGGGTTCAAATTGACCCGATAACTTAGTGGAAGTGAGATCCTCATCACACTGGGCGATGCTACGAGAGTAGCAGCTGAAGCAGTGGGAGACGTGCACCTATCTTTTGAAGACAAGACTTTAGTTTTAAGAGATGTTCTTTATGTTCCTGTTTTTCGTAAAAACCTTATTTCAGTTTCAAAACTATTTATTGATGGATATTCTGTTCGTTTTTCTAAACAAGTTATTGTTTTTCGTAACAATGTGTTTATCTGTCATGGAAGGTTGTGGAACAATCTCTATACTATTAATTGTGCACACCCCTCACAAAATGCATCTTATAACACATAGACTATTTCAAGCAATAAGAGAAAACGTTCAGAAAAGGTGAACGAGACACTTCTTTGGCATCTAAGATTGGGTCATATTAATCTAAATAGGATCTAAAGGTTGGTGAAAGATGGTTCATTGTCGAACCTGCAGATGGAACCATTTCCAACCTGCGAATCATGTTTAGAGGGTAAAATGACCAAGAGGCCATTTGGAGCCAAGGGGAATAGAGCCACAGAAGTGTTGCAAATCGTTCACACTGACGTGTGGGTCTAATGTCAACCAAAGCTAGAGGTGGCTATGAGTATTTCGTGACGTTCAATCGATGATTACTCAAGGTTGGTACATTTTCCCGATGAAACACAAATCGAAACCTTTGATAAATTCAAAGAGTTCAAAGCCGAAGTGGAGAATCATATGGAAAAGAGTATCAAGTTTTCTACGATCCGATCGTGGGCGAATACCTCGTGATGAGTTTTTGAACTACTGCCGACGAGGGCATTGTTTCCCCGATTATTTCTTTAACCTCTCAACAAAACGGGGTTGCAGAACGGAGAAACAGAACACTCTTAGAAATGGTCAGATCCATGATGAGTTATTCAGATCTTCCCAAGTCGTTTTGGGGTTATGCCTTGGAAACAACGGCTTATGTTCTAAACTTGGTGCCATTCAAATCGGTTTCCAAAACCCCTAAAGAGTTGTGGACCGGCACAAGCCTACCGAGACATCTTAGATTTTGGGGGGTGTCCGACATACGTGCTGAACAAGGAAGCCGTAAGTTAGATGCACGTTCTAACTAAGGTCATTTATAGGATATCCCATGGGAACGAAAGGGGTGTATGTTCTATGGTCCCAAGATCAAAAAGGTGTTAATAAGTACACACTTTAGATTTTTGGAAGAAGACTTTATGAACAATAGAAAGCCCAAAAGTGAGATTACCTTAGAAGCGAAATAAGAGGGCAAACTCCTGACCAACTAACCGCAAGTTGATATACAAGCGTCTGCAAACACACAACCGGAACCTCGACGTAGTGGGAGGGTTGTTCAAAACCCGAGAGATTCATGGGTGTTGCAAGTCGTTTTTTTAATGAGAATTCTATGTGGCTGATTTTGAAACAACTCACAAACAAAATAAGTGCGTGTAATATATTACGGTAAATAACGAAATTGTTGACCGGTTCATCAATAAATGACTACTCTTGGGGCATTCCAAGCCGGGATGTCATATTGCGAGGTTTACATATACAATACACAATACTTCTCGTGGGGGAAAACTTCTCGAAAAGATGGTGATTTGGAAAATATATGTGGGTATTTGGGGAATTTTTTCAAACTCCTATGGAAAAATTTACGAACCCTTTTCTTGTTCTTTTGGATCTATTTATAGTACTTTTACAAGCATGTCTTTGGCTTGGCAAGCATGAGCCGAGACTTTGGTCTTGCAAGAACTCACGTGATGTCGCCAATGCTTTCAACTTCATCTTCCCCGTTGACCTTTGGATTTACTTGCTTATAAGGCATTCTTTTTGTCGTCCATGTCAACTTTTTGCTCGATCGATTGCTTCTCTGCTTTCCCCTTTAACCATATTGATTTTGTAATCGAGCACCTGCCCCTTAACGAGCATATAAAGAATGACTATAATGCTTGCCGATTCGGCGAGCGACTTGTTTGGCCCAGAAGGCAGCACACTTGTTTGGTCGTCAAGGAGAAACACTTGTATGGTTGTCAAGGCGAGCATACTTGTAGCGAGCATATTTGTAGAAGAAAGCATACTTGTAGCAAAGCATACTTGTAGCGAGCATACTTGTAGCGAAAGCACACTTTGTGCAAGACACTTAAATTATTACAGGCGAACACCTCTCCATCGGACATGGTTATTTTAATAATTTATTGATACACGTGTCCCTCCGGCGTGTACAAATTAATCGAGGTGAAAATATCGAACACAACAATACCCCCCAGCTGGGCCGCTTTGTATTCATCATGGGGGCCATTGCTGATATATTGAGCGGGCCTTAAGTGAGTGTCACTGTCTTCAGGTTTAATTTTCAAAATTTTTAAATCCAAAGATCTATAAAAATCATTTTGCCGCCTCAGCTCTTTTTCTTTCTCTTCATTCTCTCTTCTTTCTTTCTTCACATTTCGTTACGTCTGAAATTTCCGACAAGAGCACGCTTATTTCGGTGAAGGATTTCTTCCAGGTAACTACTTCGTACCCCCTTTAATTCCAATTATGACTTCTCGCTCGAAGTTCTCTACCGCTTCAATTGAGTCAAACCATCATAATTCCTCTTCCTCCTCTTACCATCTGATCTCCCGTAGTAAAGCATTAATCGCGGAGATGAACGCCTCGGAGTTCAAGATCCCACCGCAAGTTTGACAACCATTTGCCATTCTTTAAATCTTCTGATTCCGGCTACCCTCAATAGATTAGACTGGATTTAGCCCGCACTGATTTTTTAGATGATTCGGGTGAAGATTCTCTATCCCAACCCCAAATCGGATCTAGGGTTGTAGGTAATCGAGATGTAAATAGGGGTGCCGATCATTTGAGGGAGGAAATCCCAATAACTGAAAATGTTGATGAAATAAGCGAGGATTTGATGGCGAAACGAAACATGATGCTCGATATCCGCATTGGTCTTCCTCATAGCCCAACATATACCGATTATAGTGTTAACTATGATTTTGAATGACCGAACAACCTCCAGGACAAGGGTCAAAATGAATATCCAAATGAGCAAAATTGCAAGTGTGATCGATGTAGATATGCTCAGCCAATTGTATCGGAGTTAAGAGACTCCAAAGGATGTGTTTTTCTGGGCGCCTGGTCCCGATGAGCGAGCAGACCAACCTCCCGAAGGTTGTGTTGCTGTGAACTTAGATACAATGGAAGCGGGTCTTCGATTCTCACTTCATCCGGCCATTACTCACTTGCTCGTAGAATGGAATATCACTATCACACAGCTAATGCCGAATGGGTGGCATATGATCATGAGTTTCCTGACTATGTTCAGCAAAACAAAACCTGTGTACTATCCATCAGCAGCAGAACTTACTCGATTAGTTCATTTGACTCGACCCAAAGGCGAACACGGATGGTTGTTCATGCAGGCGAATGCAAAAATGTAAAAGTCATCGAGGATGTGCCTAATAAGATCAAACGATTGAAAGAGAAGTTTTGGTTAAGTCGGGGTGATTAGAAAAGTCCCGCTTGAGGATGAACCAAATGCCCGCTTAGATATCCCCAATCGATTTTTTGGAATCTGGCCGAAGTATTTTTGTGGTTTTTCTTTTCAATGAACCGATTTTAACTTATTTTCTCAATCTCGTGAATTCAAGAAAGAATGGACAAAAAGACAAACGACGGTTATTTTAAAGAAGATGTCGACAAATCGATCTTGAGCCATACTCGAACTACTCGATGAAGACGTTGAATACTGGCGACCAAAGGAAGAAAGGAGGATTTTACGTGCCCTCACCATCTAGTTGCCCACAATCCAAGCGGTAAGATTGACTTTTATAATTATACCATATATTTGTGCCCTTTTGTTCCTGCTTTCTTTCTTTTTTAATAAATTCTTCTCTCTGACTTTCCCTGCAGCCACTATTGATGATGTAAGCACATCCGAAAGACACGAAATGGCTCGAACCGAGAGACCTCAAGAGCTTGCTCGGGGTTGAGAGATGCTCAACGAGAGCAAACCGGCGAGGCGAGCAGAGTGAAAAAAGCGAGCCGATCAGCGCCCCGGACAGTATGAAATAAGTCGGCGAAGGACAACTCGTCCTTTGTCGAAAGCGGGGATCGAAATGACCAAGCTTCCTCACCAAAGAGATCCGTAGGTACATGATGAGTAAATTCGATAGCTCAACGAAAGCATCGATGTTAATGAAGGCGACCCTACTGTTGATATTACGGAATAAGCGCCTCGGGGGTCATCCGATCACACAAAATTGAAATGGAGGTCGGTACATCTATCACCCTGTGGGACCCCCGAATCTAGACTCGCTGAGTTCCCGGCTCGCTTCTCCGGGATAAGTCATTTATGGGATGGACCCTGCTCCGTGAACATGTATGTTTGCTACTTTGTTGGAGTATCTTCTGTTCCATCTGATTTGGTTGTTTAATTATATTTATTTGCTCGGGTGAACATGCGAGGTTGAGCAGTTAGGCGCCCTCGATGCCGAGTTGAAAGACTATTATTGCTTCTCCTAGTGTCCATAATATTCCTGGCCTTCGAGCATGTCCGTAAAAGTGTGGAGACCCCTATCCCAGCATGGACTCTCGAGCTCGAAGAGGCCACTAAGGGTCCAATGACTTTTGGAAACCATGCGACTTGGCCTAGTGTGACATGGCCAATCTTTTGGTTCTTCTTGAAAAAGCTTACACCGAGTCCGCCTCAACTTCATGCCAACTACGTTGACTCTTATCAATGAGTTTCAAGAGAAGGTGAACGAGCTAACCAGACCCAAGATGAAATGAAGTTGGCTCGGGGACAAGTATCCTCAGCCCCAAGCAAGAGACTCATAAAGCTCAAGAGGATGCTCAGATAGCTCGGGAAGATGCTTTCGCCCGCGCCGAGAGAGCTACGCCTTGCCGGTATGAGCCGCACTGTGAATTGGAAGAGGTGGGTCGGCATTAGAAAAGTTCAAGACGAGCTGAATGTTGGAGCTCCAAAACTCGTAACAGAATCGAGACTACGAATGCGAAAACTACGCTTTCGCCCAACAACTCTCACACAAGAGACCAACACTGCCTCTGTCTTGAAAATTCAAAATCGCACACTGAAGAGTATGTTGATTCCATGTCCACTTTCTCCTATATATGCACCTTTGCAAATGCCATCATTACGCTAGATAAACACTTACTAATGCATTATTATTCCCACTCGTAGCCCGTCTCGAGAAGTACACGATCGACAACCCCCGGACGTTAACCTTCCAATATCCGATTTGAGTGATGCATGCGATTTCTCTAATCTTCCGACGGGATCGAGATCATGACCCTATTTTGGATGGGAAAGATGGTTAGGATGGGATGTTGAAGGTATTTGTCGACCAAACTCACCAGCCGAGAGCATGGTTTGATCGGTGCGCGGCGGCGTAGTGGTCCACCGAAGACGGAGCATAATGTGCTATCCAAATGAAAGCGACGAGGCACGCGATGATGCTTTGAAGTCGTTCTGAAGGGACCGAGCGGCGGGCAAGACTTACTCGATACATTACTCCGCCCACCCCCAATAATGAATTTATTCTTAGTTTTGCTTTGTTGAACAATTTCTCTGCTTCTTGTGTAATTTTGTCTTGTTGAACTTGCTTTGTTGAACAATTTTCTTTATTTCCATTAGATTTGCTTGTTCAACAATTTCCTCTCGATCCGGATAAAGTGGAGGATGAATTTTCTTTGATGAACTCTGATGTTTGTTTTGTTTCCTAGTTTATGCCATCTTTTCTTCCTAATGAATCCCGAACATGATAAGTGTCTATGTTCCACCGACTTCTTTGGTTTTGATTGTCTTATTGAGGTGCAATCAGTTGATCGCCTTATTTAGTCAGCAACCGAGATGGGTTAACTTATGCAACCCCTTTCTTGTTTCGTGATCGCTTTATGTTACCCGACGATCACTATTCCGCTTCGGTCATCTTATTTAGTTACGAATTCTTTACTCATCACTAAGCTTTGTTGTAGGTATATCCGTAAATATGAGTTGTCTTATTTAGTTGCGACTCAGCACCCGTTACCGCTTTTTATTGCGGGTATCTAAGTCTGGTATTTCGTCGTGAACATAAACTTCGCTCGCTCGCCTTTTGTTAGGGTCATCCCCGCTTTAGGTGCTACCTCTCGATAGGCTTTTTAACTAGAAGAACTTAACAAACAAAAATGCTTGAACACGCTTGTTATTCTATTTCAACTTTTACATTTGAAGAAGATTGTTTTATTACACATAACTATAGGACACATCATAGTATGGTTTTGTTAAATTCAAAACTTCATCTTGAAATAGACATGAAATGACCTCATCTCGTCAGCATGAATTGATGTTGACAAGTATGAGACGGATCGACTTGTTTACTTTTCTTCAAGTAATATGCTCGAAAGCAACAAAGAAAGATCAACGTTTACCACTCCCGGACAAGTTGTGATTATGTTAACCGCGTCTACACGAGCATGTGGTGAAAGACGCCGCCGCTTATATCGGCGCTGCAAAAGCCTCTACGCCGCACCATTTTATCCCTTCAGAGATGCACGAGCATCGGCGATCCGCAAGTCGTTTAAATCTTTGATGCCACGACATCCCACCCCTGAGGAGATTTTTTGGGATCGCCAGGGACTATGGATTTATCATCGCTGTAGTTAGCGAGATTAGTTTGGAGCGGCAACCATGACTCGCCGAGCATCTTGAATCCCTAACGAGCACCAACCCCGGCTCGGAGTGACAATACTGGTTAGAAGAAAAATACTTCTCCGGATTTGGATTGGCTTTTCCAAATTGAAGGGAGAGTATTTTCCTTCGCGGATCGCGTCTGAGGTATAAAGCTCGTACTTAAGTAAGTGCGGACACATGATTGAGTCGACAAAATGATTGTTTGAATCGAGTGTCGAAAATTTAAATGCGGAGGCATGCCAAACCAACTATCTCACGATGGCGAATTTTCTTCTAATATGTTTTGCATTATTTTTTTTTTTTCTCTGCTTTTTCTTCCACCTTCTTCACCATCAATACGCTATTTATACTACTATCCCAAACAAGTCTTTGGCATATCTAGTTAATTGTTGGCCCTCTTGCTTTAAATCCTCATTTTTTACATCCATCCTTGTTTTGCGGTTCTTATTCAAGGATTGTGCGTCCTTTTTTTGGTTGCCACCACTTCTCGACTTGTTTTTGACACGATCTTCTATCTTTTAATAGGTCGCCGCAATTTCTTCTAGAAGATCTTAGAAATTTATGTCTAAACGGTGTTCTTTTTCTTCATGTCCGGCATCCCGCTCGCCTTAGCCTAATGGTTGATTATGCCAGTAGCTAGCCGGTTATTGCTCGCTACATCGATAATACTTTTTTAGTTTGACGATTCCACGAATAGGACAACGGAACTCCATTCGTGTCTTCCAAATCATATGCCCTGCTTAACAAATGTTCAAGAACTCGAATGGATCTTCCCATGCTTTCGGCCGAACACACCACTTTGTACCCCGCTGCTCATCTTAGAACCAAATGCCACGCTGAACCCGCATATCTGACTTTGGAGTTGTAGAACTTTTTGATCTTTTTTTGTACATAGCGCCCCCGAATCGACCTCCATCCTTCTTTCTTCCAACAGATTCAAGACTTTGGGGCGAGCGCCGGGTCGTTGATGTGCTCTCCAAAACTCATCGTCCACGGGCTCTAATCTTTTACTTCTACCTACCCATAACAAATTTTCCGCGACCAAATGTCGGGCAAAATGGGCGCTTCCGCCGCTGATGTTCCAAGACTAAATGCTGTGGCAAACGGGGTTTCATGCATTGATATACAATACACAATACTTCTCGTGGGGAAAACTTCTACGAAGATGGTGATTTGAAAAATATATGTGGGTATTTGGGAATTTTTTTCCAACTCCTATGGAAAATTTCTACCCTTTTTGTTCTTTTTTGATCTATTTATAGTACTTTTTACAAGATGTCTCGGCTTTCGGCAAGTAGAAGTCGGACTTTGTGGCTCGCAAGAACTCATGTGATGTCGCCACGCTTTCAACTTCATCTTCCGTCAATTTTGGATTTCTTTCGCTTATAAGGCATTCTTTTTTTTTCGTTTATGTCAACTTTTGCTCGACCGACAAGTTACTCTGCTCACCCTTTAACCATATTGATTTTGTCTTCGAGCACCGCCCTTAACGAGCATATAAGAATGACTATAATGCTCGGCCCGATTCGGGCGAAAGGCATTTGTTTGGCCTGAAGGGCGAAAGCACACTTGTTTGGTCGCTGGCGAGAGAACATCAGGATGGTTGTCGGCGCGAGCATACTTGTAAATGTAAGCATATTTGTAGCGAGCATACTTGTAAATAGCACACTTCAATTATTACTCGGCTAACACCTCTCCATCTGACATGGTTATTTTAATAATTTATCGATACATCGCTGTCCCTCCGACGTACAAATTAATCGAGGTGAAAAAAAATATCGAACACAACAATGGGGATAGGAGAATCTTTGATTCGTCCCCCGGATAATGAATCGTACTGGCCTGCCTGTAAGGCGGTCCAAGATAAGGATTCTCAATCTTGCAAATCGCGATGGAAGCCGAGACGGGCTCAACGGATCATAATCAAGGAGGGAGCTAGTGGAACCACCTCCAGCCGGGGTAAAACCCATTAGATTCAAGGGGTCTATAAGAGAAAAAAGAGACGGACGGAAAAGTCGAGACCTTTAAAGCTAGGCTTGGGCAAAGGATACACCAAAAGCGAGGGTATTGATTATGAAGAAACCTTTTGCTCAGAACCATGCTTTTAAGTCCATCTCAGATTCTCTCGCAATTGTCTTTATCTAGATTTTGAGATCCGCAAATGGATGTCAAGATAGCTTTTCTTAATCTGAGTCTTGACGGCGAAATCTATACGCAATGTTCCGGTTTACTTCATCGCTAAAGGCCAAGAGCACCTTGTTTGCAGAAGCTGAAAGTCCATTTATGGACTAAAGCAAGCATCTCGAGCTTGGAACCAATGTTTTGATCATGTAATCAAGTCTTATGGGTTTGATCAAAACGAGTTTGAAAGTTGTGTGTATAAGAAGATGATGAATCGCCGGTATTCTTAGTACTATACGTAGATGATATTCTCCGCTTCATCGAAACGGCGTAAAGGTTTTGTCGACGTAGGGTATGGATGTCAAAACAGGTTTGATATGAAGGACTTAGGGGAAGTTACCATATTCTTGGGATCAAGATCACCGAGATCGAAAGAAAAGAATGATCGCTTTATCGCAAGCTTCATACATGACATCGCTTTTGAAGTTTATTCAAAGATGCAAGATTCCAAGAAAGGTTTTGTACCTTCAGCACGTAAATCCATCTATCGAAAGACATGTGTCCCAAGACACAAGGGGAGATAGATGACATGAAAGGCATTCCTTATGCGCCGATTAAGAGGGAGTCTTATGTATGCAATGTCATTGGATTTGAGACCGATATTTGCTACGCCGCTGGCATAGTAGCAAGATATCAAAGTAATCCCTAAATCAACACCGAATCATAAAGAAAGAACATTCTAAAGTATCCTAAAAAGAACTTAGGATAGAATGTCAAGTTTACCACGGACAGCTTTTGTTTCAAATAATACACGTATCTGGGATTTTCAATCGATATAGATTCCAAAAAATCCGCCTCGGGTAAAGGCCAGATTGGTTCGGGGAGGAGTCAGAATATGGAGAAGGCATATGTAAATGCATCGCAAATTCTACCATGGAAGCCGACATGTAGTCAACAGAAGCAAATAAAGAAACGCAGTGTGGGTCAAGAACTTCCTATGGACTTGGACGCGCCCGACTTGCCCCAAAGACCATCACTTTTACGGATAATGCCAGCAAGCGATTGCAAATTCAAAGGGGAACCGAGAGCCCACAAGGCCAACAAACACATTGAAAGGAAATACCATCTTATACGAGAAATCAAGTAGAGGAGATATAGAGGTGGCAAAGATCGTGACTGAAGACAACCTAGCCGATCCATTCACAAAGTGGTCCGGTCATAACATTCGAGAGACATGTGGAAGGAATGAGTGTCAAGAAAGGCCGCTAACTGGGCTTGAGTATAAGTGGGGAGATATATTATTAAAGTTGATGTAGGTGACATTAGATGTCCTTTGATAATACATTGGGACGTGTTGTGGTATACTTTAAAAGCAGCATTTGAGTATAAGTGGGAGATTGTTGGGGGTTATACGCGAAAGTATGTTTTACTTTGTATAACCTATGTATTAAACACTTATTTACTGAAATAAATTATTTATCATTGTTGCTTTAAATATGATTAAATGTTATATATATTTATTGCAAATCGTTCATATAATAAAGACATGTTACATTGTAGTTAACGCGGTGATACTAGATCACGTAAGATCACGCTAATAAATCCTCTTTGAAACTAGTGCGTGTTTCACAACCCAGATAGACTTCGACAGCCTATTGGTAGAAGCTGACGCGGTAAGACCTCGATTGGCTTGTCTTGACCAAGAGATTACACTAGCTGGTATCTCGATGTGTCAAAGTTAACCCGCAGAGGGATAAACTCATTCAAGACCGAATTTACGGGATGAAGAGTTAGGACCTCGCCGGTTGTTGATTTCTTAATCATCACTTAATAAGGACCGTGCGGTTAGTAATTATTGCTTTGACTTATAAATGGGAAGAGAATCATCGAGACTTCGATACTCCTATATCTTGGGCAAAAAAATATTAATTGTACGACTTGCCATAAGATTAATACAGAGAATAGTGTGCTTCCAAAGTCTTGGCGCGATTGGTCCCTCGGTGGGCTCAAACCTTTATCATACCAAATCTTGCAAGTGAATTAATTTTCCTAAGATGGATAATAAAAAGCCAAGTTGTCCTTACTCCATGATAAAAATATTAATTAATATAAAGTTTTTCAAAGGGCTTAATTAATTAATGGACTAAATAATCTTAAACACTGAAATAATGACCAAGAGCCATATTACCTAATACGGGTTAAGATTGATAGTGCAATATTAATTATATAGTGGTATTAATTAATATTAATGGGTCAATTATATTGTGGCTCAATATCGAATTCGTGTCCATTGAAGGTCCATCTTAATTCTCCTAAAAGGCCCTCAAGTATCCCAATTATAGTCCAATAAATAAAAGGTGCTTAAAATAAAATAAATTTTGTTGCCTTATATTTTGTAATTTTCGAAATATTAAATAAAGAGGAGAGAAAAAATTTCTTGAAAATATTTTATGGAGAAGATTATCTCATAAATTCAAGAAATCTCCCACTTGGTATCTTTAATAGGGGATTTTTGAAAAAATATGTATAAGAAAGAAGGAAGATTTTCTTGATTTTCTTCTTGAAATATTTTATGGAGAAAGATATGTATTCTTGGAATGAAAGAATATCTCATAAATTCAAGAAAGATCCAATCTTGCAAATCTCCTTCATAATTTTCTAAAATTGTACAAATAAGGATGTGAGATTTTTGTGAAAAAATACATGGAAAGAAAGAATATATGGGATATATTCAAGATTTCGAGATCAAGAAAAGATATTTCCTAACCCTAATTTTTAACCTAAATTTCACCACCTCTCTTATAAATAGGGGATGAATTATTCATCCTAACACCAATTCCATGTGTTTGAAATATTAGAAATCCACAAAATGGTGCAACAATTTTATTTTTCCTTTGTTTTATAAATCGCTCATAGGAGAACCTCCCACCCAAGTTATTGAGTTTAGGACTTGGGAATACTTGAGAAGGACTTTTGGTTGGTAAAATGATACTTGATCCCGCCCATCTCAGATTGTCTCCAATCGGTACGCTTACGTGAAAACTCCTAGAAATTTCGCATCCAGATCTTTTTACGTGAATTTTATTTGCATGTCGTTGTCAAGAATATTATTATTTGAATTCACTTTTAGTAAATTCATGCCAGTAATAATTGTTAATTTAAATTTGTGTTTACGAGGTCATCCCGACAGATCCTCGACATATGTTATCCCAATGAGTAGTTTATCCTTCAACTTCCGTGGAATATGCCCTCGATTGGGGATCGAACCCCGCTGGCCGAGATGGTGGGTGATGGCAATTTCATTTATAGACTCATCCAAGAATCACATTAACTCAAAACAAATCGACCTATGTTCAATTTGGACGATGCCACAAATGATAGTTCGTGGAGTTGAGTTTGATGGCGGAGACCATATTGATCATCGTGTGACAGGAGAGAATCATTAGCAACCACCTGAGATCGCAACAAAGAAGGAACTAGGGTTCAAAATTGTAGAAGTTTGAAACCTAAGGTTTGGCAATGAACGAATGTGTATTGACGCAGTGGAAGAGAAGAAGACGTGCACATTGAGAGAGACACGGAGAGATCGGTCCAGTGAGGAAGATGTCGAAGTTCGACATGAATCCCAAAAGGATGATGGCCGTTCAAAGAAAAGGAAAAGAAGGCGAGAGGCGTATATAAATTTTAGAAAGCGGGTTTCTATATCGTATCTGGTCGATACTATGTGAGGAGATTTGAAAATCACCGCTGAATTAGTGATGAGAGAATTCTACTATTAATAATAGAGCAATTATGGATTATAACAACTTACCCAATATATGGGTGATATACAAGGAAATAATTAAAGAATATTAAATACAAAAATACACTAAAAAACCAAATCTTGATTAATCTTTAGCCCTATTAGCTTAAATTAATGAGAAATTGATGGAAGGTTAGAAAATATTAAATTTTTAACAAGAATAATTGATTTTTTTTTTTTTAAAAGAAAAAAAAATTGAAGTAAAATATAATTGTTAGAAAAATGAGATTGTTCAATCATGCAAAAAATTAAAATTGTTCATTTTTTTTGTAAATTAAAATTGTGAAAATTTTTATCTAATTTTTGTGTGTATCAATTGGAATGCAAGCAAAATGACTTTGGAGCTTTTTTTTTTTTCCCTTTATTCTCGCCAATGACTTCTTTACTAGAAAAAAATGAACGCAAAAATTTAGGACGTGCTTGCTTTTAGTTGGAGGTGGATGATTTAAAGATCATATCATCTCATGAACAATATATCTCATTTTTTATTATCTTTGATGATGATTTGTTGAAACTTATAGAAAAAAAACATGTCAACGATTCAACTATGACATGTGGTTTCTACAATAGTAGAGGTTTATACAACACTATTTTATCAAGAATTTCATAATATGATTGATATTTAATTTTAACGCGAATAATGAGAGATTGACATAATATTATTTACGGACAACGTATATGTACAAGTAATAATAAAATTAGCAATGTGAAATATTTTATTATGCTTAAGATAATAGACATTTAGCATGTAATTAACTTAATTATACAAAGATGACATATATTATAGTATCATGCGCATCCAACTTTGATTTGGGAAAAGGCAGCCGTAGTACTACTAGAACTTATAAGCTATAACCTTTATGCATGCTAGATAAACATTTGACAAAAAACATATATTATTGAAGAGTTATTACGTCGTGAAATTTGTTCACTGGTTTTTTTTTACAAGCAAGATCACGACTAATAACCTTTTTAATTTGTATATAAAGTCACACCCTTCAATTATCACTACTAATATCAACTACTACATATTTAAGCTTGCACAACCGCACTTGACATCTTTTTTTTAAATTTCCAAGCTACATGCTTTGAGAGCGGTTTTAATAAAAAAAAAAGATACAATGCTCAAAAACCGCCCAAGACAACACTTAGAAAAGCTTTAGAAACCGATGTGCATGTTTTTAGATATCGGTTTTGAACCACTGTCTGGGCGTAGTTTGGACAAATGTCGAATCGCTGTCCAAGAGGTCGATAATTAATATATATACACCAAAATCGCTAAACCAAAGGAAATTTTCCCAAATCGTGAATTAAACCAAATTATATGAAGCCCTAGCCTCCTCCCTCCTCTCCCCCCAATCGAACCATCCGCCTCCTCCTCCTCCTATCACCCATCAAGCCTTGTTGCTAAGCTTCCCTTTACCCGCCTAGCTTTCTCCTTCCATAGGTAATTTTTCTTTCTATATATATATATATGTATGTATATATATGTTAGTATATATATATATATATTGAATTAATATTGTGTATATGTATATATATCTTGGTATGTATATATATATATTAGGATTAAATGTTTATATAATTGTGTTTGGTTTGATTAATTAGCTAATTTGTTAGGATTAATTGTTGTTAGATGAACAATTGATGTTTGGTTTATATATTGTTAATTGTTTATATATATATATTGTGTGGCTTTGTTTAATTGTTGTTAATGGGTTTTGTTTAATTGTATGTATGGTGTATGTATATTGGTGTATATATGTATATCTTGTATATTGGTGTATATATGTATATTCGTGTATATATATCATGTTGTATGTATTGGTGTATATATATTGTTGTATATATATTGGTGTTTGATGCACTCAAGGTGTTTGATAATATGCTTGTGTGAGGATTTAAACATAAATTAGTGTTAATTTATTAGATTAATGTTGTTAGTGTTAGGGATGAACAACTTGTTGGAGATGAATACATATTGTGTAGCTTGACTTGATTTTTATGCTAATTTAGATATGAACAATTGAGCATAGTTTTGAATACATATTGTTGTGGATTTAAGCATGGGCTTTTGAATATTGTTTGTTTTTGTTTATTAAATGTTGTTTTTCTCGCTTTTACGTGATCATGTCTCTCGCTTGGCATATCCCGGAGATGATGGAGATGATGATGGATATTCTCGATGGAGATCATGGCGCATATGATCATGGTGCATATGATCGACAACATCCTCGATGACTCGAGAGAAGTGTGACACCGATGCTCCCACCACCACTAGCGACTCCTGGAGAAGCACACTAGGGGTATAGTCACCGTGTCATCTATTAAGAGAGCTCGAAGCAAGGGGAAAACACTTCGTAATTTTATTACAATTGAACAGCTTTGAAATCGAGCAAATATATTGATTGATCGTTGAACCTAATTAAATACTATGTTATTGCAGCTTATCGCTCAATGAGTTTGGACAGCAATAGGAAAAAGAGAGTTGAGTCGTTGTCCTTCTACATCGAGCCGCAATGAGCGTGATCCCTATCGCGGCCGCCAAATGCAAGGATCAAGCGTAGCCCAAAACCCACTCATTTGAAGGAAAGATTATGGGACTAACTTTTGTATGTTAATTATATATTTATGAAAGTTGTAAGATTTAAAATTTACTAAATTGTTATGTTATATATCGATAGACTACATCTCGTGAGGTCTTGACCACGTAAAGAAGAAGCAAATATTGTCACAAGTCGAGTAATGACCAAGAATTTTCTGGACTTGGTCGAGAAGCAACACACGAGATCCTAAATCAAGCCTTACTCATTTAGTCCCTCCAGACGTAATAGCCCTATGGTGGCTCCATATCGAGGAGTTTGTGAGCAGAAGCTATGGAGGATGATTTTCAGTTAAAATTGATCAATGTCATTTCAATTTCTAATGCCCTAAGTTTTTTAAAATGTTTATCATATTTCTATTATAACGTAGAATCGGCAATAAAATCACGATCAAGCCAAGTCGATGGAGGCGCGATAACGTGGATCGAACAAAGGTTATGCGAATAAGAGAAAATATGGTGAGATCAAAATCTTAACTTTTAATTTTTTTATATATTCACTTTTAATATATCTAATAAAGTGGACATGTTCATCACTATCGTAAAGAAAGAAAGAAGAAAAGTTCGGAGAGAGGAGCGCTATTGTTACCCACTTCGACTTATTTCTCGACTACCGTAAAGGTCGAGAGACGGAATATTCACGATCCCAAAGGTACGCCGCGATCATCGGGTTAAGGGTAATCTATCCATTAATTTATCTTTTCAATTACAAACTATTATTTATAAACAAATAATTAAATAATAATCTTTTATTTTGTGATTCGCGAGCGTCTATCTCGCACCACGACGCTCGAGCGACATCCGCATTATCGGCCCCGGCGATCCGGCTTTGACTTCGCTATAGGTCGCTAGGAGCATCCCTACGCCACTGAGTGTCCGACATGACGGACGAAGACATCGCTAAAATGACACTGTCTTTCTGCCATGAATAACAAGGGTATACTAACTAACATGTTGCCAAGTTGTTTTAAAGATGTGGAACGCTTGAGGTCCGAGAGAAGAACGAAGCCACGGAATATCGCCGAAAGGAGCAAGCCAGGAACATAGTGGTCGCTAATGCTATGTTTTCGTAACCCTAGACGACTTTATCGGGAGGCAAAAATGCCTCTCGTGCATCGACATGCATGTCTCACATTTGCTTTTAATTAAAGACTAGTGTATTAAAATTTTCTAACTAAATATCTTATTCAATACCAACCACCTTTTGCTACCTTTTATTTGGAGGATCCCGACCGGTTGGTGGCCACCCGTGAACGCTGGCATCAGCTCCCATGGAATGATTCATGGTCATTCCATCACCCTGGTTTCCGTGAGGGTCACACTTCGATGTACATGTCGGATAAGAGGATTCAAATATGCAAAAACAATCGATGAAGCCCGCCATAGTTTTAACAATGGGTCGGGCACTTTATCGAACGCCGGCAACTTGGTCTCTAAAGACCACGAGGGTAAAATATATGTTATTAAAGTTCATTATCTTATTTGTGGTTCTAAATAATATTGCAAATTAATTGTAGAATCTGCGGAAACACCACAAATGCCTCTAAGAAATCACCACAAAAGGCTAAAGAGAAATCGATGGGTTTCTTGATACAATGAGGAGAATCTAGGGACTCCACTTCGCCGGACTTGGTTATCCCATGACCTGAGACTTAGATCACGATGATTATGTATTAATATAGTATGACCTGATGGTATCGTCTAATGCTTTCTAGATCGTCCATAGCTTCCCATGCTTTCACTTTCATCGTAATACTTTCCAAGAATTCGTCAAAATGAGAACACGCGTGAAGTCTTGAATGACGAGTGGTTGAGTGTAACCACCATAGCCGCTTTTTACCTCGTATGTGTTTACTAATTCTCAATATTCACTTTCTCAGATAGTTTAATTTTCTTTTTAAATATTAATTAGCAGATATATGTTGGTTAAAGATATTTGGGTGAGACATATCTCCGTGAGATGTCCGAGCAAGTGGAATGTATTCCTTCGCTCTCCCCCGTGTCTTCAGATATCAAGTGATAAGGGCATGCACCATGGATGGGTTAGTTAATCATATGTTGAATCAAACCGGAGCGATCATCTCATTTTTGGCCAACAAATGCGGGGTAAGTGATAAACATTTCGTTAAAATTTGTATTCATGTTTATAATATTTGCACATATATATGTTAAATCTGCAGCTAATTTTAATATTCTCAATATAATATAGGAACCATCATTGATGGTCGCCATACACATGAATACATTAAGTGTGTATTTTATGGACCCAAAGACAGATGGAGTTTATTCAAATCGCCTCCCATCTCGCTTCATATATGGAAGTAAGTTCATTTTATATTCTATACAATGATTGTTTTACTTTTTAAAATTATGCATATTTAATCTATTTTTTATTTTTTTAATTATAATAATAATAAGTGATGACGATGTATCGAGTCGCCTTAGAGTCAAAGTTCAAGATCTAAGTTAAATAAAGTGAACTCGGATTAACATTAAGGTAAATTTAATTTAGTAAATTATCAAAATTAATAGAAAAGAAATCATAATTGTAATACGTGATTATAATTGTTAATCAACAGTTCCGAGGCAACGGTGATAATGAAACATTGTGACATTTTGTGTGGTCTTTTATTGAAGATATAATCCGCGCTTCTAACTAACATTCCTCTCAATGTAAGTCAATTTATCGATTTATTTAAATTATTATCGATTGAATAAAAAATTCATACTATATTGATTGATTCGTTGTTCGGTTAGCTTGTTCATGAACGGAGCTCAAATCTTACTCTATGAAATGACCTGAGAAATGGAAAAACGATTGATTCGAGTACCTTTAAAATCGATTCTTATATTCATAATGATATTGAGTGATCGTTGTTTGAAAATTTTGATAGCATGTAATTAAATTATATATTTTTGATGATATATATTTCATGTTTTGGTGTATTAGACGATGCTTATGATTGTATGTTTATTTATTTCATGACGTATGTTTATTTATTTGATGTTTTGGTATATATATATATATGTTGTATAAGTTTTGGCTTATGGTTTTATTATAGAATTTTTTGCTTTTATGGTTTATGGTATTGGACGATATAAGTTTTGGTTTATAGTTTTATTATAGGATTTTTAAAATATAAATTAATAATTAAAAAAGATATTACAAATGTTAATAAATCACCGCTCATCTAACGAATAAAATCTAAATTATAAAAATTATGTTAGACAATGATTATTAACCGCCGGCCCAAGACTCTCTCTTGCAATGCGTGAAAAACCGTTGTCTGTCAAACACATTTCTTGACAATGTTTTTTATCGTTTGTCCCGTGACATATTTTGGAGAAATGTTATAACCGCCTCCAAGGTCATTTTTTTCACAAATTGCCTAAGCCCAAATGTGTATTAGTGATCCTCTACTATAATATGAGTCATACTCTTCAATGTTATGGAAGAATACTTTTTATAATAAAAAAATCACACTCTTCAGTTATCACAACTAATGTCCGTTAATAATATAAATGACACTCCTTAATCGGTTTCACTTATTAATCTTGTGTGAAACTTGTTCACCTTATACTTTGCCATGATTGGAACTAAAACATGGATGAGATCAAGCTATAGATAATTAGCAAAGTTCATTTGATCATATCACATAATTGTGACAAGAATATATATATCCCAAGTAATATATGACAACAATAATATTGGGATGATGATTGATGGGAAAAAATAGGTCCCTACAGTTGGCTGCTTCTCATACTTGTACTATATCATGCATGGATGGGGGAAGGACCATTAAACCACATATTCTCCATGTGATCACATGTGAGAAACAAGTCCCCCTATAGTTTTTCACACTATACATATTATCCAATTGCTACAACTGAAACCTCACACCTAGCTGGTTTGTGGTCCACTAAATAATATTGGATTGCTCTTTAAATTAGTGTTATATATCTATATAAAGGAGATATTCTCTCTTCAAGATTATGTGGTGTAATTAGGATATTGCTGGTCTTGTATTTTATGCTTGATCAAACAATCTCAAGTGGCTGTAATTAGTGTATTAGGTCAAGAACCGATTGGTGAATTTGAAAGAATTTCATCTCTATCTTAAAGTCCGGGTTACAGAGAGATGCTAAATTAATTCATTTATACAATTTTCCTAACACTCCTTCAATCAAGGAAATTTAATTTTCTTCTTTCATCATTCTTATTCGACATAGACTTAATTTGACAGCTTCACATATTTATAGAGAGTAATGTTATTGCTTATATGTTTGCTAAAATGCATGTAACTAATGTATGCAAATGTGAGTGTCCCGATTTTGTGTGCATATTTATTTTTGAATATGCATAAGGATTTTTTTTTCTTTGCAAGATAATTCATTTTTTAGAGAGTTTCCATTTTTCCTCGACGGTTTTGCCCCAAATGGGGTTTTACCTTAGCATGGTTTTTAGTGGGGCTCACCTCCCAGACGAATTTCTTCAGGTACTTATGGTTATAGGTTTTTTTTTTTTTTTTATTTTAGGTTTTAGTTATTGGTCCATCATTAGGCGAGATTCATCGAAAGTGGACAATCACTATGCCAAAAAATTGATACTGTAAAATCTTAAAAAAGACAATAGGGATGGACTCTACCCGTCGTCGAGGATTAAAAAGCCGTTGTCGAGGTAAACCCGTTGTCAAAACTTCATGAATGTGGGATGTTCCACCAAAGACAATGAGTTTTATTATCCATTGTCGTACAATGTTGTATATATATATATTTTTAATTACTAATTGACTAAGTATAAAAGAATACTTAAAAAAAAATCGCCTCCTTTAATCACAATCACGCCACTCACTAGCTAGGGCGTGAGCTTGAAGCTTGAACCTGCAATCTAATCGAACTCGTAACGAAGGCGTGAAACTTCAAGTTCCGATATCACGAAATAATTTTTTTTTAGTTCAATCATCGTCATCCACATACCAAAATATCAAACCAAAAAAGGGGGAAAATGCCTGAATTCTGGTCTTCCTCTTAATCAATTGGTAAGGAAAGGGAGTAGCCATCATATAAAGTTCCTTTCTTATAATACCTTCACGTGGGTCATGTGATGTAAGTGGTCACAACTCATGTCTAGCCCATGTTTTTTAATCTTTTATATATTTCATTTGTTCAATGATATTATGTTGGAGTTCGAATATTGTTGCCCCCCACTCCTCATATTCGCCATTAATATAAATATAAAAAATGAATTAGAAAATATAAAGAAATTAAAAAGAAATGCCCACAATGGAATCTTAGATTCTTCTTAACCCTTACAACTTAGCTCAATCCCTACCCACTTAAATGGAACAAGAATCAAAAAACATCATTAGTACGTGTACCCTAGATAACAATGCCATGGGTCCCACGATATCTAGGTTTATGATCAATCAGAGAACTTTCTGCAATATTGCATAAGATAATAACATAAAACTATAGTAAAAAATTTTGTAGAGCGAAAAAAATAGAAGTTCACGTGGTAAACGATCCGGCTGAAGTCATAGACATACGCAAGACATTTGTTTATTTTTAATAAGATATTCGTATGTTATCGCCCATACGACATTACAAACAAAACATGTAATCTTTCTTTAGAAATAAAGACTATAGTCATGTGACTCAACCCGACCTAATTTTGAACAATCGAGATTTTAATTTCTACAATCGAGGAATATTGCACCGTACAATATTACATATAATTCTTTATTGTTATAACAACATTACAAAAACCCCATCCTTTTCAAACCACTATGAATTAAGTATCTTTGTCTTGTTTTATCTGCCCTCACTCCTATATATACCCTGATACCCATTCATTCCTACACCATCATCCTCAATCTCATTTTTTCCTCTTCACATTACAAAAAAAAACATCAAAACCCCCCCAAAAAATGTCAGGAGTTTGGGTTTTCAAGAACAATGGAGTGATGCAATTGGTCGAAAAATCCGAAGGATCACAGCGGGGGGGGGCCAGTGTAGCTTCGCCTCAAAGAGGAAGGTTCTAGTGCACTTGCCGTCGGGAAAAGTGGTTTCTTCGTATTCTTGTTTGGACCAAATCTTGAAGGGTTTGGGTTGGGAAAGGTACTATGATGGAGATCCTGATTTCATCCAATTCCACAAACGTTCTTCGATTGATCTCATTTCTTTTTACCCTAAAGATTTCTCCAAATTCAACTCCATCTACATGTACGACATCGTTGTCAAGAATCCGAACGTCTTCCATGTTAAAGACATGTAGGGCGATATATCAATTTCGACACCATCGACCCAAAATGGGTCGTTACGTTTTCATCTTTTTTTTTTTGGTGTGATTATAATCTTTCTCTTGTAAAGAGCATTTGTTTATAGTAGTTGGTTTTAATTTGGTTTGCAATGGGATTTTAAGGTTGTTCGTATGGAGAGAGTTTGTAATTAATTAATATAATTAATTTTGCTTGTTTTTGGTTATATATATATAAATGAATATCTTGGCTTTTTCACTTCTCTATATATCGATCTAGTTACAACTTGTATATGTCGCAATTAATAATAATTATTTTAATGTGGTACGAATGGTTTTTGCATAGGGCCACGTGGTTGCAATCAACATGAGGCTACATGAGAACGTTTAGGTACGAGGAAGATCCTATTTATGATCATGCATGTATATATGGCTCGTACTAATGCATGTGACTCTATTAATTTCTGTAAATATATATATATATATTCATAGTCATGTCCTATGATATAGCTAGATGAATCCTGATATTCTGATCATAATTATGTGACTGAGAGTTTGTGTGTAGTGTGTCTATATTCATATCCATAGCTCATTATCGGTATTTAAATCAAATTCATTTCATAATTTTTAAATTGTCTCGCAATTATCAATATTTTCAATTTATTCCCACATGTATTCATTGTTTCAATAAAGTCTCAAATTGCCATAGATCGATCAAAAAACACTCAAAACAAATAATGCTTTTTAGTCGAAAAATTAGGATGGGTATTTAATTACATAAAGTCAATTTTGTATGGGACTAAATTGAACATATTGACTATTATATATGACTAAATTGATAATTCACGGGACCATTTCAATAAAAGATAAAAAATTATACTACCTAATTTGGTTTGAATCATGTCGATTATCTTAATAGCTTGAAGGAATTAAACCAAAATAATCACATAACTTTGCACATTTATTGAAATAGTCTCATAATTATCAATTTTTTCAATTTAATCCCACATATATTCAACTGGATCCAATTTAGTCTCAAATCGCTCCGGAGGTCGCCGAAAATTGCTCAAAAAAACGATGTCGTTTTTGTAGGTCCTAATCTATGCCGTCCCAATTTTTTGATGGAATATGTAAGAAACATGTTCAAAACAAAAGTCGCTTTTGGGCAATTTTGAGCGGCAGCAAGCTTGGGGATTAAATTGATCAAATTAAATACATGTGAGATTAAATTGAAAAAATTAATAATTATATGACAATTTCAATAAATGCAAAGTAATAGGATAATTTTGATTTAAATTCCTGATATGTGTAAATAAATAAAGAGAAAATGTAAGATGGATAGGAAAGAATGAAAATTATTGAGATCAATTCATCATCTAGATATGCACTGCAGTCCAAAAGAATTAAACAATTGAAAGCTTGATTTAGATCTGAACCCTCTACTTCAAATTTGACTCTGCTTATTTAATTAATTACTAGCATATATATATATATATATATATATATATATATATATATATATATATTGGCTTGAATAACACGTAGCACCTCTAGCGATGAAAAGTGTGGAAAAAAGAGGTATTGGAGTAAGTTTGATGTAAAAAAAAAAAAAGTACTAAATTGACCATTATAATTAATTTGCATACATATTAAATAAATAGTTATTCCCATTCTTTCTACAAAGTTTCGACCTTTTAAATGGCATTTAAATTTCTCATGGTATCGAGAGCTCAAAGTTGTGGGTTCGATTCTCGTAAAAGCACTCACCCATTTAAATTGTTACACTCTGTTAAGTACCTCTTGAGAAGAAAGAGTAATAATAATTCGATCCACGAGTGATGAAGATTGAGGAAAATTAAATAAATAGATTATTCCCTACTGAGACGGAATTCTCTCAGCACAACTTTATTGAAACCAATACAAAAAAAGAAGTTATAAATTTTACTTGCGTCTCTCACTCTCTAGCCTATAGGTACAAAGTACTCGTATCATTAATGTTCATTCTTATTTTATAACATAAGTGACATCTACACGAATCAATATATTATTTAAAATTTCTAAACGCATACTAGCTAATTAAATGTGCACACACATGACATAGATCGGAAAATTAGCAACAAGTTACATTTTTTTAAGGTAAATAGCAACCATGTACAAATGAGATTGCATATACAGGTAAAATTGCATATATAAGTGCAATTGTACCTACATATATACAACCATTTTGTACCTGATTGCTAGTTTTTTAAAAAAAATGTACCTATCAGTAATTTACCTACATAGACCGCTCCACCAGTTCAGAAGTTTTTGAGAAGTTAGAATTTCAAATCCCATTCATGCATAAGAATATTTAGATAGCTAAATTTGATATTCAACTCTTTAGTGAAAAAGGTCCCCATGCAACAAAAAAAAGATATACTCCTTGGCATGGGGCTTCACGTGATGGGGCAAACTTAATATCTACGTGTCTCTAAATAATTGCAAACTTCTTACTTTTTTTTAAAAGACATAAGCAGATTTTTAAAAATGAAATTATGTTGAAAGATTCAACTTATTTATATTGAATCGTCTAACTATTAATACGAATCGCATTGGCTCAATATAAACAAATTACATATTTAAAATACACTACGAAAATTGCTGATAACGAATTCAAATCTTATTATTGATCAACTTATTTTTAAATATATGATCTTTGCGCGTACCCCCACCTCACCCACAATTAGCTATTTCTTTGAATACTTTTGAGAATTGACATTTTCTCCTTTAGCTACATATTTTTTAATGTACATTAGATATATATATAAATATATATATATATATATAAATCACCATTTGATATATAAACACGAAACATCATCTTTATAGGGTCCAATGATGATTTGGTTTTTCCACCCCAAATTTTATTACCCGCACTAAATAATTCAATTATTGTTTTAAAAAAACTTACACCCTAAAACCTAAATCATGAACCCTAAACCATGATCCATTTCAGATGCATGAATCCACTAATCACTTGGCCCAAAAGCTGAAATCCGACGGGGAATCCACAAAATAAAAGCTTTTATTTAATTTAAATCGTACAAGCTAAAAATTCCGGTATCTTTTTTTTTTTGATATGCCGTAGGATATTTTTTATTTTCTAATATCAAGAAATTGAATAATATATGAAATTCAATATTATGTATTTTCACATTGAATCCCTCAAATTCATTTTATATTTAGGCTAAGTCTTGTATACATCCAAAGTCAGACATCACAAGACTCATATCAAGCATTTTAAAGTAAACATGTAATTTATTATTTTGGAAATATACAATTTATTTACACTGAACCCTTCTGATTCTTGTTTTTAAATCTTATTTATAAGTCAAGACAGCCAAGCATTCGGATCTTGTGCATCTACTCTTATATTACCATACATTTAGTTAGGCCCAGGTCTCTTTTAATAAAATAACACCACGAGATTAATACACTTCCATCGATTTAGTGCACTCCCCATACTCTAAAAATGCCCTTACATCTTTTTTTTCTTTTCTCAACGCCCGGAATTCTGATATTTGCACGAGTTATACAGATTCATCTGCGCCAGGGCGTTTTTGTCATCATTAGTCATTCCCCTCTCACATCGCGCTCCATCGCCTTTTTTCTCTTTTTATTCTTTTTTTTTTTTCTTCTTTTCGATATTCAAGATCCATAATCTGTTTTTTCTTTTGTTTTTTTTTTCGAAATTTGTGATTTTTTTTTTTACATTTTGACTGAAATCTGTATAAATAAACATATTTGAAGACTAGAATTGCATGTTGTATTTCTGTTTTCTTGCTGATTTTTGGGGGTTTTTAAGGTTTATGTAAAACACGTGATCTACTATTCATTTTTCAAAACTTCAGACATTTATAAGTTAATTTTAGTGAATAATCTGGGCAAAAGATCTGTATGGCGGAATCGGTGGCTGACCAGTTGCTGTGGGTATAGTTTATAAAAAAAGGTGATTGGTTGTGAAATGTAAGATTTTTTTCGTGACTTTCAAAAGCCTGATATTCAATCCGTATTTTCAAAAGTTTTTAAAAATCTTGGCAGATTCATCACAAATTTTAAAATCTTAAAAAAATTTTTGATTCAGCCGGTTATGGATTTTAATCTTTATGGATTTTCTTTCGATTTCTTTAAAATATAAATGATTTTCATTCCTGTAAATCTTCTAAACAAATCCGTAGAGATTTCTTCTATTCTAAGAACTCAAGACGAAGCGTTAGAAGAAAAAAAACCTTTGTAATTTTTCTTTTAAACAAGTAATACTATTTTATTTAAAATTTATACTTTTCATCTAAATAAGTTATACTTTTCTTTTTAAACAAGTAATACTTTTTTATTTAAATAAGTAATATTTTTCTTTTAAACAAGAATATTTTCTATTTAAACAAGTAATACTTTTCTATTTTAACAAGTTATACTTTTCATCTAAACAAGTTATATTTTTTCTTTTAAACAAGTAACACTTTTCTTTAAACAAGTAATATTTTTCTACCAAACAAGTAATATTTATTTAAACAAGTAATATTTTTCTATTTAAACAAGTTATATTTTTCATCTAAACAAGTTATACTTTTTCTTTTAAACTAGTAATAATTTTCTATTTAAACAAGTAATTTTTTCTATTTAAACAACAATATTTTTTCTATTTAAACATACTTTTATCTTCTACTACCGCATCAGCTACTCTTCCTAACGCCGTGAAATCATTAGATCACCGCCGAT
>JBBCBC010000029.1:0-183849 GCA_037126765.1 Stenogyne calaminthoides | reverse complement strand
TTCCACATATCATTGATCAAAATCAAAATGGCAATGAGGATATCATAGTGAAAAAAGTTTTATTGAAGCTAGGGCTTGTTGTTTCTTTTCACATCCTTTTTGAGTTGCAACTGGAGAGGGGGATTCAAAATGTGTAGAGAATAAAACAACATCACTTTAAAATGAGCTGACTTTTAGATAATTGTACGATAACTTTCAAAGCTAAGATGTAAAAAAGAAAAAGAAAATATTCCATCCTTAGGAACAATCCTTACTTGAACAAAACATACCCTTAGGAATTTGTTGATTTTATTGTTAATTTTTTCTACTATATGATGAGATTTAAATAACAATATTTTGATTTTACATGTTCAAGTTTCCATTTACATGTTTCAAACTTGTTATTTTTATTTGGACAAAAACTTGTATAAATTTGGTTCATGCTATGAACCTTGTTTTTAATTCATGACATTTGACCCTACTCAAGGTATAATACAGGTCTAGTTTAATAGTTTAGAAAAATGTGTTGAAAATGAGTCAAATAATACAAGTTCATAGCATAGACCTAGTTCACGGGAAACCAACTCTTTTTTTTTAAGGGGTGTTATTGATTACATTTGATTGGTTAATACGGTTAATCTCCCATAATTTCATGCATTACTTCTTGGAAAGATTCCCAAATCCTGTTGATTGGTTTAAGAAGAGACATTCAATTGAACAAAATTCTAATGGAGAAAAGTTAGAAAGGCGCACTATATGTATATTTACAAGAGTGACATTTTCTTGCATCAGGGCCATCACATTATGAACAAAACTAAGACACCCCTAATTACAACTTCCATAATTAAATGAGCATGTCTGCATAAGTTTCTATGCCTTGACTGTTTAGACATCGTTTCAGCTTGCATGATGCTCGACTTTCTAGTTGTCATACTCTCTTCTTTGATACCCAAAACCAGTCCCAATTTCCAATGGAAATTTGTGTCTCCCATATCCGATCCCAAATCTCAGTCGAATTATTTACCTCTCCCTGTGAATCTGAACGGAAGAGATTTCGAATGTGTTGTCTAATCGGCTGCTTCAATACACCCACTGACCCATCCGAGGTTTCAATAGTTTGGCCAGAAGTAAGCATCTGCAGAAATCAATGTCATATATTCTCAGTTAGTGTTCGTCTATGAATATATCATATACTTTTCTTGGAACGAGGGACATACTATGAAACGTAACGAACAATATGTGCGACAACAACTATTATAAATTGCAGAAAAGTTAATAATGCAGTGTTTTACATATTCACGCAACTATAAACAAGAGTTGAGTACATGCCCCCCAAGCAATATTTGTTCAAAAAGGATTGATTTGAGTGATAAGAGACCAAGTTCCACTAATAGTAGTCTTTAACATGTCTTTAAAGAATGTTGCTCTTAAAAGTGAATGAATTTATTAGTTCTGGAAATTACTCTTACCATGAATTTTCAGGAAGCAAAAGAAGTGTCAGAAAAAAAAGGACAAGGTAGAAACGTGCGGAACCATTACCATTATACCAGCAGTTCAGAAGCACAAGATGTCCACATGATTAAACAAAGTAATTTTACCATAAGCCTTATTATCACACACACATACATGTGTATGAAATTAGAAATAATAAGATACTGCAGCAGAAAAGAGACGAGAACATGCCTCTGATTTAAGATGGTAAAGAAATTACCTCAACTCTGTATTTTCCAATAACTTCATTAGGAAATAAAAAATCATTACTCTGATCAGATAATCATTCTCCTCTCTTCTTTACTTCTACCATCATGTCTCACAAGTGTAACTAAATCATTAGATAACCAATAGCAGACCCAAGGATCTGAGCAAATCTAAACAAGAAATTGAAGAACGAAACTAAAAAAAAGGTAATAATTAACCTATAAGCATAATTAAAACCTATATGTAAAGAGAGAAGATGGGAGCGAGTCTGTGACGACTCGAAAGAAGCCACATAGAAAAGGAAGACGGAGGACCCGACATGCACAAACTGACCATCCTAACAATATTCCCTCTTTTATATAGCATATTATCCACAAAGAAAAACCAGCATCTTCATTCTACATGGATATAAATGATTAAATTAATCAAAGCGAAATCACAACCAAAAGTCCCTATACCAAAACAATTACACAATCATTCAAGTTGGTACCTCACTTAATTATAGCTCTTTTCAATGCAAAGCGAAATTAAGTACTTAAATCTAGCTCACAAACACTATACAATCTCTTACTAGGGAGGAAAATGAATAATTAGTGGATGCAAAATACCTAGAGCACATCAACATTAATAGTGAAGAATATAAAAAAAAAGCGAGAACTACCCAAAGTACAAACTACCGAGAGGAGTCGATTTTTATACCCAAATCTGGTTTTCACAAAAAATTCCACACCGTGCTCTCTGTCAAGCAAATTCCAAAATTCAATCCAAGATTTCCGGAATCCAAACCAAAAAATTTTATATATCTGCCACGAAAAGAATGTTCGAGACTCCAAATTAAAAAACTTCATCGCAAATTCCGAAAATCACCGCAACGCTCTCGGATCCTCTTATCTTCGAAAAAATCTACCTCGTGCGACATCGCGCGACCCTCTCACGATTTTGAAATTTGGGATTTGAGGATTTCACTAGCCAAATCAATGAATTTATTTGTTTGATGTTTCCAATAGAGAAAAGTGGGGTATTGATTTTTGGAGATTGATTAGAGTTCTCTCCAATGATTGTATCACGGATGATCAGAGAGATTGAAGGTGCGAAAAGAATCAACAATTGAGAAATTGGACGACAAGGGAGAGTGGTCGCCGGCGAATTGTGGGCAACACCAGAAAGGATTGTGATGGTGTATGCAGTGCAAAGCCACGGCCGAATTAAGTAACACCGAAACGGTGGTGATCCTTATTCTCACAGCGTCATGCGCCATGAATCAGCAACAACACCGGGAACTATGGTGATGGCTTCTCGATGAACATGATTCCCGTGAACTGAATTGTATTTCGTGAATTTGAAATTATTATTTAGGTTTATTAAATTGTGGGTTGGGTTATTTGTTTTTTAGGTTTAGAAAAAATAAATTTAATATATTATTTTTTTAATTTGACTTGAGAGAGGTTAAAATGATAAATGAAAAAATATAATTTAAAAAATAATTTAGAAATATTAAACTTGTACAACAGGTATCCGACTAGTACGATAGAGTACGACGACACATGGCGCAATTTCAGACTCTGGCTATTGACAATCAATACAACACCCCGACTGTTGTAAGAAACACCCATGTCTAGTTATCTAGATCTTTGACAAATACTTCTGTGATCCCAAAAGTTCATGTGTGTTCTTTTTTTCAAGTATTACTATTATACTTACTCATTATCACTGTTATGTATATGCACTATCATCAATGTATACATTGTATAGATTATCATTGTTAAAAAATGAAATATTTTTTAAACAATGACACTAAAAAACCCTACTCAAGAACTTTAACCATTTGCGGAGGTTTGAGTGTATATGCTACTTTAATTCGCATTAGATATCATTGACATTCATTATAATATGATGTATTAATCCGAATGAATTTTTAAATATTGTTTTTAATTTTGGAGGACTTTCTTGCGAAATATTTCACCGTGAAATATTAATTATTATGGAAATGAGCTGAAAATTCGTGGGTCCTGTCCGGATTGAACTGGGTCAAGCAGATATATCCTTAAAACTCGCACAAAGGCAAAACAGAAAAAATTGTTCCTAGTATGTGTTACTATAAAGACAAGTATGTGTTATTGTAAATGCAATTATGTATTACTACGTTGTAATAAAAAAAAAATCTTTTACTAATTCAATGGTGTAATCTGGTAGTTTCAGTCTTTACTTAAGGTAGTTGGTCACACGTTAGAAGAAGAGTCAGATAAAAAATAGAGGGGAAAACGATTGAAAATAAAGGGAATGTCGTTTTGTCCTTACATTAACACATACATACGATTACACTAACACACGTTTGTCCTTATAATATCGCAGATCTCGGAGCGAGTTCTACTGTTTTGCTTTTACACGAAGTTTATAGAAAAATCTATTTGACCCAGTTCGACCACGCTCAGGATCTGCGAACTTTCTTCTATTTGTTTATGCGATTCTCTTTCTGACCCATGAGTCATGTTTCATAGATCTTTCCTTATAGTAACACATATATGTACTCACAGTAACACATGTTTGCTCTTATGGTACCACATATCTTAGAGTGGGTTTTGTTTTTCTGGTTTTGCACGAATTTTTAGAAAATACCTGCTTGACTCAGTTCGACCCGCACAGAATCACAAATCTTTCGCTTTATATTATGTGCTTCTCATTCTGGCCTGCAGATTGTATTTCACGGATACTTGAAGTACTTCATATTAAAATTTGTCTTTAATTTCTCTGTAGCTTAATTTGATCCGATTTGTGCATCAATTATATTAAGATACTTTTTTATTACTCACAATCTATACCAAATATAATTATGCAATCTGAATTAATCTAGTTTTTCCTCCATTTCTCAATGTTTATCATTTTTATTGTTTTGTATAAAATTAATAAACATATATTATTATTTTTTTTATAAATTTACCCTTTATTAATTAGGTAAATGAAAAGGAAAGAAGGAAAGAACTTGCCTATATTAGAATGAAAGATAAAGAGAAAAATATATTTTTCAATTAGAAGGAGAAATTTTAGGAATGTACAAGAGTAAATTAGAGAAAAATATGAATAATTAAAATGACAAACTTTTTAAAATAAAATTTAAGCTCAAAAGCTATAAATATTTTGAAACGGAGGGGTAATTTAGTAAAATTATACTCCCTCTATACCATTATAATTGTCTCATTTCTTTTGGTTGAATAGTTTAAGGAATAATATGAAAATATTAGTTGGTGAACCATTTTACTTTTTTTTTGGATGAAAAGTGAGGAGTGATATATTAAATGGTGGATCTTTTTACTTTATAGGGATAAAAATATAGGGTAGTGAAATATTATTTTTTCCATTTATTGAATGAAAAAGTTATAGTGGGATGTCCATAAAAGAAAAGTGAGACAATTACAGTGGAACGAAGAGAGTATAACCGTCTAATAGTATAACACTAGTGTAGAACCCGTGTGTTACACGGGATTTTAAATAAATTAAAATTTTTAAGTTATAATATTATATATTTTTTAACTTAGTTAATATAATTTTTAACATGTCATTTTGTATGACAAATTATTATAACAATATTTTAATATAAATTTAGTATTATAAGGTAAAATATAAATTAATATAGATGTAATTAGTTTGTACAATTATTAACCATTAAATCAAGACACGTCTAATGAAAATATTTTTATTTTTATTCACTTAATGAAAACACGTATAAGGGGAAGTGAATGAATCTCTAACGTAAAAAGGAATAAAATATAAAGTTTAAACTAAGCAAACCGATTCAGAAATTAAAACTTCTAACAACGGCGAGAGAACTGAGAGGCGAGCTGCGGAAGACTGACATCGAGAAATGCATGACAGGAGGCAGACGATGAGAAGGGAACAGTGGGACGACGGAGGCAGAAAGAACGGCGTGAGAGGCCTGAACAAAAAATCTATGTTTTATATTGTTTAGGATGTACTGAAATAGAATGACACATGGGATGACACATGTGATTTTTTTTAATGACATGTCTATCAAACTTCTCATAGAATGCCTCATAGATTAAATCAATGTGGAGTTGACACGTCAACAATGAAAAACTCCCTATTAGTATATAGGGGGATTTGCCCCCCTTAAACTAAGTTGTTGAAGTAAATAAACGATTTTAATTGGATTTTGTATAAAAGATAAAAAAAATACTTAAAGTTATATAATATAAGCTAAAAAATTATATAATATTGTATAAGTACACTGTGCTATTCAGAAAATTTCCAAAATGTATTATGCAATCTAAATTAATAAATTTAAATAAAATTTGATGTTGCATGAGATGGTCTCACGGTGAGATGGAGTATAAATTGAGCATGACTATTTAACACTTTGAAATGTATGATGTAAGTTTGTGCTAATTTATGCATAATCTCATGTATAAGACAGTCTCATAAGAATTTTTGTCAAATTTAATTGTATATAAAATCAAATAATTACATACATAATTTTTCAAGTTATATAATATTCTAATAAATACTGAATTTAAAATACGGTTCATATAATACTAAATTAGAAGACAAAAACTTGTATGCAATATTGCATACAAGTGATATGTGCAATTGAGGTTTTTTTTTTCTCGCGGGTCAAGAGGACGGGTTAGGGCAAATTGCTGGTGGGCTAATGGACTTTCTTCATCTTCTTCGTCAGCGTCAAGACAAAGACGTGACTGTAGGTTTCTTCTTCTTCCTCTTCTCTTGATTGTTGGCGGATCTCACGGGTTATTCTTCTTCGTTCGTGCCTAATTTCTTGTCCAATTTAATTTTCTTCAATTAAGCTCATCATCCTTGAATAAAATCGGGTTGTTCAATTTAGTTTTTGATGTGGATTCTGCGAGAAGAAAGGAGAATATGTGTTTAGTGTTTGAATTACCCTCAACACAAAGTGTGTCTTTGAAATTCGGATCATACGCACTATTTTCACGTTGTTCTGTAAATCTGTAATTTTAGACTGATGATTTTTTTGCGTTTTTACTGGTTTTTGTTCATGTAGTAACACTTTTTTGCTCATATGGTAACACTCCTTTTGTTCATATAGTAACACATCAAGTTGGTCTTTAAATGTAATTTTGGACTTGGGATATCTTTTTCGGCTTTATACTTGTTTTGTTCATGTGGTAACACTCTTTTTGCTCATATGGTAACACTCATTTTGTTCATGTAGTAACACATCAAGTTGTTCTTTAAATCGATGAATTTTGAATTTGGGGATTTCTTTTTGCGCTTGTACTGGTTTTGTTCATGTGGTAACACGTTTTTCTTCATAGGGTAACACTTTTTGTTCATGTAGTAACACATGTTTTTTTAGTAATATGTAACATTGTTCATAAATCGTCGTAATACTATGTGAATACTCATGTGTTACCATATGAACAATAATGTGTTACCTTGTGACCCATGTTACCTTATGAATATTTATGTGTTACGATATAGTTTATTACATGTTACGTAAGATATGAAGTTTTTTCAATATAACAATGTAGTAACACTTATACATAGATGTAGTAACACACACAAAATTGACAAAAAAATAATAATAATTATGTGTTCAGTAGGAATCGAACCCGCGACCAAATTCATTAACAATGAACTTGAACCACTAAGCTACAACACATATTTGATAAAAATATCCTTCTATAAATACATATTCGATCTCGCTAACCTGAAGCCTAATTCCCGCGCGCTGCCCGCCCTGCCCTCGCCCGACCCGGCCCACCCCTGTTGACCCGCGAATTTTGACTATTTTTGCCTTATTTATATTGTATTGCACATAACACTAGTGTGCAATATTTCACACAAGACCTTCTCAAATTAGAATCAGGTTTATGATTTGTAAGATGTTGAGATTAGTTTATGATTTGTAAGATGTTGAGATTAGTTAAAAATTCATACCACACCTCAAAATTCTTCATTCACACTCCATCTACTAGACACATCCTATTAAAATTTAATAATTAATTTATATTAATAACCACACCCCATTTTATTACTATTTCATCTCTCCCCTTCAAAACACAAAATTGAATTTTCCCTTCTTCCCAGCAGTTATCTGTTCGAAATAATAATAATAAAAAAACACAGCATCACTCTTCTGGAAAAAAAAATCCATCATTTGTTTCACCATTAATGGATTTTAAAGGCACAGCGGAAGAAGTTTTTACATCTTTAACTTGAAAGATAAAATTTTTAAAATTTATATTTATATTTATTTTCTTTAGTTTTTTATTGCTAGTTTTCTTCAGAAGCCATGGTACTGGATTACTTACCATGGATTACTAAGTAATGTTCTTGGATACAATCCATTGGCGCAATATGCGTGTTAGTAGGATAATAATTCATGAATTGTTTTTTGGTTGTATCATGGGACTATTCAAATATTTTGAAAAAATTGACGTAACATTTTTACGATGAAATGTTGAATCTTCACGTATATCTCTTGCTTTCGTAGCAAATTGTGTATAATATTAACAAATGACGAATCAAGTTTTGATTTCCCTTTGATTCTCAGGTTGATTCCAAGCAACCTAGATTTGTAAAAATTATATTGTGGGGTTTCTAAGTGCTGGTAGGGATTTAACATCATTTCAAAAGGGGGTTAAAGATTAGTGATGTATATAAAATCTAATTTTATATTTATTTACATGGGGTATCATAGTCATTTTATATATATATAATTTTGTCTTAAAATTTATAGGATGTGAATGGAGGATTTTGGGGTGTGAGTAGTAGCTATTTATAAAACATGATAATTTATGAGATACTAAATTTGAATCTTTGTATTTAAATCTAAAATATGGTAACGTTCATAAATTACCATGTTCTATAAATATATATTACTAGTATTTAGACTCGCGTGCTAAGCGGTTTGAAATATATCATAGTACTACTATTGAATTATTTTTATTATGACAAAGTCTCATGTGCAATTGGTGCACAGATATAAGATCCGTGCACTCGTCCCAACCCTATCCATATACTCACAGAATATGTCTAATATATTCAATGGGTTAAATATTTTTTAAATGGGTCATTCTGTTGCATGAGTGCACGGTGCACTTGGGTGCACAAGAGACCTTATCTGATATAATGGGTTTAGGAGTATTTTATACTATGTGTATATTTTTTTTGTTAGAAATAAAAAATAATTATGTTTACATTAAGCGTTATTTGTTATGTATATATTAATATTGTTTAAAATATCAAAATAAAAAATATTAATTTCATGGCCAATCAAATTTATATTATAAAATAGGAGAAAAATTTAATATATAGTAATGAAGAGCAATAAAAAAAATATATTTTCAAACTAATTAGTAAAGAAGCCTATTCAAAAAACTATAATAATAACAGTAATAACTTCCATATTATTTTATTTGGTGTTTATCCTATATCTCCCGTTTGTAGCATTATTCCTTCTCAAATTTGACCGTCACTTGAGTCTCATTACCACCATCATCTTCTTTCTGATATTCAACCCCTTCATGCTTCCTCATATTCTCGGGAGTTATTTCTTCACATTCCACCATTTGGCCGTCGCAAATTGATGGAGTAATCTGCTAAAGTAAAATTTATAAATTAATATTCATAATTTAAGGAATAAATAATATATATTTTTTAAATTTTACCAAAAGATTTAAAACAAATAATAAATTAATAATAATACTAAATACCTTGGATGAACTATTTTTCTCCTCTATTTTTCTGATCAAATTTTCATCGGTAGATAACTTCACAACTGTATATACGTCGTAATTGTTGTTCAAATTGAATTGCGAAGTTTGCATGCATGCAATGCAATTTGAACTAGTCATGTTGTGAATGCACTTGGCGAAAATAGCTTTGAACATGAAACTTGTGAACTGTAGCATGTGATGCATGTATCATATATCATGTGATCATCTTCTCCATGATCAATGCAACTTGAAACTTGGATGGTAGTATGTGATGCATTTACCATATATCATGTGATTATCTTTTTCATGATCAATGCAAATTGTCATATGTAATTTCATGTCATACCTTATAGGAGTTGTGGCGGTGGGAGGTGGATGTCGTATTTTATAAACAGTGATGCATGATTTAAATTAATTTACAAAAATATTTTCCTGGACTAAAAAGTAAAAAAGAGATTTTTATTTTAACAAGTCTACAAGAACGTAGACCTGCTCTGATACCACTCTGTCGCATCCCGATTTTTCGTAGGCCAAATATTCATAAATTTTATAAGAATTTGCAGCGGAAGTAAATGTTAAAACATGAAACGTTATTGAACCTCACTAAAAATTTATTTGTCTCAAATAAGATTTAATGTAATAACAGGGATGCGACTCTTATTTAAATAAAAATAATTTAAATCTTAAAAGCTTTTGAATGTCAAATAACATGAATAAAAAATTTAATTAACCACTTGAGGCAATCTACAGTTCCTCCACCGCACTCCTTCTAAATCTGAAAAATATTAATGAGATTGGGGTGAGCAAAACCACTAGCTCAGTGAGATTCTCTTACTTTATCACAATCAAACATAACATGTAAATAAAATTATAAACTCACAAACATGCATACAATTTCATAAGTTTGTTGGCAAGACCAACCTTAACTTGTGGATAAACCAACCTTAGGCTTTTTGATTTATTATGCACAAAAAAATTTACTGTTAAAAAGTACGTTATATTTTTAAATAGTGAATATTTTTATACTTTAAATGTATGATTGAGATTAAATTTAAAATTATAGTTATTGAGATTGAGAAAGTCTTGTGTGAAATATTGCACACTAGTGTTATGTGCAATACAACATAAATAAGGTAAATTGTCTAAATTTCATGGTCAATCTTGTGGGTCGGTCCCGTCAAGTCCAAGTCAATTGGGCTGTGGGGGTTCAGGTTGGCGTGGGCAAATATGTATTTATAGAAGGATATCTTTATCAAATATGTGTTGTAGCCTAGTGGTTCAGGTTTGTTGCTAATGAATTTGGTTCTTGCGGTTTGATTCCTCTGCATACATAATTTTTTTTTTTTTGTCAAATTTTTGTGTGTTACTACATCTATGTATAAGTGTTACTACATTGTTATATTGAATTTTATTTATTTTTTGTCAAATTTTTGTGTGTTACTACATCTATGTATAAGTGTTACTACATTGTTATATTAAATTTTATTTATTTTTTGTCAATGTTTTGTGTGTTACTACATCTATGTATAAGTGTTACTACATTGTTATATTGAAAAAATTTCATATCTTACGTAACATGTAATAAACCATATCGTAACACATAAATATTCATAAGGTAACATGGGTCACAAGGTAACACATTATTGTTCATATGGTAACACGTGTGTATTCACATAGTATTACGACGATTTATGAACAGTGTTACATATTACTAAAAAAATACGTGTTACTACATGAACTAAAAGTGTTATCATATAAAGAAAAACGTGTTACCACATAAATAAAAACCCAAGATAAAAGCCTTGAAAAGAAATTCCAAATCCAAAATTACAGATTTAAGAAACAACTTGATGTGTTACTACATGAACAAAATGAGTGTTACCATATGAGCAAAAGAGTGTTACTACATGAAAAAAAAAACTGACAAAAAAAAAATCTTGATCCAAAATTACGAAAATGCAAAATAGTGCGTAAGGATCCAAAAATCGCTTCACAAAACCATAGAAATCACCTGTAAATTTGCAAGGATGAGAAAATTGAAGAAAGCAAAAAGAATATGGAAGAGAAAGAGAAAATGAAGAACAAGAGAAGAAGATGAAAAACCTAGATACGCACCACCATTAAAATCAACGGCGATCTGGTCGCGTTTGTTGCAACGCGAGAAGAGGAAGAAGAAGAAATCACTTGTGGATCGCACGAAGGTGAAGAAGAAATCTGCCTTTTTTTGCATGAAATCGTGAAGATGAAGGAGGAAGCTCATTAACCCGCCAGCAATCTGTCCTAACCCGCCCCTATTATTTGACCCGCGAAAAAAAACCCACAATTGCACATATCACTTGTATGCAATATTGCATGCAAGTTTTTGTAATTGAGATTAGAAGGATTTTGAAATATAATGATTTCACTTTACTTAAAAGTTTCTCTTTATATATAGTGGAGATATCCGTATGAAATTTTAGTTCAGGCGTAATTCACCAATTTGTAGATCAGGTGTAATTCTTACGCATCGGCCCAATATTACATAATTGTTGCATACATAAAATTGTTGCAACTACATAAACATGGTAAATTCCTAGGCGTAATTCCTAAACGTGGTAAATCTTTATATTAGGTACATAATTGTTGCAACTGCAATATTTAAAAAAAAAAACTAAAAAATCTTCGATATATATATATATATGGAGTTTTATCAATTCAGGGCCTGAAAGATAGTAAAACTATCAATTTAAGGCCTGAAAGATTTTTCCTATCGATTCAAGGTCTGAAAGATAGAAAACTATCAATCCAGTGCCTGAAAGATAGAAATTATCAATTCGAGGCTTATAAATTTTAAGGTCATGTTTGGCACTAAAACCCTAAACCCTGAACATTAAATCCTAAACCCTAAACGATGAACCCTAAACCTTGAACCATGAACCCGAAACCCCTTGAACCTTAAATCTTGAACCGTAAACCCTAAAAATTTAAAAAATAAGAACATGAAATAAGGATATGAAATATAAATGTCAAACATGACCTTAAAATGTGTGAGCCTTAAATTGATAATTTTTATCTTTCAGGCCTGGATCGATAGTTTTCTATCTTTCAGGCCTTGAATCGATATGAAAAATCTTTAAGGCCTTAAATTGATAGTTTTGTCATCTTTCAGGCCCTGAATTGACATTTTTCATATAAATATATATATATATATATATATATATATATATATATATATATATATCACCAAATTTGTAAATCAGGCCGCGAAATTCCTAAGCATCGCCCCAAGTATAATAAGTATAAGTTGGGATTCCACCATTGTCGTCCTCTTCCCCCTCTCTCTCTCTCTCTGGCGATGGAGATGCGTAGAAAGCGGAAGACAACGGGGAAGGCGATGGAGAAGTGTAGGAAGCGGCAGAAGAGCGAGCCGGTTGAGGATCAAAAAACCGAGCAGAGTCAATCGACAGTGCAGAACCAGCCGGAGCCGAGAAAGATTGCAGTTGAGAAGCCTGAGTACTTCACCGAGAAACGTAATTTGGTAAATTAGTTTAGGTTTTCATCAATTTTTTTAATTGTGCTTTAACTGAATCTTTCAATTCAAGCTTTACTGTTGTTGAATAGTTAATATGAACGTGCAGGAGGACCTCTGGCAGCACGTTTTTTCCGTTGGCACTGAGGTAAGTAATGATTTAGTTGTGATTAATGAGTGAGTACATTTTCTTCATTTTTTGTGATTTTGATTGCCAGTGGGAGAATATGAACGCTGTATATAAGCAAAAGTGGGACTTCTCTAATTTGGAAGTGAGTTAGTACTATCTTTTGACTTGTGTTTTTTTTTTCCTGTTCATTTGGCTCTAACCAGAGATTGCAGATATTATTATAGCACATGTTGAGTTAGTTGAGGGATTATAGGGCTAGCATTGTTTGTGAAATTTGACAGGCTGCTTTTGAAGAAGGTGGAGAGTTGCACGATAAGAAGGTCTTTCTTTTTGGCAGTACAGAGTGTAAGTTATATGGATTCAATTGAAAATATCACATGATACTGTTTATCTTGTAATTTGGACTTATGCGTCATGAAGAATAATAATCAGTTGCACTAGTTAATTTTCTCAATAGATTCTTCAAAATTAGTCTTTTCATTGTTCTCTCTGTGTGTATTTTGCAGCCCCAAGTAAAGAAAGGTCTACACTGGCACCTGTTGTGGTTGCTGTAAGCTCTGAATCTTTCTCTACGCTTTATGTAACTCCGAATTTTATCTATTATCTTTTTTCTGCTTTGCATTAGGTGTGGTCTCGTACATTTACCATGTCTAATTCGGCATTAATTGTTAAATAGCACATCTATTCCGAATTGTCGCTCTGTTTCACATGTATATAATTCTCAGTCATTGCTGCGAGCCTCTGAATCTAAGTGTGGAACTTTTGATGTATGTTTTATGTGAACATTCCTAATGATGCTACTGTTAAATGGTCTCTTTTGCATGAACTCTAGCTTAGGTGACATTACTGGAGGATGTTATTACAAGTTACAACGTTTATAAGATAATAAAAATATGATATATCACGTATACTTTCTAATTGAGCAGGTGGTATCGCCATTTCCTCCATCTGACAAAATTGGTATCGAATCAGTTCAGAGGGAGGTTGAAGAAATTGTGCCTATGAAGCAAATGAAAATGGACTGGATCCCTTATATATCCCTTGATAACAGGTGCTAAATTCTGCTTTCTGTTTTTTTTTAAAATTATATTCTGCAGCTGCCCTCTGTCAAATATGTGACAGTCTTCAGTTGCATTTACTTGCAGGCTATCTCAAGGTGAAAGGCTTAAAAATTCCCAAATTTTCGTCTTGAGCTGTACGCAGAGGAGGTAATCTTTGCTGCTTTACCTCTTTGCCTTTTTCTTTCGTGAAGATCTGTATTGCTATTAAAGATTATCAATTAATTGATTTTGGCACCGGATTCGTGTATTCATTTGTTCTTTGCCTAGTGGTATTTTAAGATCATCTTGTTGTAGATGTTGTGTGCATCTCCTTCTGATTATTATTTACTTTTTCCCAATGATGTCCCATAATCGTAATTAGTTTACAAAAATAGAACATTGAAAAGATGACGATGGAATTGAGATCAGATTCTTTTTTTCCCAAATTTGTTGGGCCTTTTTTTCCACCTTTTTTCCCATGACTTGTTGACTGTTTTCATGCTTGAATATATACTTAGGATATCAGATAATTAATTGCGTCAACTTTATTCAGTAGTTGTAACTGGTGAAATATTAAACCAACATCCCTTAAGAAATGAACTTGGGACAGTAAGAGGGGGAGTCTTTACTAAAGTTCAATGTATTTTTCTGCTTTAATGCATTGACTACTTCCTCAAAAAGTTTTCTTTTTCCATTTTTTTCCCCTTTTTTTCCTCTTCAACAATTGTGTGGTAGTGGTTTAAGTGGGGAAAATCCTAGAGAAGAAACTTTAAAAAGTTAAGCATGATACAAAAATGCTGAAAATATTATTTCTACTTCTACATGTTAAATCTACGAATTTATTTCATTTCATCAAGTAGGAAAGGAATTTTATTTGAAATCAAAGAGAACACGTGAGGGTTAAAGCTGTGGACCTTATTGGTCTTATAATATTTATGTCAAAGAGTTGTTTGTTGCAGGGCTGCTCTCAGACATTTGAAGATAGAGCTTGTAAAGGATTTTGAGTATTGCTTACCTTGTAAGTGAACATATCTCTTCTTACTAAATGATTTTTGCTGTTTACATTACATTTACGTGACTGAAAGAAGATTAGTGGATTCTTGTAAAATGTAGGCATTTTCAAGTCTCTTTTTTGTATTTGAATATTTCAAATCCCCTTTTAGGCTGCTAACGCTAAAGTGAGTCACAGATCTCTCTACTTGTGTTTCCTTTTCTATTCATTGAGATAATTTATCACTGATCATTTCAGATGATCCTCATGAATTCAGTGCTATATACTATTGTTTTACAATAATGAGCTAAAAAGTTGATACTATGATAACATTTCTTTTTTGACTTCGTATTGAGATCATTATTACTATTCCCTATTACGTTGATGGTTTGTCACCAATTTGCATGTGCCATAGTTATAAGATTGCCAGAATTTGACATATTACTCTCATCTTTTGGCAGACTTCTATAATCCCCTTCGGGAAGATGATTTCCTACAGAGCACTAGTGTTTCGATTTTATATCCTATCAATGGCAAGCCTCCGGCAAGGGTTATACTTGTGAAATTTCATCCTATTCTTAACAATTAGGCCAATTGGAGTTGGATAGCCGTAATATCACCTTATTTCCTTTAAAGGTTGGACACCATTTGTGTACATATATTAGTATGCTATACTAACTTGACTTCAACTGTGCCTCTAGGTTATTGTTGAGTTTGATTGAGAAAGTTATGGGCTAGAGGTATGTTTGCAAATTATGTTAATGAATTTTAGTATGGTCTTCAAAAGTGCTAGAAGTAATATAATTATTTCATTAACTTGTTAAGTACGAAAAATGTTGATCAAGTTATTAAAAAAATCATTTAGGAATTTACTGATGATCTGATTGAGGAGGAGTTGCCTGCAGATCAGAAAGAGCCTTTCAAGGTAAAAAATCCATGGTTAATTGCATTTAAAAACATGATCTTCTATTCCAACACACATTTTTAAAATTAGCAATATGATACACGGACCCTTTTAAAATTTTGCAATCGTATAATATGGCCGTAATTCGGCAACTTATGCTGATGCTGCTGCAGGAAAATCTTTTAAGAATTTGCAAACAAACACACGGCATTTTGTTTTTGTTTCGATTTAATCAAGGCCTTTTAATAAATCTGCAATTTAATACACTGCCATGTGAAAATGTCCTGATTTATTTTGCAATTTCTAATAATGATGTGCATGTTTGGATAATCTTTCCTGTCTCTTGTGTCTTAGGAATTTGTTAGGGAGGAAGTTCGAAAAGCTAGGAGAGAACCGCGAGGTACTATTTGATCAAAACAGTTGCAATGAACCTTTTGTATACGTTTCCGTCTCATTCTCCATTCATTTTTTAAATAGGAAAGAGAGGCCAGGAAAAGGGCACGGGAGGAAATGAGCGAGAGTAGAAAGGCGGCGTTTCAGAATATGAAAATCTTGAAATTTTATCCAGTGTCAATGCCTGATTCACCTGAAGCATCTCTTGTTAAGGTAAAACATATTTGCTCATTCATAATAATTTATCTAAATTAGTCTCCTATGAAGCATTATTTTGGCCGAAAGTGACCTTCTCTTTTGTATGTGTTCTGGTTTGCAGTGTGCCTATATCAATAGATATTATGGGAAGGCTCACAAGGTGATATGAGTACGGAAAGGAGGAACACTAGACTAGAGCACATATGAGGTGATACAGTAAAAACTTTATAGGTCATTTCAAATATATATATATATATATATATATATATTTATTTAAATAATGTCAGTCATAATTATATGGAAGCATAAATCTTTAAGACGGATCGAACAAATATATAATTTATTATAATGTGGAGTTTATTCCTAAATATAATTGGTCCCAAGTTGGAACCGTGATTTTTTATGATTACAGAGAGGTTATTCTTATATAAAGTGTTTCTATGGAGGGTTTTACTGTACTGGTATGCCTGTTTTGTATCAGTGGGGAGCATCGTAACCTAATTTAATACATTGACTGCAAAAACACTATATTGGTTTGCTGGTGTTTTTAGCTGTTTATGGTCTGAATAGAGAAAGTATTTAAAGACACTGATGATGCATAGAATATATGATTGCATTACTTCTAAGATAATCAATCTTTTTTCTTATGATAAGATCAATTTTCTTTTGAATTAAAAAAATATGAAATATGAAAATAAGTCATTAGAGTTCTTGCATAAAAATATCCCCCTCAAAACAAATCAGCTTTGTTGGGCTTCGTTTTCACCCCTTTTTTCGCTTGAGCTGGCATTAGTGCATTTTTCCATGATTTTGAGTTTTGACATTGTTTCCATCTTCTTTCATCTTTTACCCATTTTTCACTAAAATATCACATTCATGGTTTAACATCCTTGAATAATTTCATGATTAATAGAATGCAAAGTTTGAATTCAACATATCATATAAATTTAATTAATCAGTAATTTTTTAAAGTTTTTCTTGGTATTATCTAATTTAAAAAATACTTTAAATAATCAAATAAAATTATTTCACGGTATATTTTTTATTAATATACTTAATAAATTGATTGAAAATAACTTTTTGTACAATAAGATTTTTAAGTTCATAGGAAAATAACTTTCTATACATGCAATAATATGTAGATACTGATCGAGAAAATTAATTTTACTTGAAGATAAAAAACAAGGGAAAAATGCTGGTGGAAACGAGACAGATGTAGACATCGACAAGCCAATGATTGTCGTTCCGAAGACGGTGTCCTAAAACAAATACGTCGAGGGCATCACATCCGATTTATCCAAAATTGCAATGGACACAACAATGCCGATGTGGGAAATCCAAATTTTAAATATGATACATCGGATGCAAAGGCTATTGGGAGATCTTTGCCACGTGTGTTCTAAGAAAATTTTGGATCTAGAATCTTTTTTATCTTTAATGCCAAAGAAATTGGAAAGTGTTAGAGCATGTAGGTTGGGGGTGAGTCCCCTAAGGATAGGTTTATTAGGCTATATCATTTAAGTGCGTTGAAAGGGGCGAAAATTAGTGAGATGGGACGGTGGGTTGATGGGGTTTGAAAGTGGGAGTTAAAATGGAATAGGGCTCTTTTTGATCGTGAAACATCCACTGTTAACGATCTTCTTTGCTTTATAATCAGGATTCAATTAATGGAAGACAAGGAGGATACATGGAAATGGAAGGCATTGCCCAACAACCAATTAAAGACGAGGAAAGCTTACGATATTGTGAGTTCTCCCTCGTCCATGGTGGTTAGGGATCCCAGTGATATTTTGACCCTTAGTCGGATTTGGAGCAAGATTTCTCTACTCAAAACTTCAACGATGGCTCAGCGACTTGTACAAGATAGGCTACCTACTTGGATGAATCTCGTGAAACGCAACATTCTTCCACAAAATTGTAACACAAATTGCCCTTTTTGTGATCTCATTCCGGAAACCGCTGCACACCTCTTCATTGAGTGTAATGTCTCGTCTAAATTATGGTACGCTTGCTATAAATGGTTGGGTACTCCGGGGTTGTTCATATCCAGAATCCTCGTCATTTCCTCTATTTTTCTGAAATTCTCTCAGGCAAGAAAGGTAACATTTTTGCTACAAGTTTGTGGACGTGCATTGTTTGAATAATTTGAAAAGGGAGGAATAGTGCTATTTTTTATGGAAAAACCTTTGATCTGGAGAAAACATTAGATGAAATTAAGGGTAAATTTTGGAATTGGTGCTCAGTGAAATATCTGTCCCTCTGTAGTTACTCCTTTGTTGATTGGTTAGAAAATCCTAGGAAAATATTTGAGAGCTAATGGCTCATGTACAGTTATACATTTCTGTAAAGCTATGCTCTTTGTTCTTGTTCTATTTTGAATAAAAGAACTTTTACTTACCCAAAAAAAATAAAAAAATGAAAAGTGTTTCTAATGAGGGGTTTATTATGATCATGAGGTTTTTTGTGTTGGTTTGAACAATGTTTAGGGTTTTGATCAACATTTTTATTTTTGATGGTGCATTGTAATATTTTTACGAAATTACACTTTTAAAAGTGTTGGCAAAAACTTCTGCGCTCCCCTGCATTCAGTTTTAATCAAATTGTTTGACTCATTTACATAAAAAAAAGGTGTAAAAGAAAAGTTTGGAATATTTATATACGAAAAATATTATTTTATCTAAAAAAAAGTGTTAATTAGTTAAAAAGAAGAAAATATTATTGTAAGGTGAACAATATTAACATCTTTCCAAGTACAACTAATTAACAATTTTCAATTGAGCTAATATTTTTGCTATACACTACCTAATCTCCAATAAAAATAATTTTTATAAAGGATGGCCTAAAAACTTATCTATCTATTTTTTCTTTTTTTAATAATGTAGAATTCATTCTTCAAATTACCTATAAAGAATTATCTATCGAAATAGCTTACAAACAAATTTACCTACCGAGTTACATTTTTGTTGCAATTAGTTTGTAGGTAACTTAAGTATGAAACTTACTGGAAAAATTTGTAGCCAAGTATGTAGACAATCTTCAATAGGAAATGATTTTTGTTGAAAATTTTGTAAATTTAATACAATTCCGTACCTAATTTTCACTTTGTTTAGTAATCATAATTCACAAAAGGAATTAAAAAATAAAATGTAATGGTTTAGTTGAAATTTTTTAGTCAAAATTACAACAATTTGAATCACTGCTGGACCTAAATATTGTTATTAGGAGTTTGATTACTTTAGCAAGAATTTGTTTACAAATATGATAGGTTTGCAAATAGGCAGATTGACTTTTTCTATAAATTGCTTGAAATTTGATTTATTATACCAGAAATCTACATGTATACACTCTGGTTATTTGAATTATTTTTGACAGGATGGTTATTTGAATTATTAAAGATGAAGATTTTGACATATGGTTAGACCATCTCCAATAGTGGACACCAATTTAGTGTCAATTCAACACCAATCTATAATAGAAATATCAGCACATCCCCAATAGTCAGCACTATCTTTCGCACTAAAATAAAATATTTCATAATATTATTATTAGTTAATTTTTTTTAAAATTATGTAGTAATACATTAATTTTTGTTTTACATTTAAATTTGGATCAAATTTACAAAAACAAGTTAAATTTCATATAAAATTAAAATTGACATAAATATTATAACAAAAAATTAAATTACAATTTTAAAGTCCACCACAAAAACAAGTTAAATTTCATATAAAATTAAACTTGACGCAATTTTTCCATGACAAAGGCATCAACATACTGTTGATGGCAAGGTGTTCAAAACTTTGGAAGGAAACTCTTGAACATAACTTTTTTCCATGAATACATCAACAACCGATGCAGTGGCATAATTGCATCGTAACTTTGAACACACAAAAACAACAACCTCAATCAACAATCCGATCTCGATTCTCATTGAAATACAGACAATGAGGAAAACACGAGAAAATCTCGATAAACTTTAATTCATTATCAACTGATTGAAAATGTTACAAATTACTTTCTTAAATAATTAACCTAACACTAATTATAAAAAGGGGGAGTGACTTTAAGGTACAAAGTCACTCCTCAAGTGACTCTAAGGTATAAAGTAATTTTATTTTGACTACTAAGGTACAAAAATATGGTTAGTTACTCTTTAGTCCATTTTCTGCACTTTTGACACGTTTTCTGCATTTCTGACGCATTTTGGAGTGTATTTTTTTTAATTTTCAGAACTACTAGGCCAATTTTGGAGTGCAGTTTTTTTAATTTTCTGCATTTTCGTCTTTTTTATTTTATTTCACTTTTTATTAGTTGCAATTTTTTATATAATTTAATTTAAATTTCAGATTTTATAAAATTTGTATTTCGAATCTGCACTCTCCCAAAATAACACGTACTTTTACAAAATGTCTACTTGGTCAAAACAAAAAAATAAAATTATGAATACATACAAAAATGAGATAAGGGATATTTTTGGTACAAATTGTATCTTAGAGTCATTTTTCTTTTTGTTAGAAACTTGGGTGTTTCTTACGTCGGTCGAGTGTCGTCTTGACCGACAACAATCGAACTTCTCAATCGCTATGCGTGGCGTCGTCTTCTGTCAGTCTTAACCTGCTACTTATTGTACTTTGTGGATTCTACTGAGAGATGGAGTGTAACTGTGTATTAGTGCCTCTCCATTAGCAGAAATCTGCCTAATTGTTAAAGTTCATCCACCTTCAGCCATCGTCCATCTTTAATAGTGCGCTGCCTTCGTCAAAAGGTTGGTTATCGCATTTGCCCCAATTCTTGCACCTAGTATAAATCTGTTGTAAGCAATGCAAAAATATGATGATCAGTTTTTGTGTATTCTTTGGATTTGCTGTTATTTGATATTGGTGAATAACTATTGAATAACCTTCTATTGGCACAAAATTATAGTCTCTAAACTTTCTTTTGGTATGAATGATTATTGAATATTCACCCATCAAACTTATCTCAGCCTTCTAAGTGGAAAGGAGTAATTTTAACTATCTATTAGTGGAGTTTATTCCTCTGCAGCATTACTGAAGGATCTATAATCCAATGATACTTTTGAATTGAAGTAAATGTCCTATTAGAATATCATATGCCAGCACTCGCTTCAAGAACGAAAAAAAAACCAAGTCTTTTATTTATATTTTGTGAGCTATTGGTTCATGTGTAATTGCTAGGTATATTCTAAGTCGTTCGGGGCTTTTGCAAATATAGTTGTAATATGTATTGTGGCTTTTGCAAATTCAGGGCTTATGCGATCAATTTGGGAATTAGTTTCTTGAATTTGGCTTGAACTGAATGGGAGTATAGTAACCGTGCTCTTGAGTGAAGGAAGGTTCGGTTTAGGGATTTAGAAACGCTAGGTATGCATCTACAGAAGTGGTTTGATTCAGTCCCAGGATCTTAAATCTTATTTTCAGTCTATTTTATGTCGTCTTCAAGCTGTGGAATCTTCAAGAAAAGCCTTGTTTTCTCTTCAGAAGTCTTTTGCATCTCATTTAGATTAGATATTTCTTTTGCTGCAGATTCCAATTTCCGGTTAACTTCTTCTTTGTAAGCCTCATGAATCTCCAAATGACTTGCACCCCTTTTTTCTCAGCCAATTTTGCATTCAAGTGACTTGATTTGGCACTAAGATCTTGAATCTTGTTTTCAGCCTGTTTTATGTCATCTTGAAGCTGTGAAAACTCTAATGAAAGACTGTTTTTTCCGAAGTGCTTTAGAGGATTCATTGATTCTATTGGTTTTCCCTTTTGGAGATTTTGATTGCTTTTTTTAATTGTGAAGCCGTTGGTGGTGGTTCCTGCTTCTGTTAATGAATTGCATATAGGTGGATTTATCAGAATGTGAGAGCTGAGAAGACAATCATTTAAAAAAATCTTAAGATAGACGATTAGGACTTTTAACTGTTGTATAGAGTATAACGTGAATGACCTCGTGTTCTCTTTATATGTATTTGGTTAAAGTTGCAATATGTATATTAATTTCTTGATTATTCGTTTATGTTGTTATATTGAAAGATCTGATATCCAATGCAGTTGAAGCTCTTTAAGATTTGTACATGTCCCTTAACTGTCCTGTGCTGCTGGAAAAATGGAAATCAGTGGGCCGAGACCCTTTAAAACAATTTCACACTTTGTTGTAACTTTTATAATTTGTATGATACATTGATTGTTTGTCGTTGGTTTTGCTGTTTTTCTGCACAATGATATCTTCGTTCAATATATGATATCAGTTGCAATACTTAGTATTTAGTATAACGGAAGTAATGTCACCATTATGAAGGACATACAGTTGCTTGCCAATATGAAAATGCTTATATAATTCTCATATTTGGGATTATTCGAGTAGGTACTTTCTCAAATTTCTGATTTCTCAAATAAAGATTTATACACCAAGGCATGAAGAATGATAATTTATGTGAACTAGCTCTTTGAATAACAACATCTAAATTCGTGAAGAACTGGTGCATTTTGATAGCGTTTCTCAAGCCAATTCAGTTTTACTAGAAAACTTAGTGTTTTTTTTTAATAATACGTTCTAATATTGCAAAATGGGGACCTTAAAAAAAGTAGGTCATCAAATTCACTCGAAATTTAATAATGAGATAAATGTTTTTATATGATGAACGTATGCTATTTTTTTACATTTACGGCTATATATTCATTATTTTCCTACCGTATTGTGTTCTTTAATATTTTGAACATAATGCCAGGATGAAAAAATATAAATATGTGCTAGAAATCACTATAAATCGTAATAAAGTCATATATGTCGTTATAACAAAATACTTATCGTTATGGGCTCTTACGAGAAAGCCATATATTTTTGTGAGATTAAGTTTTTTGTAATCCAGTAACTTATCCTTATTTTGAAATTGGTCTAAAATGTTTTGACTTTTTAATTTTGGTCCGGTAAGTCTATGATAATTTTGAAATTGGACAAGGTGACCTTGACCTACAATAGTAGGTCACTTATCTAGTCAATGCACATGTAATACTTTATTTGACCATTTTTTTGCAAGTGGCAATATTCTTAAAAATTTTATGTTAATGTGACATTATTTATTTTAATAATTCATTAAATTATTATAAAAAATATAATTTTGAATATTTGTTTAGTATATTCTCAAATTATGTAACTGAACTTTTTTAAAATAAATTAATATTATTTAAAAAATTATAATTATATTAATAAAACTTTTAATTACCCTATATTAAATTAAATTTTGCTAAATTGTTTTAAAAATTAAATTTAAATATTCAAAAATATCTTAAAGTAAATTCATTAAAAAAACATATGACCGATAAATTTTTAAAAATTAAAATCATAAGGTTTTAAACCTGTAATAAAAATAAAACATTAAAAAAATTATTTTAAACCTAATTTAAAAAAGTCTATAGTATAATTCTTTTTAAAAAAATTATTTTAATTTTATTATATTACAACCTTTTTAAAATATTAAAGTTTTAAATTTTAATAAATTTAACGGTCATAAGTTTTTTTTATTGAATTTACTTTAAGATATTCAAAAAAAAAAAATTTAATTTAAGTTTTACAATGATTTGACAAAATTTAATTTATGGTATTTAAATGTATTATGAAAATTAATAGAATTACAATTTTTTTTAAGTAATATAATTTTTATAAAAAAATTCAGTAACATAATTTGAAGAATATATAATTTTTTAACTTTATTCTTTTTCTACTAATTTAATAAATTATTAAAAAAATAATATCACATTAACATAAAAATCCAATCAACATTGCACATGTAAGTAAATGTCAAACAAAATGTCATATGTTCATTTTTTGGATAGGTGACTTTTAATGAAAATTTCAAAATTTTCACAAACTTACGTAACCAAAATAAAAAAATCAAAACAATCGGAACCAATTTAAAAAATATGACGAGTTACTGGACTACAAAAAAAATTAATCCCTATTTTTATTTATTAGACAAAAGCCCATAAGACATGTCTATTACACAAAATCCATTTTTAAAAAAAATACTATTTAAATAAAATTTATAAATAAAGGCAAGAAAAATGATATTTTGTGTTAACTAGGCTCTTTGAATAACTCCACCTTAATTCGTGAAAATTTTATGCGATTGAATAGTGTTTCTCAAGTCAACTCAGTTTCACTAAAAAACTATTTTTTTTTTCTAATAATATGTTCTAATATCACAATTTTCACTCGACATTTGAATAACAACATAAAAGTCGTTGTATGACGGAACATGTGTCGTTATTGAAATTTACGGCAATACATTCATTATTCTCCTACACAATTGCATTTTTAATATTTTTGAAGATAATACCAGTACGTAAAAGTATAAATAAATGCTTGAAATCACTATAAATAGTAATAACGACATATGTGTTGTTATAAAAAAAATACTTATCATTATGAGCCCTTGCGAGAAAGTCATAATTCTTAATTTATTGGAAATAACTTATAACAAATGGTAGATGGATTCAAATCTATAACCAATAACATATTAAGAAGTGGCTTAAGTTTGGAAATCATTTTGGGACCCTTTTTAATCTTCCCTTTTAGTTTTTATGCAATTGTCTCTCTTTTAAGAGGCAGTCGGCACTCGGCGGTGCATTTGGCGATGAAGTTGGTGCAAATACTTTTATTCCCATTTTTCAAAACCCAAAAAGTAAAAATCAAAACAATATTGTGAGAGAAAGAACAAAATGTTATCAATCATAAAACACACACAGATGCTCTTTTAGCGACAATGGAAGAGACTTAAAAATCAAACTGAGGCAAATTCACTTAAAAATCAGTAATTTAATACCATTTAATGAAAACATATCAAAATTCGACAAGAAAAGAAACAAGAAAGGAAAGACTCACCCAATAACTGCTCCATCATGCCAAAAACTATGCCTAGCAATCAAACCCAAACCATAAGCTCTAAAATCTGTAGAATTATACAACTGATCCCACAAATGCACAACCTTAAGAGCATAAATAAAAGGGTATTCAATGACTCTCCCATAGAGAAAATATATTTCCAATCTAAATCACTTTGGGGGGTATAATGAGGTATATTACATTCCTTTTTACCGTAAAATTGGAAGCACTAAAGTTTCTGGGAGACGAAATTATGGGATTATGAATTAGATTGTAATTTTCTGAATCTAAATCACTTTGTGGGGGATATAAAGCCACTTTGACTGAAACTTCATAATTATCTTAATCACAGATCATATGGTAGGGATATGAAGTAAGAATCATTATGAAATATGAGGGACAATCTAAGTCGTGTTACTTAACTTTAGAGTGTTTTTATTGAGTTCTGGCCTTAGTTTATTTTCTACATAACCTGATCACAATTTAAATTACTAAGAAGTTTAAACAAGTAAATTAAAGCGAAAACAACTAATACTTGACCAACTAATACTTTTAGTATAACAACTAATATCATTCTAAATGTACTTGTCTAGTGCATGCAAGACTTTGTAATAAAGATAGAAGCTCAAGTTAAAAACATGAATCTAAAATTATAAAAGCCCTTAATGTCATGCGGCAATAGACATAGAACCACAGGCTACTTAAGGCAATGAAATTTTTAGTTTCAACTTTGTTGGATTCATTTTTAAAGATCTGTATCTCTTTAAAGAGAGCAACCATCAATTAACAGTAGAAAAACATGATATGTTATGTACTTGATTAATAAATATTTTTACAGGACAATTCTGATGACATGCCTTTTATGAACTTGTGCTTTCGTTGAAGCACAACTTCTATGAATACAGGATATAAATCACAAATTAAACATGATTCGCAATATTTTACTACTTGCTCTACGCGACTCTTCATAGCTACATAGGTTGTTATTAGGCTTAGAAGAAAAATGAAGAGATTTCAAGATGTTTAATGCCACAACAATCAAATCATTTGCTTGCAAGATGTTTAATGCGACTCTTCATAGCTTTCAAGATGTTTAATGCCATTGCCACCATAATTAAACAGGTTGCTCTATGCGACTCTTGATAGCTACAAATAGTTCACCAATGTCGATAAAATTTTTGCACTATGTATAAAGTAAAAAAAAGGATATTACCAATTTTCTATAACTTGAATAACTATCATCAGTTGCTCAAAGTTGATATTATTTGCTCATGTCTTTCAAATGAACTTTGGGTTGTCATAGACTCATAGATAATACAGTTATTGAAAATGGTATAGTCGAGAGAAATAAACACTAGTGACTTGATACTTTCCAGAATCAAATTAAGACCAATGATATATGGTTTCCAAATTGAAGGATTTGCTCCAATCATTCACGCACATTGTTCATTATACTTAGTGTTCACAAAGTTTAATTTATGTGGTCCAAAATATGCACCTACGCCCATTTCAACCAGCGCAATGCACAATATTTCATTATCAAATTACGGAATTAGAATTATAAAACATGATAAGGATAATACGGTACATATTGAAAATTGAATCTGAAGGAAACTAAAATTTGAATTCAATTAAAAGAAATGAAGATCAAAAACAGAGAAAACATGTTCAACAGTGAGAAGGTGGAAATATTTACCAAATTGCAGCGAGAATATACTTCAAAACTCCGATTCAGAGTATTACAGTGGAAGAAAAACTCTAATCACGACTCTTCAAATCGCAACCCTAAAAACCTAATCTTTCGATAATGGTGGCGGAAGAGACCAGCGGTAATAAAGGCTGTGAAGGAGACCGGCGGTAATGTTGGAGAGGAGATCGGTGAATTTTGGAGCAGACAATTCTGTTCTCTGTTTTCTCACATCTCGTGAAGAACCATTTGTGAATTTTATTTTATTTTTAAACAAACAATTTGTGTTTTTATTAAAATAAAATATATGCTTTTAAAAATAAAGAGTTGTAAGGATAAATTTGTAAATTGATAATTGTATATTTTAAATTATTTAATTCATAATAACAGTACAACAGTACGACATAATTCGACATATAGTACGATGCAGTACGATGGTCAGTACGACACACAGTACAATAGGTTGCAGGTCATTAAATTTAAGTCTTTAGATTTTAAATCTAATGGCTCAAATTAACTGACTGTTGTCAGTCAGTACGACACCCTGACTGACGTAAGAAACACCCTAGAAACTTTGTGGTGAGAATCATTAATTCTTATAAAAATATAGTAAATACTAATAAATTAAATTAATTATATTAATTACTAATTTTTTTAATTAAACTGTAATTGTAATAAATTAATATCTTCGTCGTGATCTCACCTCCATCATAAATTATTATTGATTTCAAGTGGATTACACTCCATGTAATACTCATAAAATGAAATATAATCAGGAGTAAAATTACAGACTCAAATTTAAAATCATGACAAAACCTTTATACATTAAGTGTATGTAAAATTCAAATATATATTTTATTTATATTAGTTATTTTACTTGAAAAAACATTAATTGTGTACCGTTGTTGGGCCTTGAGTACATTTGGGCCTCAAAAGCCTAATATAATATAATGAGACTCTTTTTTGTTTAAATTGGGGAAAAGTGGAAACCAAAAAAAAAAAAAAAAAAATGAAAAACTGTCGACATTTTGAGCCACAAAATATTAAGGACACCTACCAACTACAGCTGGCCGTTAGGATGCGCAAAGGGATACTAAAAAAATACTTTGATATTTTACAAACCGATTTTATCGGATGAATGAATTTTAATATGAATATAATGTAATTTCGATTAATAATTATCCAACATAATTTAATAAATGAATAAGAACAATAATTTTTTTTAAATTTTTTTTCCTTAAATATAACTTTTTGGTATATATGATGAATGAAAACAAAATGGCAAAAGAGCCTACAACGGATGGGAGTGTCTCTTTAAATAAAGGACTGTCCTTAAAGGCCAAAAATACTACCAACTCATTTCGATCCTTTATTTTAGAATTTAGTTATAACCAATTTAATAATTAAAACTATATCTAACTTTACATTAAATTATTTTATTTTATCTTGTCAAATTGGTGATAGTTTGATGTCGATTCTTGATCTTATCGAATCTGAATATTATCTGATATTCTGTCGGATGAAGTCGATTCAGGCTTAAGTGAACCCTGCTAACGTGTCGGGTTACGAACATATTAGAGGATAAGTTGTGTTATAATACATCCAAATTAAAATTGTGCTCAAAATAGGCAATAATTTATGCATCATTTTCAATTACAAAATAATATTGTGTTTTAATATTTCAGAATCAGTTTTGTGTTTTTATCAAAATTGATAATACGTCTTGTCACTTCACCATTGATAGCAAAGTTTTCCTACATACTTCGAAAAGCACTCTTTGTTCACAATACATAAACTTACTCTAACTATAACGCTATGTAATGTAACATCTTATTAGTTTTTTTTTTCTTTTATTTATGAATTTTGATTTCAACATTTATTACTTATTTATCACTATAAAATGTAAGCAATTTGCCTTGAAATCAATTTTTTTTAGGTTGTGTTTGTTTTGAGATTTAAGAGTGCGAAACAAGTTAATGTTTTAGAATCCTTGATGAATTATAAATATATGTGTTTGTTTTGGATTTGAATATGGTGAGATTTAACTTTTATGTTAAACAAATAACTTATAGTGATTGATGTTGTATTATTATATTATATTGAAAATAGTACTCCCTCCGTCTCAATCTTTAAAGAACTCTTCCCATTTTTTTTGTTCCAGTCTTTAGAGAACCTTTCCTAAAATGGACATACCCACTTTATCACTTTATCACATAAAATATTAATAAATAACTCTTTTTACCCCCAATTACCCATCACTTTATTACCCTATCACATAAAATAATAGTAATAAACAACTCTTTCTACCCCCAACATTTTATCACTTCATCACTATTTCCATAAATTCTTAAATGAGACGGAGGGATTAATAAAGTGTAATATATTTGGAAGAGTAATAATATGTTTATAGATATTTGTAAGTGTGGATTGAATGCGAGATTTGAAAATCAGACTATAAATCTCAAACTCATATGAGACGGGGAGCGCGAAGTCTTAGGTGCATCCGTATAAGTCCCAAAATAAACACAACGTTGGGTTATTCAAGGAGAGTTTGATTACTCTATATTTAACATAAATTTACGGGTGAGTCTTTTATTTATCCAAATACCGTGCACTCATAATGCATTTTAAAAATATATAATTTATTGTACTAAAAGATAGAACTGTTTCACCATTAATTACTTATTTTCCACTATAAAAATATAAGGAATTTGCCTTGAAATCAATTTTCTTTATAGAAAATAGTCACATAAAGGACAAGCAATAATTATATTTTATTCCCCACATCACGTATTTATTTCACATAAATTCACAGCAGCATCAATCATCAGTCTCTTATAATCAATCAGCCGCCAAATACACACATAGTTCAGAGTGTGAGGGAACGCTGCAATCAACAATGGCGTTCGCCTCCTCCTTCACTCCCTCTTGTTCATTACCCAGTCTTTCTTCTAAATCCAAGATTAATTTAACTACCCTAAACAAGCTCATCCCTTTTTCTCTCCACCGCGCTCCCTTTTTCAGGTGAACCTTTTCTGTTAAGTTTGAGTTGGGGAAGTCAATTTTTTTGGAATGGGGTTCTTGATTTTATGTTCTCCTTGGGAGTTTTTAGTGGGATTTGTTGTTTAGTGTATAAAAATTGAAATTTCTATTAATAATGGATTATTGACGTGATAAAGATTCTGAATTTGTTCTAATGATCCATTTTTTAGTTTTATCTAGGTTTGATTTTGTGTTAATGTGAGAATGCAAATGGTGCTTCTGAATGTTGAGCTTGATTTTCACAAAGACCAATAATATAGTTTCGCCTTTTGTTATTTCCTGATTCGATTGCAGTTTGGCATTATAAAAGTCACATTTAGTTCAGCTTTACATTTATATGTTTTTGGTGTTAAAGTTGCTTTCTTGCTGATCTACAATTTTTTACTGAAGTTGCCAGGTCGATTTTTTGTAGTGAATTTGTCTTTTTTTTTTCCTTTTCTTGTAATGCATGTTTTTAAGCCAAATAATGAATATAATCGTCGTGTTCTTAATCACAGAGTATGCTGCAGTCAATCGCAAGGAAGGAATTCGTTAAAGTTTAATCAATTTGCCTCAGTCACTAGTGCAGGTTTCTCTGCTTTTTTCAGATATGCTAAACTAGAACTAGTGAAAGTGTATCTTGTTCTAATTAGATTTCCATAACGAATTATAAAATTTATAGATCCCATGCTGGATGAATCTGTTGAAGAAGTTCAACTTCCGAGAGGCGACACTTGGTCCATACATAAATTTGGTGGGACCTGTGTTGGAACTTCAGAAAGAATACAAAATGTTGCAAACATTGTTGCTAATGATGCTTCAGAGAGAAAGCTGGTTGTTGTGTCTGCAATGTCGAAGGTGACTGATATGATGTACGATCTCATACACAAGGCACAGGCCCGTGATGATTCCTACAATATTGCACTGGATGCCGTTCTGGAGAAGCACAAGTCAACAGCAATTGATCTACTAGAAGGGGATGATCTGGCTGACTTCTTAGCTCGTCTGCATCAGGACATTAACAACCTTAAGGCGATGTTACGTGCGATATATATTGGTATTTTGTCTTCCCTATACTAGATAAAGTACTCTCGAAGTTTTAATTATTTGTGCCATTATTATAGCAGAAGTGTTTTCATGCCAATAAAAGAAAAGAAGAAGTCAAAGTTTTAGTTAGATGCCTCCTAGTATTTTAATTTTCTGGCATATATTTATCTAGATTTGGTAAAGCAGTGAAAAAAGAAACCTATTTTTCAATATGTTAATCCCTATGTATTCATCTCTGAATTGTGTCAGGACATCTAAAATTCCGTCTTGACACTTTCACTTTTATCTCCCTGCACTATGCTGAAAAACAAAATTTTGATGATCTGGTTTCGTTTCTTCCTGAGATTAAATTTTGTCAATATTTGGAACTTCATTTCATCCTGAAATCATTCTTGTCATAGAGACATATTCACTTAAAAGAACTGCAGGATATTAATGTCCACACTTTATGTAAAATCTATTCATGAATTTGAATTGCCACATTTCTTGATGTACTGCAGCTGGTCATGTGACGGAATCTTTTTCCGACTTTGTGGTTGGACATGGTGAGTTATGGTCTGCTCAATTACTCTCTGCTGTGGTCAGAAAGGTATTTCTTTTATCATTGAGGCTTTTAATTGTATGAATTTTGTTAATTTTAATTTTCTTAAGATATTCTCTTCGTTCTTGTAGAGTGGGTTGGCATGTATCTCCATGGACACTAGAGACGTCCTTGTGGTAAATCCCACAAGTTCAAATCAAGTTGACCCGGATTACGTGGAGTCAGAACGAAGACTTAAGAAATGGTACTCCAACAATCCATCTGACACAATCGTTGCGACGGGGTTTATTGCCAGTACGCCTGATAATATTCCCACAACTTTGAAGAGAGACGGGAGTGACTTTTCTGCTGCAATTATGGGTGCTTTATTCAGAGCCAAACAGGTCACAATTTGGACTGATGTGGATGGTGTGTACAGTGCAGACCCTAGGAAAGGTCTCTTCCACTCATTCCGTACTAAAACCTTTTAAGATATTGCATTTCTTCTCCTCTCTGCCATTTCATTGATACTTTCTTTTCTTTAACCGTGTTTTGCAGTTAGCGAGGCTGTGATTTTGAAGAATTTGTCTTATCAGGAGGCATGGGAAATGGTAATACTATTATATTCTGTCTCTTGTTATGGTTCCTAGATTTTAACATTGTATTAATCATCAATCGCTTTTGTTTATGCAGTCATACTTTGGAGCAAATGTTTTACATCCTCGAACTATTATTCCAGTCATGAAATATGATATTCCCATTGTTATAAGAAATATTTTCAACCTCTCTGCATCTGGGACGACAATCTGCCGACCTGATGAAGACTGCCACCAAGTGGACTCTCTAGTTAAGGGATTTGCAACAATTGATAATTTGGCCCTCGTAAATGTTGAGGGGTGAGCTTTTGATTCATAGAGTTATGATGATTGACTAAATTCTCTTCCTTTACTGTGATTGAGCTGTTAATTGCAAATATATCCGACAGAACTGGAATGGCTGGTGTTCCTGGTACTGCTAGCGCCATATTTGAGGTTGTCAAAGATGTTGGAGCTAATGTAATAATGATATCCCAGGTAGTTTTATACTCTTATCCCTCCAACGCATAACATAACATTTCATGCAAGATCTGATTGATCTCCTTCACGCAGGCTAGCAGTGAGCATTCTGTGTGTTTTGCTGTACCTGAAAAGGAAGTAAGAGCTGTTGCTGCAGCTTTAGAGGCTAGATTTCGTCAGGCCTTGGATGCTGGTCGTCTTTCTCAGGTAGTTATGTTTTTCCACAAGTGTAGGGACCACCGGAAATTTTATGTAAAAAGCACGTAACATGTAGTATATCTTTGGGATTTGAACATGCCACAGAAACCCATAATCCTTTTGTTTAATTCTCTATTGTTGCAATAAACACTTCATGAGAGCAGAGGTTGTAGATCTACCATGAAATTGTTATTTGAGCATATTACATATTCTTTCTTCATCTGAAGAAGAATCATTGAAATTCATCAAACTGTTATTTCTATTTCAACCTTCCAATTTGATGGGAAAAACGATCATTTAGCTCTTGTGAGAGAAATTCACTTAATTGTTAATATGCCATGATATTTGAAGTCTGCAGAAGTGCTTCTCTGTTTATAGTGTCAATTCCTGAATAGACTGTACATTTTTAGTTTCTTGATGGCTTTGGAACTTTTACAGATTGCAGTAATTCCAAACTGTAGCATTTTGGCTGCAGTCGGGCAGAAAATGGCGAGCACCCCTGGTGTCAGTGCTACACTTTTCAGTGCCCTTGCTAAGGTTTTAAACTCTCAGACTTTCAAGGTTTTTTTTATTTTTTCCATATAATCGCTAGTAGCTCTACAAAAGTGCCGTGAAGAAAAAGCTGTAAAAAAGCACAAAGAAAGGAAGAAGAAAGACGAGGCCAGATACTCTTTATTTACCTGCTAATAGTGAATCAGTTGATATGACTCTTTAACCATGTCCTTTACAGGCTAATATAAATATACGTGCCATAGCTCAAGGCTGCTCAGAATATAATGTTACTGTGGTTCTCAAACGTGAACATTGCATAAAAGCATTACGAGCTGTGCATGCAAGATTTTATCTATCAAGAACTACAATAGCAATGGGTATTATTGGACCTGGACTAATTGGTGCAACATTGCTAGATCAGCTCAGAGATCAGGTACTCTTCACAAGTTTAGTTCTTCTATCTTTTCGCCGTATTAATCCTTATTGGCAACTACAGTTAAGACATGATAAAGCAAACATAACTTATAACGTTCAGTGTATAGTTAACTTATAACGTTCAGTGTAAAGTTGGAAATAGAATTCTACTTTGCAAATGAAAAGAGAACTGTGCTGGCCCATTGGCTGCTACATTAAAAGCATATGACTATTTTTCTTATTTTTCTTGAATTACCTGTGAATCTGCGATCATAAGAGATGCCTAGGGACATTTAATAGCTGCCCTTTAAATCAAATCTTTTTTTTTTCAAAGTTCTGTTAATGAAAACCTACTTATTGCCGAAAACAGAATTATCTGGAATTATTCCTTTTGCACCGAATGCCTGACCGGACTTTGTGCGCGTAAAAGAATTATTGGGGCAACTTGCTCACTGTTCCTTAAACTTGTACCCTGCTTTTCATGAAGCACAAAAAATGCAACACAGGAATCTTAAGTAATAATTGCACAATCAATTTTATATATTAGAAGAATCAAAGATACCAATGTATGTGAAGTTAGTGTTCTTTAGGCGAGCATTAAATTTTTAGACTATCTTTTAGTTCAGTACAAGATACTATACTTTAGAGCGAAAACTCCAATTTCTGGAATTTCACCATTCTAAATTTTCTTCTCTTATGGAGCAGATTTCAGTACATTCTTCATCTGTAATTTACTTTGTTGTCGTTACTTTATTTTCTGTTAGCTCTTAAGTTTTATCATCTGCATAATTTTTCTTATTGATATATTAGGTGTTATTCTTGATCGGCTTCTGCATACACTGATTATATTATGTCCTGTATATTAAATAACGATACAGGCAGCAGTCCTCAAGGAAAAGTCTAACATTGATCTGCGTGTTTTGGGCATTACCGGATCAAGGACCATGCTCTTGAGTGATAGGTAAGTTTTGTGATTTTAATCATTCTAACCAATATTCATAATTTAGGGTTTCTCAACCCTAAAATGCATCCATATGATTACTACAGCGGAGCTGACTTGTCGATATGGAGAGATCTCCTAGAGGAAAACGGGGAAAAGGCAGACATTCAGAAATTTATTCAACATGTGCACGGGAATCATTCTATCCCAAACACTGTCTTAGTTGACTGCACGGCAGATTCTCACGTTGCAAGCCATTACCATGATTGGCTTCGTAAAGGGATCCATGTGATTACTCCTAATAAGAAAGCCAATTCAGGACCACTGGAGCAGGTAATACTAATACTTTGCATAAAATTATTTCCCCGTTTATGATTGGTAATTCTTTTAACAAGTTTGCTTGATTCGTTTTTCCTCTGGACTGCAGTATTTGAAGTTGAGAACTCTTCAGCGACAATCCTATACACATTACTTCTACGAAGGAACTGTTGGAGCCGGTTTACCAATCATTAGCACTTTGCAAGGTCTCCTTGAAACAGGGGATAAGATAGTGCGAATTGAAGGAATTTTTAGGTTAGTGTTTGCTATAACTCTAGCATACTCGGGATTTCTGTTTCGGTATGCTTGATTTGGGATTGCAAAATCAGATTTGAGATTTCAAAATCTAAATCCGGGTCTACTTTGGTATTTTAGGATCCGGTAATACTCTCTCCGACCCACGACAAGCTTTACATTTTGCCATCTTGGGTGTCCCAACTTAAGTTTTACGTTTCCATTTTTGGTAAATTGTGTCCCCACTTTTTCTTAACAATTATCCGTACTTTTACTCAATTAATATTAAAATACACACACTTTCTCTTTATCTCTCCACGCTTTTATTTTTCTTACACATCCCACCAACCAACAATACATTTAATACTATATTCCTTGAAATATGTGTCATTCCCAAATGTAAAGCTTACCTAGGGACCGAGGTAGTATATTTTATCCTACAAATACCTATAAACCTTACAAATACCAAAGTTCCTCCGTTAATCCAGTAAATTCCAAATCATACATACCCTTAGTTCTTTTCCTATTTAATGTTAGGTCATTAGCCAGACACAGATGCTCATATACATCATAAATTTCTATTCACTGACTTCACTTGATAATTGTATTATGCAGTGGGACATTAAGTTATATATTCAACAACTTTGTCGGTGCACAAACTTTTAGTGACGTGGTTAAGGAGGCAAAAGCTGCAGGTTACACTGAACCTGATCCAAGAGACGATTTATCTGGGACCGACGTGGCTAGGAAGGTATCATTAGTTAAAAGCCATTAAACGACAAAATCCCTTCCAGATATAATTTTGCACTGATCAAACGATTTTCGTGGTGCAGGTGATAATCCTGGCTAGAGAGTGTGGACTGAAGCTGGAACTGTCGGATATTCCCGTTCAGAGTCTAGTGCCTGATCCATTAAAGGCATGAACGCAAATTAATCGATTAAATGTTGCTCGATATAGGCATCGGTTCGTCTGTGACGTGATTTTCTGATGCTTTATTCCAGGATATTACCTCGGCTGAGGAGTTTCTGCAGCAGCTCCCGCAGTATGATCAAGATTTGGCAAAGCAAAGACGGGAGGCTGAAGTTACCGGTGAAGTAAGCTTATGAAAAGAATCTACCAAAATCTGAAATTATATTTGTTTTTCAATACGCACCTTCCGTTTTAAAACTAACGTATGGAATGCTATAAAAATCGAAAGAAATTATTGATGTTGAAATATTTGAAGGTGTTGAGATACGTGGGAGTAGTGGATGTCGTCAACCAGAAAGGAGCAGTAGAACTTCGAAGATACAAGAAGGAGCATCCATTCGCCCAACTTTCGGGATCTGATAACATAATAGCATTCACAACTCAGAGATACGAAAAGCAACCGCTCATTGTGCGTGGGCCCGGTGCCGGGGCTGAGGTGACGGCTGGTGGAGTATTCAGTGACATATTGCGCCTTTCGTCGTATCTTGGTGCACCATCCTAACTCCGTTAACATCTACTGCAAGGCGTAAAATACTTTGTGCTTGGCTTTTCAAACTTCTTCCTATCTACAAGCCTGAGATTATTCTACATTTAGCCCCTTTTTGTGTAGGGAACGAATGGGTTTTTGTAGCTTAGAAGACACATGTAGCTTTTGTAACTCGGTCACAATGTTGTGCTAAGTTATTCTTCCTAGCGACTTTCATGTTTTTGCAAGTATCTCCTTTGCCTATCTCTTTAATATTGGAAATTGTTTTTCAACTCAAGATGAATTTTGAGTTTTGCCATATGGGTTTAGGTGGTGTTTTCTATAAAGTTTGAAAAACAGGCCCTTAGTACATTGCTCTACAGAAAACAGAAAATGTGCAATGTTGAAACCAGTACAGGTAAATGCAAACATACACTCACTTGATTTTGGGGCCAAGGTAGTACTTAGGGTCTCGGAAAAACCTCGTAATAGTTTCAGCTTTCTCAGTTGAAAGATCAGTAGTCTGCAGAATGTAGTCCTTTGATGCTTTTGCTATAGCTTCTATGGAACCAATGGCTTGATTGAGCTGCAAGAGAGCGAGGGGAAACTAATTATATAAGCAAGGATGCATGTCGACCTTGTAAACAGTAACACACGTTCCCATCCCGTAACACCTCAAAATTAAAGTGCAAATTCAAGCGTCGAATTTTATTATTACCCCATTCGCATCATGGTTATCGGTTCCTGGAATTGAAGTCACTACTTTGATATAGACGTCCATTGATTGCACTGACTTTTCCCTCTAAAACAGCATACCAATAGGTTTCAGATGTGCATTTGAAGATATAAGATTGCTTATAACAGCAAGAGAAAGAGTTCAATCAAGAAACCTCATCTTTCAGCTTTGCAATGGCATCCTGCTTCTTACAAACTGCAGAAAAAAGAAGTTAGGGATAAACATGAATTTAATCTGCATAATGAGATACACAATATGAGCTCACCTCCACGAGCATGTGCTATCTTTACAATCTTCTCAAATCCCATCTCTAAGTCTTGTACCGGAATGAAAGTTGGCTTACCAAACTCCATCCCGTATCTTAACAAGGAAACAAGTTAGCCAATAATGCAGTTCATAAAGCTAAATTTATACAAGAACACCGCTGCTTATGGTTAAGAATCGACTAACTTGAAATAAGAACGTATGAAAGAGTCATTCTGATCCTTGGTTGGGAGGGTAACAACAACGTAGAAGTTTGCAAACTGTTCCTTCAACTTCTGAATTCTGTACCAAGTAGATGATGAAATTTTACACCAAAAGTTTTAAAAGATTTTTTCGTGGTAAGTAGAAACTGGATGATTTACTTGCTGAAGATGGATCCAACGTTGCTGAAATCCCAGTTGGTTGCAAATACGAAAGCTACGGAGAGACCTCCACAGTTAAAGATGAAATCCTGCATATGAAGTAATTCAAAGGCTAAGCTGGGAGCACATATGCAGAATATGTGAACGAGATGGGGATAGAATTTACTGGTTCAATCTGCACAAAATTTAATCTGAAAGAATTTGTATCGAGGAAGGAGGAGATGAAGCTGATGAAGGATGGATGTTGTTGATCTTTCCATGTGGTACTCATGATACAAACCCCATTGCAGCCTGCACAAGATTTCAAATTCAAAATCAAGTTTCAGAATTCGAAAATGAAATCCCCAGCAACAAGCATAAAAGAAAGAAAAACTTCAATCTGATCACTAATATCATACAGCACCTATAGATATGGTTTAAACCATATTTCAGCACGGTTGGATTATATTCGAATTACATATAACATGAAGTCAAAAACAAAATTCAACTTAATTCTGGAACTAAAGCAGGTTTGATGAAGAATCTGAATCATCCTATAGCAACACCTCTTAGGTCAAAATGACTTGATTTTCTTTTTCAAACTCTTGCATCTAAGATAGTAATTGCATTTGCACGAAGATATGAAGAAGACATTACACCTATTACAAATTTAAATCCTACTACATTTTTTAATGGAATAAGATCAGGAATCCAGCAGCAACAATTCCAAATTCGAGTTAATTTAGTTCCACATAACTCTCAAAAATCCAAATACAGAACCAGATTGGCAATATCAAAACAATATCCAAGCAAATAATTCAACACTAGCAGTGAACATTAAATGCGAACTACGAAATACAATCAGATTAGATACAAATTCGTAGATTATCTCTCAAGCAAAGCACAAGTACCGGAAATCGAAATCGATGAATTTGAAGGCGTTGATTCTCTGTAGTCTCGCCCAGGGTTCATGATTGCAGCAGATCCAAATTTAACGAAGCAGAGAAGTAAAATGAGAAAAAAAATGTAATCAGAGATCGGAATGAAATATACAGGATGAGTACAATATATATACACACACGGCGGGAGGCTGAAAGTCTGAAACCGTTAATTTTAAAGTTTTTTTGTGGTTAATGTGCATAAATGTGAAATCTAGGGACTGATTCTAAATTGATGTATCTTTTCTCAGCGACTTTAGAGCTTTCGCTTGCTATGAAAACACGATTTTAGCCCTACAAAGGAAATTAAAAACGGGCTGTAATCAGTTTTCACTTTCAGAGAGAATGGCGATAGCCGCCGTGAACTCCAGCACCACCGCCACTTCCACTCCCACTCCGCCGCGCAAACGCCTCTTGTTCGATCGTCGCTACGGCTGGGTGTAAGTTTTTTCCATCACATGGTTTTGTTACTCATAAATTTTATTTATCAATTTGTTTATTGATTTGCAGATTAGATGAGTGGAAAGAGCCATCGGAAGAAGCCTTATCCGGTGGCCGTGGAATGTGAGAATATTTTTCTCAATTATATCTTCACCTTTTAGGAAAAATTAGCTCAAAATTACTCTTACTACTTTATTCATAGTTTTACAATTAATGTTTTTTTTCAACTGAAGGTTCTGCATTGTGCCTCTAGCAAAAGCATTGCTTACGAAGGCTTCGGAATCGGTACAACCATATTCTCCATGCTGTTCTGTGTTTAAATTCTTATCACTTGTTAATAGTTTAGGACTTCAATTGCACACAAACTCTCCTGTGAAACTTGTTCATAGTATGAAACTGGTACCACTGTACTTATAAATTGATACCACTACTCTTATGAACTAATATCAATTTTAATACTGTGATCTTAGTTTATAAGTATAATGGTATCAATTGATAAGTGTAATGGTATTGGTTTACGAGTTCAATGGTATAAATTTCATACTATGAACAAGTTTCACCGGAGACACACTCTCAGTTGCATTGCAATTGTGATGTGGAATAACTAGGTCTCAAGCTTCAAGATTTGGTTGGGTGGTATGTCATATTAGATGTGCATTTTTTGGTATGGGTGGTAGCTTTTCTGATCATTGGATTTCATAATAATGGAGAATTTTTTATATGATTCTTCATATAGTTTTAATGGATAGCTTGATAATGTAGAATGTCTAAATTAAAGGCCATCTCTGTGTTATGAGGATTGATTTATACAAAGAGCATATGTTTGCTGGTCAGATTATGTAGTGTTACTGCACTTTCTTGTGTGAAGAATCAAAAGCTGTGAAACTGTGAAAAAGTAATGTTCAGTTTTATTAGCTCTACCTCGTGTTTCTTCAAATGCTGAGGAAATGATAGCCAAACAATGCGGAAGAACCGAGTTAATTTAGTCCTCCATTGCCAAATAGGCGAGACAGAAGGACTAGGAAGATTCAAGGAGGATTTAAAATAAATATTCGAATTATTCTTTTACATGTGAAAATATGTTGAGGACAAGAGCTTGATTTATCAGTGTACTATATCCTCATCTTATTGGTTGATTGATCAGTGTTGTGAAATAATAGAGAGTTCTTGGACAATTAGTCTGCAGGTTTTTCACTTATAATCAATACCAATAGTGCATAACTGTAGATCTTCTCATCTATTTGTATTCTGAAAGAGATTTTTCTCTTTTGCTTATTTAGAGTCTATTTACAAACTCAACCAAGTTGTGTAGAAGCACTTTTTTTAAAGCTGTTAGACTCAGTTTTTTTGAAGAAAAAAAAGTGCTTCTACCTCTCTACTTGGGTTTGCAAACAGACACATAATCAAAATTGTGGCTCAGTCTTATGTTGAGACTTGATCACTTGAGACAGCTGCAGCGCTCGGGTATGACTTGGCCTTAATCTTTGAACTCAATCAACTTGTCTTGATTATAAATCAGTTTTATTCGATATTCATCAAGATTAATAGTTGGGTTCTCTTTCTGATACATCAATGTGTGTTGCTACAGTCTGGGGATTCTTTCTGCAGAAATTTATAACATTGTACAATCCGATCTTCGTCATTACAGATGAACTTTGTGGGGAGCTCGACGTTGAATGTCCTTGAAAGACCAGATATGTTTTCGCCCCACGTCGTTCAAGCTACCCTCACCAATCAACTGCATAAAATTGTCTTCAGTAAAGCTGCATAAAATTGTGTCTAAAGTAAAGAGGCAGAGCTAGTTTTGATGGCACCAACAAGAGGGAGTCCTGGAAATGCAAATAATGCAACATTAGTGACAAAATTACATTAATGTAACATATTCATTGTCTTTTATTCTATTATATGCTTTTTATCCATTAATTTTAGATTTTTCCTGAGAAAAATAGGGTATAAGAAATTTCCCATGATCCTTATTTTTTCTGTTTTACTTTTACATAATTCCAAGTCACTAAAATATAAGAGGACAAAGTGAAAACCTACACGTGCATCAATATTGAACACAATTCTTCCAGCTCTACTCAATTGCTGATCACTCGATTCTCTCTTCAAAATCTAAAACAAATTCTCCACTCCCTTAAATATCCAAATATAATTAGTTTTATTCATTAAAAAAATGATAAAAATCAGAGCTTTCTTGCAGGATAGGAAGATCCCACAAGTAGATTCCAGCAGCTTCAAATAATCAAACAAAGAGAGATAGAAAAAGGTAAGAAGGGAAAGTAGAAGTAAAGCACATCCATTTATTCAATCTTGAAATAAAATGCCCACCGTTCCTTCAACTGGGACAGCTCCACCAAGGCCGCCATGCCTCCGCCTCTCTTCCTCCGCCGCCTCCGCCTCCTCCTTCATAACTCTCCGGAAAGGGGCCACCTGCCACTTTTCTTTATTCGGGTTCAAGCCCAAACGGTTCCATTTTCTCAAGGCAAGTTCTTCACTCAAAGAGACCAAGAAAACAATTAGCAAGGCTCCAAATAGTGTTCCATTCAGCGTTAGGAGAATCTTGAATTTCAATCCGAAGGGTGAAAATGACGATAATGGGGACGGGGATGGGGGAAATGACAGTGCAATTAAAGGCACAATCTTGGCTGGGTTATTGCTTGTTGGTGTTGTTGGCGGCTTTGGGGCTGTTGGGTATGTGTACAGAGAACAGATCAATACTTTCTTGAACCAATTTTCTGGGATAATTGAAGGTGAATATTCCTTGTCATTTCGATTGTTTTTGCATGAATTGTTACTTGGGATATGCTTTCTTTGAAGTTGAGATTCATGATTTGATCTTTGTTTTGCACTTTACCTTGATATAAGTTGTGGGCAGGACATTTTTAGCAGAAATTCTTGTTATACGAACGGATTCTGAGAGAACTTGGTGAAATTTCAGTTCTAATCAATATATTATTACATTTGGTGAATATGTAGAGCTGTTTTGAGGACTTTAGGATGGAAACTGGCTAGTTTTGCTTGGTGGAAGGTTGCTCAAGTATCTTGCTTGATTCGATTATTAGTTTTATTTAGATGTGAATTTAAATGAATTGCAAACTGCTGAAGTGAAATTTGCTCAGCCAAACGAATTGGTATTGGTATGACGAAAGTATCCAATTTGCTTGAGGAAGTTGAAGTCCATACGTTATATTCTAGTTTCCTCCATGCACCAGATCAAGATATTATATTTTTTTCGTCATTGCGATACTCTATTTTTGGATATAGGTATTGCTTCTGTTTATGCTTCTTGTAGCTTATGTAATGTTATCACATGTAAGTCCATCTCAATTTCAACTGTTTCGTCTAATTCCATAGGAGACTCTGCGTTGTTCCTGGAGTTAAAATCTCCTAGTATATCGAATAATGAATTCTATTTGTATGTCTGAAGGAGTCTATTTCTAAAGGATTCCTAAACAATTTGGTTTGTAGAGCATTTTCACAACAATTAGCCATTCCTTTGCTTCTAATGGAGAGTTTTCGTTTTGCCTCTATAATTTCCTTATGGGCCTTTTGATATTGTTTTCTTTGATTGTTTATGTGAATAACAACGTAGTCTATGTCAAATATCTCATAGTTTATTCTTTGCTAGGTTATGGGCCAGCTGGATATGCTCTTTTCGTCGCAGTTTATGCTGGATTGGAAGTAAGATTTTAGATTTTCGTTGGGCATGTTTGTTGCCTACAATATTATTTATTATTTATAATTTAAGTTCTCTTCATAATGCTTATAGTTTCAACCGAGAACATTTAAATGATAAATCGACAAAAATATTGAGGATTTTGGTTAACACATTTATTGAAGACAACAAAACATTGCCATCATTCATCAGAATACATGAGCCATGAATAGAAACATATGACTAAATAGCCTTACTTACTGCTATAGGTGTGATATTATTACTAAATTTACAAATGTAGTATCTTTCAAGTTTTCCACATCCGATGTCTGAAATTCATTGCTAACTGTGTTATAGATACTCGCAATACCAGCCATTCCATTGACTATGTCTGCCGGTCTTCTATTTGGCTCAGTTACTGGGACAATCATTGTGTCTATAAGCGGCACGGTAAGTCTCACAGTCACATGTGTGTGGATATATTGAAGGGTAAAAATGGTAACTGCATAGTAAGTCATTTGTTTTGTTTATTTCAGTTGGCAGCAAGCATTGCGTTTCTAATTGCCAGATATTTTGCTCGTGAAAGAATTCTGAAGTTGGTTGAAGGAAACAAGAAATTCATTGCAATAGATAAAGCAATTGGGGAAAATGGTTTCAAGGTGGTTACTCTTCTCCGTTTGAGTCCATTGCTTCCGTTCTCTCTCGGAAATTACCTTTATGGACTTACATCTGTCAAGTTTGTCCCATACGTATTAGGAAGGTCAGCTTTGTATTTTTCTTTTCTTCTACTCTTCATGTAAAGTGTGTATGCTAACTATTAAATGTGCTATATTTTTTTATTGTGCAGTTGGTTAGGTATGCTTCCTGGATCATGGGCATATGTGAGCGCTGGTGCATTTGGGCGAGCAGTTATTGTGAGTTTAAGTCTTTCATCTCTGGACTTGCGCTGTTTAACTTCTGTATGCATGTTACCAAAACGTACGAACTTTCCCAAACATGTTAAAAACTCACGTCATTGAAACATATGTGCGCGGAGTAACACTTGGGTGCACCAGTGCAGCCGATGTACGACTAATATTGTTCAATGAAAACAACTAATATTGTAAAGTGTAAGCAACTAATACTGACCAACTTTATACCTTTTAGTAAAACAACTAATACCATTTAAGAATGCAATTGAGTTGAACAAATTGGTGCATAGAAGTATTTGCCATGTGTGGATAGTTGAGTCCAGTTGTTAAAAATCGTGGTGGTTACTTACAATTTTGGTCATGTTTCAGCAAGAAGAAACTGAAATAGGGTTAGGCGGAGGAGGAAACGGTCAGCTGTGGACGCTCGGGCTTGGCCTGTTAGCAACGGCCCTTGCTGCAACCTACGTTACACGCCTAGCTAAGGTAATATATAATTCTTCTCCCCCAAGTTTCATTTACCATAGAATCCAATTGCGTGGGTGTACCTAATTTGTAACGTTACATCATACGTCTCGATGCTAACTGATTCTTGATTGTGTTTGCAGGATGCGATGAAAGATATCGACTAGACTAGAGACTACTACCCTTCCAATTTTGAATCATAACTACATCACTTCATGTAAATCAACTGGATCATATTTGATCAAAAGAAAACTTCAGTTGAGATTTTCCCCCCATTGATAATTTGTGTTATACCAAAACATTGTTTTATGTCAAAAGTGAAAATGCCGTGTATATTAATTATGTTTGAGGCACTTTAAAAAGGGTATGTGTTAGGGAATGGGACCCCTGTGCAAATTTATCAAGTAATTAGAAGCTAGAAAGGGTATAGAGTTAGGGAATGGGACCCCTGGATAGTGCACGGTGGGTTCTTGTCCCTCGAATAGTTGGTCCTGGGTCGGATTCCGAGTTTTTTTTACAAAAAAAAAGGGTTCTTGTCCCTCGAATAGTCGGTCGTGGGTCGGATTCCTAGTTTTTTTTACAAAAAAATAAAGGTACGAGTTTGTGGATGAGTGGGTAAATGAGTGACAATATGCAGTGTAAATTCATTTCACAATTTGTTTGTCATGATCTTTTGCATTGGTGAAATGAAATGTCTGATAAAAAAAAATCTAAACCGATTGTATCCAATAAACAATGTTGAACTAAAATGATTTATGCAAAACTAAAAACATGAAGCTATTGGATTGTTTGGGACTTTGGGCAGACCTTTTACTTTTTACGATCCTAAAAATAATATATGAATGGTTAATCAATGATAATTATAATTTCATGATAAATCAATGTAAAAGGACAAAAAATCATACTAGACGGGTTGCAATTTGCCACAAATCATACTCACATCTTCTAAAAAAGTTAAAATGTTGATCTTTCAACTTACGCCTGTCTTCTGCAGTGAAATAAATGCCAAATGCAAGTGTCCTATATAAAAGAAGACCTTTCAAAATCTCAATAGATCAACATTATTTTATTTGTTAAAATATTCAAGGGGGAGTGACTCTAAGGTACAAAGTAATTTTTTTTTTACTTTAAGGTACAAAAATATAGTTAAAAAGTCTAAGTTGCCCTTCTGTCCGTTTCTGCACTTCTGACACGTTTTCTGCAATTATGACGCATTTTGGAGTGCAAGTTTTTAATTTTCTGCACTTCTAGACCAATTTTGGAGTGCAGTTTTTTTAATTTTCTGCATTTTCGTCTTTTTTATTCCACTTTTTATTAGTTGCAATTTTTTTATATAATTTAATTTAAATTTCAGATTTTATAAAATTTATATTTCGAATCTGCACTTTCTCAAAATAATATGTACTTTCCCAAAATGTGTACTTGGTCAAAACAAAAAAATAAAATTATGAATACATACAAAAAAATGAGATAAAAAATTATTTTTTGGTACAAATTGTATCTTAGAGTCACTTTAAAGATACTTTGTACCTTAGAGTCTTTTTGTTAGAAACTTTGTAGTGGAGAGTCCTTAATTCAATATTCAATAAATCAAGATTAAGAAGACCAATGTCTCTATGTTAACTTGAAGACAAAAATTCATATAAGACGGTCTCATGCATGAAACGGGGTATAACTTGTTGGAATTTAGAGGCACGTAAACATGTAATACACGCGCAACGAAAATAAACAGTTCACCAACAACGAACAATTAATTGCATAATACGATTGCGTTAAACATAAATAGAATCCTTACAGTAATTCGTAGGCAGATTTCTCAACTATAATATCCACGTAATCCCCGTTCACAGACTTGCGCAGATTCGTCAGCATTGAATCCCGAGATGAATTTGCTAGGAAAATTCTAACTCTAAATTTTTTAAGGAGAAATTAGGTTTCTTGTGTGTTTAATGAATCCCTAGGATCTCATATATATAAGGGAAGCCAAACTTAAAGATTAAGCAATCTTTATTAGGAAAATTATTTCCTAATCTTGCAAATCATATCTCCTAGATATGATTTCCCTAAATATATCATTCTATAATAATATTTCATATATTATTTGGGATTCCTATTTAATTAAATCTAATTTAATTAAAACAAAAACTCATATGAGACGGTCTCATGCATGAGACAGTGTGCAAAAATTAGCACAAATTATACTCACCTCTCCCAAAGTGTTAAAGCGTCAATGTCCAGATTATGCCCCGTCTCACCGTGAGACCGTCTCATGCAAGTGCGCCTCTTTATTTAAACAGTAATAATAATTAATTCTAAATTAATATACTATTAATTAATTCTCCATAAATTAAATATTAAATCCAATTTAATATTTAATCAACTAACTATAATCCGTAAAAGTGAATTACTTGTTGTGTGACCCATAGGTCTCATATATCGAGCGATTAATCAAATTAACGGTCTTAATTGAACCCTAGACAATAAATTAGACATTCTCAATATATGAGGTACGTTGCGTGAAACCTACAACTACCTGTAACTGAAACATTGGCTATTGTGATAATTTTGTTTCATTCGCGAATACTCGATTAAGTCTTGAACATGATGAAGTGTCTATTCAAATAACTTAATCACATCATCTCTAGTCACTAATTGATCATGTATGTCACATTTAGCCACAAAGTCTAAGTTGACGTGCATCGGCCGATGACTTAGAATTATGACGAGAAAATGAGTGTTCTCTCTAAATCCACTTTGAGGATTGAATCTTATTCTTGACTCAACTACCACGCACTTCGTGATTAACCCAATCCAAGTCATATCTACCCATGGAAGGGTGCAAGCGTCGGTCATGGTCAAAGTCCATCACTCCACACATGTCGTGCATATTGACCTCAAGTCAAAGGAATATCATATCGCTCCCACTAATCGAGACACCCGTAGACACATATAGTGGAACTACATCAAACGGTTTCTGGGATGAGTATATCAATACCCTCTAAGGTGTCTGTGCATCCATCATGAGATATCTAGTATCTCGTAGTAAGTGAGATCTTACTACACTCTCTAAGAGTATGATGCATATCACACATCAATCTCAATTGCATCATCAATATCCCATTCTTGATGATCCTTTATCGGGGCGATTTGAGAATCATGCTTAAGTCATCTGAGTTCTCACAATCTCAATGACAACAATGACTCATGAGAACACAAATAAGAATAAATGCAAACAATCAAACATAATATTTGAATAGGTGTATTGTCATACATTAATATTAAATGGATAATAATATTAAATAAAACTGAATATCATCGAGTATTATGTTCTTACAATAGATTGTCTCTAGTACACTAACATTAACATAACTTAGCACAAATCACACCCATTCGGCCTCCCAAAGTAAGCGTCAATGTCAATTTATGCTCCGTCTCACCGTAAGACCGTTTCATGCAAGTGTGTATCTAACTTGAAAGTTGTCTTCAATTTGCTTATTGATAAAATTGTACTCCCCCCGTCTCAATCTTAATGTAACTCTTTCCATTTTATTTGTCTCAATCTTAATGTAACATTTTCTAAAATAGAAATACTCATTTTATCACGTACAATACTAATAAACAACTCTTTTCACTCCCAACACTTTATCACTTTATCACATATTATACTAATAAACAATTCTTTCTACTCTCAACACTTTATCACTATTTCTTAATTTTCATGTCTACACTAAACTAAGACTTCTCATAAGATTGGGACGGAGAGAGTATATTTTAGTCCATTTATGGTCTAAGTTACTATATAAATCTTATTATTTATTTTTTTCACTAAAAAATAAGTCTACATAATCTTCCCCCTTTTACTCAACATTTTTATTTAAAAAATCTTTAAATAGTTTTCTTATGTTTAAAGAGCTTTCCTTCTTCTTCCGATTCAAAAGTTAGGCTGCAAAGCAAAACTGCAAACCCATACGCATTTGTTGTAGAAATAAATTAGATTGGGAATTCATTGGAAAATCTCATCATTTCGCCCACGAAGATTTTTGGTGAAATTTGCCAATTTAAAAGGGTAAGCTTTCTATCGGTTACCCGATTTCCTTTCTCTGTGCCGTCAAATCGGTATACCCAACTGATTCTGATGAAAATTCTCGGCTTTTTTGAAGTGTTATTACTAATTGCAGGAAATTGCTAAGATTCCCGATTCGTTAAATATGTAGAGTTTTGGGGGCTTTCATGATTTTATTTCCATTTCTATATCCATTTACGCATTTCTTATTAAATTGGGGGTTGATTCTTCTCTTAGGTAAAGTTAAAATGTTGAGATTCCGTTGATTTGTTTTAGTTAGATATCAACTTTCTGCTAAAGGATTAGTTAGAATGACTCTATTTTTGTTAATTTTGCAATAATTCACATGGTTAGTTTGTTTAGCTTTATGGAACTGAAGTGGAAATAGATTAATCTGGTTTTTTTGTTCCTTGGAATTCAGTGGCTGCACTAGACGAAAACATCGATATGATATATAGAATCAAATGGTAGGTGGAGGTTAGTTTTTAGACACTTGATTCACAATTTCTCATGAGTATTGTTTGGCAATGTGAGATTGTGATATTTCTGTTTGGCCGTAGAGTTTTGTTAAAAGCCTTTTTCGGAGACGCTTGGTTCAAATTATTCAATGGGAAAGCTAATGAGAATCATTGAATAATAAATTGCAATGAGAATGATGCTTACGTAAACGTTGGTAGTGTTTTGGTCTGATCTTGAAAAAGTGGAGATATAAAATAATTGTTGGATGACGAATAGCGGAATGATTGAGGAAAATGATTATGGGAGAGGAGGTAGTTAATCAAGATTAAGGATTAACTGATTTTGAGTTTATTGAACCCCGTACAAAATATGATGAGTGTGAATTGGTCATCTTTTATTCTCATTAACCATCAAAATTACTTCATGTTCATTCCCATCGAATTTTTTTGAACCAAGCTCCCTCTTAGTTTCTCCTTTTAGAATGGCTAATACAGAAGTTGTGCAGAACATATGGATGCAATTATATACTGTTATTCACCTGTAAAATTCGAATTAGTTACTCATATGAGAGAATCACCATGACACTTGTGCTACTACAGTCATCCTTAAAAATATCGAGAGCATAGGGTAGGTGTTGGCTCGTTATTTTGTTCCCTTATTCAAGCTTTACACTTGGTAAAAAAATGGCATTTAATTACGTTAATCAATGCTGATCATATCATCCCTAGTTGGGATAGGAAGGGAAAATCACAGTCATGGAAAAACTCATCTGGGAGCCTACTTATGGTTATGCCGATTACTTTTTATAAAGAAAGGAACTTCAGCACAATTTTTTATTACTTATTAGTAGACAAGAGGTTATATGCCTACTGTTGTTCAATGTCTCTTTTTGTTTGCTGTCATGCCTTTAATTTTCTTTACTTTTTGTTACTTTGAATGTCAAGGATATGATTGTAAACTCTATTTTCGTCTTCTCGTGTCTGTTGCATTTGATTGCCCTGAGCCTATTTTGGATGTTTATATGATTGTTTACAATGTCATATTATATTCTTTTGTTTTTCAGATTGGCTGCTTTTCTTGGACTTGTGAGCATTTACAGAAAAGGTACACCGATAAGAAGTTAGCAAGAAGATGCAATGTCGGCTTCCACTAAGCCAAGGCTTTCCGGGATGCAAAAACAAGTCCTTGCTTTATATAGAGGATTTATACGAGCAGCACGGGTAAAATCCCCTGAAGAACGAAGCAGAATCGAGGCAATTGTGTCTGAAGAGTTCCGCCGCAATTCCTCCCAGGTCGATCGTAAAAACTTTCTCTACATTGAGTATTTACTTAGGCGTGGTAAGAAACAGTTGGATCAGCTAAAGAGTCCGGATACTGTTGGACTATCTACATTAAATGTTGATGTTTCTCACACAAAAGGATCTTAGTAACATATTTTAGGATGATTTTCAACATAATACATGACATTATTATCTACTTGGGTAATAATTACTAGTCCAAAAGTTAGTTTTCATAATTCACTGTTATTGTACGCATAATTATCATTATCTCGAAATTTCTCGCACATTGAGTACTCAAGTTTTTCAATCTCTTATATATATGATTCATCATATATATGTAGCTTGTGTGAGATGGTGAATGGGGTAACAATGTGAACCAGGTCTATACATGAATTATATCAGTGTCATGCATAAAAACTATCACTATTTAAATAATAGCTTTGATTTTATACAGTGATAACTTTTGTGTATAATAGTAATAGCTTTTGTACATAACAATGATACTAAAAAAAATAGAGTTCATCATGAACTCAGGTTCACACGAGTTTTTGTCCGGTGAATATAACACATGGGCTGTAGAATATTGTGTGATTTTGTGAAATCACTGAATTCCACGTCTAATATCGACTGTTATTTTATACTATCCCCGTCCTTGAGGAATTTACACAGTTACTGTTTGATTCATGTTTTAACGAGTAAATTTTTTATTAGTATTTAAAATAATAAAATAATTTTAAGAAAGTGGTATGATAGAGGAGGGGTAAGACTATTATACCTCACTTTAAAAATCACTTCATTACTTTAATTACTAATAAACAATTTGCTCGTTAAAATACGAGCAAAAATGTAAGTGTGTAAATTTTTATGGGACGGAGGGAACACATTTTAATTGCTTGTAATAAATGGTTTTTGTGTATTAATATTCTCCTTTAACCCTGTCCTAATATTCGCGTGATCTAAATAACTTTTAGTACTTTTGCAATCATTAAAATATTTTAACAATCGAAGTTAGGCCTATTCCACAAGCCATAATTCTAACAATATTCCTAAAAACATCGTGTAAAGAAAAAAAATTCAGAGAATCATTCCATTTTTTTATCAATAATTAATTACTAGTAAAGCCGTGGAGATGAGTGACATAATTTAATCACCCTAATTTGAGAGGAAGAAGAAAAGAAGGCACCTGATCCCCTATTACAGTATTTGATATTTTAATTAATGACATTTAATTAACAAAAAGACACATTTGCATGAGACGGTCTCACGATGAGATTGTACTTAAAATGGACATGACACTTTAACACTTTGGAATGAGTGGCTGTACAATATCTCATTTAAAAAATCGTCTCATACGAATTTTTATCATTAAATATTGAATTGAATTTCAGGATGTGAACTTGACTCTATGATATTCTCCAGGATACATGTAAATTTCTCTTGAAAAATACATACTACGTAATAATATAGGACACGTAAGAAAAATTAAAAGAACACTTATTATAAATATTGGAGGGAGTATAGTTTTATCTCAAAACAAGAGCATATAATACACTGTATTATTTTGAAGTAAAGATTAATTAAAGGGCATATTGTAGATTAAGGGCGTGTTTTAAAACACTTAAAACAGCTTTCAAAAGCACTTATTTTCAAAGCTCTCTCTCACAGCTTTTGACCGGTCATGTGGCACGTATAGAATCAAATTCTTGTGTTTGAATTATTTATCATATCATATTTTCACTTCAGTGTGACATCAAGACAGACAGGGGGCGACTTTTTTTTAACTACTATTATTAGTTCTTAAGTTACAAAATTATTGTATTCCCCCACCTCTAGTTAAAATATAAATTATTGATTATATAAACAAAATTGACGGTGATATGACATTATACCACAATGTCTTAATTGGTTGTAATATGACACTTATCTTACATTAAATTAATATATATAAACGTATTATTATAATTATTTAAAGAATGGTGGTTAATAACTCCTCCGTTCTGAATGGATTTGTAAGTTTATTAAAAAATCACTCCCAAATTAAATAATTGAATATATTGTAATTCAATTTATTTTAAATTATCTCCTTAAATATTTCAAAATTACATCACATGTTATTATTTCATCATTTAGCTCTTGTAAAAAAAAAAGTTTTATATCATTTAATACTAATAAGTTACTTTCACGTTAAAACTCGTGCAAACAGTAAATATTAATTTAATGGGACGGAGCTTTATCAGTGTAGTTATAGATATTATAGAAACTAATGATAAGATAGCTAATGTGACATTTAAAAATAGTGTATTAAAATAAGAATACTAATAGATACAGTATATGTTTTTTAGTGTGTTTTGTGCCCCGTTATAAAAAAATTCTGGATCCGTCCCTGACGACATGCATCAATAAATTATATAATGATATTTATTTTTGGGTTGAGATGGTGGCGCACAATATTATCTATTTCATATATTGTGTTTCACTCTGTGTTCTATAAGGTAGATTAATGACACGTGTAATGAGTAAAAAAATTCAACGAACCACCATTACTCTGAATCCATGTGTTACAGATCCAAAAGTTGAAATAATTTTGGAACACAAAAAAATGGCATAGAGGAATTGAATTGAGACGATGAAGTAGGCATATATCGTGCGTTGTTGGAGGGAGGTTTCTAAATGATTCTTGTTCCAGAAAAAAAACCTTTACTCATTTTAGTAAAAAGGTATTGAGAAATGCCGAAACGGGGTCATGTGGGAATTTCACCCACCAAACCTTTTAGCTTTAATTAATTATCTAACTATATATAATGCTTCACACCCATTGGCTAAATTTTAAATTTTAAATTTTAAAAAGAAAAAATGTAATATTTCTTCATAAAGAGGAATCAAGAAGTGTGTTTGGAAAGTTTTGTTGGTTGGTTTTATCCTTTAGTAGAAAAATCATATACTTGAGTAGGAATAAGATCACCAGTTTTATAATCGGTGTTCCACTTTGTATTCCATAATATGGAAAATGACACATGGAATAATAAAAAATATTCAACGAACCACCATACGTTGGGTTCATGTGTTAAAAATCCAGAAGGATGAACCACCAATGAAATACAAAAAGTAGAACAGGAGAATCAAACCGACTTAATTAGTACGTGTTTGATGGTTGAGTGGGTCTCATGTACCCCAGGTGCATCGTGCCATCATAGTAATTGCACGATTATGTGTAAATAAATTACACTTTTTAGTATAACAAATCACACGTTTTTAAAGTACTTATGAGTTCATATTGCACCTGGGTGCATACAAGAACTAACCTGGTTTTTTTTTTTCTTAATCATGCTTTCAGTACTAATTGTCATCTAAACATCTCGTCTTGGAAATGGATGTCTCAGATTCTTTCTTTTCCAATTGTGTTTTTGTTCAATTAATATGTTGTATTTGGAGATAACAATCAAAATGAAAAGGATAAGAATTAAAGCATACAAAACTAGTTTGAATCCTTTTCTTTTCTTTTTTAAAAACTAAAAATCCATTAATTACTCAAGAGTAACTACAAATCATATTGAGTATGCCATAAAATCTAAAGGCTTAATAAAAATCAAGCACATATAGTATATATTGACATTACCAATGCATATGCACATATATTCAAGAAATAAAAGTAAAACGATCAATTCTTAATTAGGTTTGACAATTAAAAAAAAAATGTATAAATATGGTTCATGCTATGAATTTAAGATGATGTTTGCTTTTAGTTGGAAATGGATGATGGAGATCATATTATCTCATGAACAATATATCTCATTTTTATTATCTTCATTATTTTTGAAACTTATAAGACAAAAACATGTCAACGATCCAACTATGACATGTGGTTTTTATAATAGTGGAGGTTTATGCAACACTATTTTATCGATAATTCCATGACATGGTTGATATTTAATTTTAACGTGACTGTGAGGAGATTTGAAAATCACCGTTGAATTGGTGATGGGAGAATTCTACTATTTATAATGGAGCAATTACAGGATTACAACAACTTACCCAATATATGGGTGATATACAAGGAAACGGGAGATGCCTAGGTGTAAATGCCATAAATTAAAACTAGCTTTCAACTCTTTATTCCGGACTACAGCCACTAAAGCCGGAACACATTTGTCAAGCAAATATAAGCCTTTATCACACCTTCCCTGAGCCAGAATTTGATTTGTCATCGGTTCTAAATCGCAAAGAACTTATCAGAGAAAATCACATCAACAGGAAAATTTGACGTTAGTTTACTAATAGATAAAAGATTTTTAATGATGTGAGGCACCATTAAAACATCCAACAATTGAACATCTGCAGATAATTTACTAGAGCCAATATGAGATATATTCAAAGCATTGTCATTACCAACAATGACGGAACCGTCCCAGTATAAGGCTCATAAGAATCCAGTGCAGCAGGCTGATTGGTCATGTGAGAAGAGGCACCTAAATCAAGATACCAATCGGGAGTAGGGTCCGAGACATTGCAAGCTGATGAAAAGGCCTGAGCCAAGTGTGTAGAAGAAGTAGCTTGGCGAGCATTGAGAAATTGGGGACATTTTTCTGCATAATATTCCCCACGACATATCTGACAGTGTGGAATGTTCGTTCTACTCCCTCCATTATTCGAACCTAAGAACCACTGTTGAAGCCCCCACGGTTCCCGAAATTTTTCCCACGACCGAAACTAGAACCTTGATCAAAAGTCTGACCACGAGAATTGTTGTTGCCTAAAGGAGCCCCACCGTGCTGGACACGGCCTCCGAATGATGAACCACGACTCGAGGAATGATCGGTAGTAAAAGCAGCTTGATGGGATGAATAGCACGAAACATAAAATCATAATGTTTGGCTTGACTCAACAAGTCTCAAAATGTCGGAATTGGGCTAATGGTCATACGAGTATCCGCAAAAATCGCAAATTGAACACCCAGACCATGCAAAAATCGCAAATTGAACACCCAGACCATGCAAAAATCAATGACTCTTATCGGATTCATCAACAGGACGACCAATAGCATTCAATTAATCACACAAAAGCTTAAACTTCTTACCATAATCGTCACCACGGCTAAGAGAAAGAAGCTCTTCCCGAAGCTGATGCTGGCGGGATGCCAAGGAGAAGGCACCCTTCGAAGTCAGCCATGTATCACTCGACTCGAAGAGTCAAGAACCTCGAAAGCGGCATCTTGAGATAGGGATGTGTACATGACAGAGAGGAGCTTGTTGGGGTTATACATGAAAGTATGCTTTTACTTTGTATAACCTACGTATTAAACACTTATTTACTGAAATAAATTATTTATCATTGTTGCTTTAAATATGATTGAATGTTATATATATTTATTGCAAACCGTTCATATAATAGCACATGTTACATTGTAGTTAACGAGGTGATACCAGATCACAGAAGATTATGTTAACAGTCCCTTGTAAACTAGTGCGTGTTTCACAACCTACATAGACCCGAACAGTCTATTGGTAGAAGTTGATGTGTAAGTCTCAGATTGGCTTGTCTTGACCAAGATATTACACTAGTGCATTCGATGTCTTTGAAGCGGACTGCGAGAGAGGATAAACTCATTCGCAGACCGACTTATGGGATGAAGAGTTAGACCTCGGTGGTTGTTGATTTCTTAATCTCATCAACTTAATAAGGACCATGTGCGGTTAGTAATTATTGCTTTGACTTATAAATGGGAAGAGAATCATTGAGACTTCGATACCTATATCTTGGGCAATAATATTAATTGTCTGACGATTTGCTAAGATTAATCTGAGAGAATCGTGTGCTTTCAAAGTCTTATGCGTGATTGGTCCCTTGGTGGGCTCGGAACCTTTATCATACCAAATCTTGCAAGTGGAATTAATTTTTCGTGTATGGATAATAAAAGTTGAGCTGTCCTTACTCCAAGGATAAAGATATTAATTAATATAAAGCTTTTCCGGTGGCTTAATTAATTAATGGACTAAATAATCTTAAACACGGGAAATAATGACTGAGAGCCATATTACCGTAATATGGGTTAAGATTGGATAGTGCAATATTAATTATATAGTGGTATTAAATAATATTAATGGGCTGAATTATATTGTGGCTCAATATTGGAATTCAGAAGTCCATTGGAAGGTCCATCTTAATTCTCCTAAAGGCCCCTCAAGTAGCCCAATTATAGTCCAATAAATAAAAGGTGCTTAAAATAAAATAAATTTTGTTGCCTAATATTTTGTAATTTTCGAAAATATTAAAGAAAGAGGGAGAAGAAATTTTCTTGAAAATATTTTATGGAAAGGATATAAGTATTCTTGTAATACAAGATTATCTCATAAATTCAAGAAATCTCCCACTTGGTATATTTAATAGGGGATTTTCGAAAAATATGTATAAGAAAGGGAAGGAAGATTTTCTTGATTTTCTTGGAAAGATTTTATGGAGAAAGATATGTATTCTTGGAATACAAGAATATCTCATAAATTCAAGAAAGATCCAATCTTGCAAATCTCCTTCATAATTTTTGAAAATTAGGGGCTAAATAAGGGTGTGAGATTTTTGTGGAAAAATACACATGGAAAGAAGAATATATGAGACATATTCAAGATTTCTTGGAGATCAAGAAAAGATCTTTCCTAACCCTAATTTTAACCTAAATTTCGACCACCCCCCTCTTATAAATAGGGGATGAATTCATTCATCCCAACACCAATTCCATGTGCTGGAAATATTAGAAATCCACAAAGGTGGTGCAACAATTTTATTTTTTCCTTTGTTTTATAAATTCGCTCATCGGAGAACCTCCCACCGGGTTATTGAGCGAGGACTTGGGAATACTTGAGAAGGACTTTTGGTTGGTAGCCAGATACTTGATCCTGTCCATCTCAGATTGTCTCTCCAACGGGTACGTTTACGTAAACTCCAAGAAATTTCGCATGCTAGGATCTTTTACTTGAATTTTATTTGCATGTCGTTGTTGGCGTAATTATTATTTGAATTCACTTAGGTAAATTTATGCTAGTAATAATTGTTAATTTAAATTTGTGTTTATGAGGTCATCCCGATAGATCCTGGCATATGTTATCCCAACAACTGGTACAGAGCCCTGGTTCGGGCTCTGATCTTTCAAACTGTAATTTAAATTATTGTTCATTAAAATTTAAAATTGGATAGTAGAACTGTTAGATCTATTTTGCAGGTATCCAATTGTCATGGCATTTTAATGTGCTTATTTACATGCAAATAAATTATTGGCTTTTAATTCGATTCTTTCGGATTCGTTTTGCCTCGTGAAAAAATCCACGAGTAGATTAGAATTTGTTTGATTTGTTCAATGTAATAGACTAGTCTAGATCTAGGTTTATTTATTTTTTGTAAATAAATTGTAACATGATCATGAACGAAGACGGAGATGGAGAATTAAAGATTTGACGCCTGGCGTTCCTGACTTACGCATGTTGGTTATGAGCACGCAGGTTAAGCCGGGCTACATCATACAAGACCACCCTACGGGACAAGCACGGGTGGGGACAGAACGCGCGACAAGCGCCAAAGGCTGGGCAAGGCTTTGACGACGGGTGGTACCAAGACGCGATCGCTGCGTACGGGCGTGGTGGAAGGCGCCAGATGCCGGCTGGGTTGTTTTCGGGCGAGGACCTGACGCGGGCCAAGATCCGCAATGCTCCGCTGCGACAAGTTGTGGGTGACGGGCGAGATGGCGAGTTGACCAGGCATGCGCTTAGGCGACGCGACTCGCTGCTCCGGTCGTAGTTACTGCTTTTCCGGACGTCGTCCTAACCCAAGAAGGAGGACACTCGTTAAAGAATTGTTGCGGATTCAGTGGGAGCCTTTTCGAGACGAACGATGAAGGCAAAAGAAAAGACAATTTCTCAAGATCAAGATATGAAATTTAAACCATGGCAGTTGGATATATGTGGCCAACGTGATTTATTTTATCTTGATGCTTGTTTTAAATTCGTGCTTTTTTATTTGTTAAATGTGTTTGCATGATTTAAAATTGTCTAAAGAAAATCTCACTTTCGAAAATTACTAAGTATGTTTTAATTGACAAATTTTATTTCGGATAATAAAATTACGTCAATATTGACCTCCATGATTTATTTATTTGTGAATTCTTTTGGAGAAATTTCCCCAACGGAACGGCCAAAAGATGGTTTTCACATGAATGAATTCCCAAAAGGATGATTGTGAATTATTATTAGTGGTGACGATGACCCTCCCAATGAGGCTCGTACAAAGCAAAGTAATAATTTTGTATTTAATCATGGTTATTACTTAGGTATAAAATTGATATGCATATACTTCTCCGAAGTCCCTGTCAATTTTATATCGATCAAGTGGGAGCCGACTATTAATTTTGAATTAAAGGTTTCTAATTGTTCCTGCTTGAATGTGTTTAAATAGACAGATCACCCAACGTGACCTATTTAAACTGTTTTGAGATGTCGGCTGATGCATATTCATATTGTTTTGAGATTTTGATATGAATATTGTGATCGAATTATGTGATAAATTTGTACTTATACAAATTGTTATTTATTTCAGTTCAGCATGTCGCAACTTTTTAATCCACTGTTTGCTATACTTAAAGATCATAATTTATCTGGTGAAAATTATGTTGATTGGAAACGTAAACTGATGATTATCCTAACCGCACAAAAGCACAAGTGGGTCCTTGATACCCAAAAACCTGATGAGCCAACTAGCGAGTCGAGTAAGACAGAAAAGAAAAAATATGATGACTGGGAGCATTGTAATGACATGGTAAAGTGTACTATTCTGGCATCTATGTCAGATGTGTTGCAACACCAACACCAAGAATTTACAACTGCTGCGGAAATCATGGAAAATCTTAAGAAGATGTTCCTACATCAGAACCACATTGCTCGACAGATCACCTTGCGAGAGATGCTCTCGTTGAAAATGGTGGAGGGCACACCCGTAAGGGATCATGTCCTCAAGATGATGGCTCATTTGAACAAACTTGAGGTTCTGGGTGCAGATTATGATCTGGAAACTCAGATAGACTTGGTGTTTCACTCTCTGCCTAAAAGTTTTGAGCATTTTCAGCTGAACTATCAGATGAATAATCAGAAGTTCTCCCTTGCTGACTTGTTGCAAGCTTTGGTCTCGGCAGAGACGCTGATGGGACACCAGACTCAAGCTTTGGTGGCTAATGGACCATCTTCATCTTTTAGGCCAAGGGAGGGCAAGAAGAAGAAAAAGGTCAAAGGCCAAAAGCAGTCGAACTCAACTGTTGCCAAGGGCAAGAGCAAGATGAGGGATGCTGGGGGTATCAAGAAGGATCCAAAGGGGAAGTGCTTCAACTACTGTGAGAAAGGACATTGGAGGTCTGCCTGTCCCAAGCCTAAGAGGAATGGGAAGAAAGGTAATTCTCACGCACTAGTTGTTGAAACTTGTTTAGCGGCGTATGCTACCCACTCGTGGGTAGTGGATACGGGATCCACTGATCATGTTTGTTTCACATTATAGGGGTTCAAATTGACCCGATAACTTAGTGGAAGTGAGATCCTCATCACACTGGGCGATGCTACGAGAGTAGCAGCTGAAGCAGTGGGAGACGTGCACCTATCTTTTGAAGACAAGACTTTAGTTTTAAGAGATGTTCTTTATGTTCCTGTTTTTCGTAAAAACCTTATTTCAGTTTCAAAACTATTTATTGATGGATATTCTGTTCGTTTTTCTAAACAAGTTATTGTTTTTCGTAACAATGTGTTTATCTGTCATGGAAGGTTGTGGAACAATCTCTATACTATTAATTGTGCACACCCCTCACAAAATGCATCTTATAACACATAGACTATTTCAAGCAATAAGAGAAAACGTTCAGAAAAGGTGAACGAGACACTTCTTTGGCATCTAAGATTGGGTCATATTAATCTAAATAGGATCTAAAGGTTGGTGAAAGATGGTTCATTGTCGAACCCTGCAGATGGAACCATTTCCAACCTGCGAATCATGTTTAGAGGGTAAAATGACCAAGAGGCCATTTGGAGCCAAGGGGAATAGAGCCACAGAAGTGTTGCAAATCGTTCACACTGACGTGTGGGTCTAATGTCAACCAAAGCTAGAGGTGGCTATGAGTATTTCGTGACGTTCACTGATGATTACTCAAGGTTCGGGTACATTTTCCTGATGAAACACAAATCAGAAACCTTTGATAAATTCAAAGAGTTCAAAGCCGAAGTGGAGAATCATATGGAAAAGAGTATCAAGTTTCTACGATCTGATCGTGGAGGCGAATACCTCAGCGATGAGTTTTTGAACTACCTGTCAGACGAGGGCATTGTTTCCCAGTTGACTGCACCCGGAACCTCTCAACAAAACGGGGTTGCAGAACGAAGAAACAGAACACTCTTAGAAATGGTCAGATCCATGATGAGTTATTCAGATCTTCCCAAGTCGTTTTGGGGTTATGCCTTGGAAACAACGGCTTATGTTCTAAACTTGGTGCCATTCAAATCGGTTTCCAAAACCCCTAAAGAGTTGTGGACCGGGCACAAGCCTAGTCTGAGACATCTTAGGATTTGGGGGTGTCCGACATACGTGCTAGACAAGGAAGCCGGTAAGTTAGATGCACGTTCGGAACTAAGGCTGTTTATAGGATATCCCATGGGAACGAAAGGGTGTATGTTCTATGGTCCCGAAGATCAAAAGGTGTTAATAAGTACACACTTTAGATTTTTGGAAGAAGACTTTATGAACAATAGAAAGCCCAAAAGTGAGATTACCTTAGACGAAATAAGAGGGCAAACTCCTAGACCAACTGTACAAGTTGATATACCAAGCGTCACACCGACACAACCGGAACCTCGACGTAGTGGGAGGGTTGTTCGAAAACCTGAGAGATTCATGGGTGTTGCAAGTCGTTTTTTTAATGAGAATTCTATGTGGCTGATTTTGAAACAACTCACAAACAAAATAAGTACGTGTACGATATTACGGTAAATAACAGGAAATTGTTGACCCAGTTCATCAATAAATGACTACTCTTGGGGCATTCCAAGCCAGGGATGTCATATTGCGAGGTTTACATATACAATACACAATACTTCTCGTGGGGAAAACTTCTACGAAAGATGGTGATTTGGAAAATATATGTGTGGGTATTTGGGAATTTTTTCTGAACTCCTATGGAAAATTTCTGAACCCTTTTCTTGTTCTTTTTGGATCTATTTATAGTACTTTTACAAGCATGTGCTGGCTTGGCAAGCATGAGCTGGAGACTTTGTGTCTTGCAAGAACTCATGTGATGCTGCCACGTTTTCAACTTCATCTTCCTGGTTGACCTTTGGATTTACTTGCTTATAAGGCATTCTTTTTGTCGTCCATGTCAACTTTTGCTCGACCGATTGCTCTGCTCACCCCTTTAACCATATTGATTTTGTACTGGAGCACTGTCCTTAACGAGCATATAAGAATGACTATAATGCTTGCCAGATTCGGCGAGCAGACTTGTTTGGTCGGTAAGGCGAGCACACTTGTTTGGTCGTCAAGGAGAGAACACTTGTATGGTTGTCAAGGCGAGCATACTTGTAGCGAGCATATTTGTAGCGAGCATACTTGTAGCAAGCATACTTGTAGCGAGCATACTTGTAGCGAGCACACTTGTAGCGAGCACACTTAAATTATTACCTGGGCGAACACCTCTCCATCGGACATGGTTATTTTAATAATTTATTGATACACGTGTCCCTCCGACGTGTACAAATTAATCGAGGTGAAAATATCGAACACAACAATACCCCCCAGCTGGGCCGCTTTGTATTCATCATGGGGGCCCGGCTGTTGGATATATTGAGCGGGCCTTCGTGAGTGTCACTTCGTCTTCTGTGTCGAATTTTCAAAATTTTTAAATCCAGCATCTATAAAAATCATTTTGCCGCCTCAGCTCTTTTTCTTTCTCTTCATTCTCTCTTCTTTCTTTCTTCACATTTCGTTCCGTCTGAAATTTCCGACAAGAGCACGCTTATTTCGGTGAAGGATTTCTTCCAGGTAACTACTTCGTACCCCCTTTAATTCCAATTATGACTTCTCGTTCGAGTTCTACCGCTTCAATTGAGTCAAACCATCATAATTCCTCTTCCTCCTCTTACCATCTGATCTCCCGTAGTAGTGCTAATGCGCCGGAGATGAACGCCTCGGGTTCAAGATCCCGCTGGCAAGTTTGACAACCATTTGCCATTCTTTCGTCGGATTCCGACTATGCCCTCAATGAATTAGACCTGGATTTAGCCCGCACTGATTTTTTAGATGATTCGGGTGAAGATTCTCTATCCTAACCCCAAATCGGATCTAGGGTTGTAGGTAATCGAGATGTAAATAGGGGTGCCGATCATTTGAGGGAGGAAATTCCAATAACTGAAAATGTTGATGAGTCGAACAGAGGATTTGATGGCGAACAGAACATGATGCTCGATATCCCTGTTGGTCTTCCTCATAGCCCAACATATACCGATTATAGTGTTCGCTATGATTTTGAATGACCAGAACAACCTCATAGGACAAGGGTCAAAAATGAATATCCAGCGAGCAAAATTGCAAGTGTGATCGATGTAGATATGCTCAGCCAATTGTATCGGAGTTAAGAGACTCCAAAGGATGTGTTTTTCTGGGCGCCTGGTCCCGATGAGCGAGCAGACCAACCTCCTGAAGGTTGTGTTGCTGTGAACTTAGATACAATGGAAGCGGGTCTTCGATTCTCACTTCATCCGGCCATTACTCACTTGCTCGTAGAATGGAATATCACTATCACACAGCTAATGCCGAATGGGTGGCATATGATCATGAGTTTCCTGACTATGTTCAGCAAAACAAAACCTGTGTACTATCCATCAGCAGCAGAACTTACTCGATTAGTTCATTTGACTCGACCCAAAGGCGAACACGGATGGTTGTTCATGCAGGCGAATGCAAAATGTAAAGTCATCGAGGATGTGCCTAATAAGATCACTGATTGGAAAGAGAAGTTTTGGTTCGTCGGGGGTGATTAGAAAAGTCCTGCTTCAGGATGTGAACCAAATGCCCGCTTAGATATCCCCACTGATTTTGGAATCTGTCGAAGTAAGTATTTTTGTGGTTTTTCTCTTTACAATGAACTGATTTTAACTTATTTTCTCAATCTCAGGAATTCAAGCAGCAATGGACAAAAAGACAAACGACGGTTATTTTAGCAGTATCTGACAAATCGATCTTGAGCCATACTCAGAACGCTCAGTGAAGACGTTGAATACTGCTGACCAAAGGAAGAAAGGAGGATTTTACGTGCCCCCTCACCATCTAGTTGCCCACAATCCAAGCGGTAAAGATTGACTTTTATAATTGCGAATATGTTGTGCCCTTTGTTCCCGTTTTCTCTTTCTTTTTTTAATAAATTCTTCTGTCTACAGCTTTCCCTGCCGTCACTATTGATGTAAGCACATCCGAGCATACTGAAATGGCTCGAACCAAGAGACCTCAAGAGCTTGCTCGAATTCAGGCTGAGAGAGATGCTCAACGAGCAAACCGAGGGGAGGCGAGCAGAGTGAAAAAGGCGAGCCGATCAGCCGCTCCCGGACAGGGCGAGTCAAGTCGGCAGAAGAGGACAACTCGTCCTGTCGAGCAGGGATCGAGCGACCAAGCTTCCTCACCAAAGAGATCCAGAAGGGTACATGACGAGTAAAATTCGATAGCTCCGTCGAGCATCGATGTTAATGAGGCGACCCCTACTGTTGATATTACCAGAATAACTGCCTCTGTGGTCAGTCCGATCACACAAATTGCTGAAATGGAGGTCGGTACATCTACTCCACCCCCTGTGGGACCCCGAATCTAGACTCCTTTGAGTTCCCAGCTCCGTTCTCCCGAGGATAAGTCATTTATGGGATGGGACCCTGCTCGGGTGAACATGTATGTTTGCTCGCCTGTTGGAGTATCTTCTTTGTTCCATCTGATTTGGTCGTTTAATTATATTTATTTGCTCGGGTGAACATGCAGGTTGAACAGATTGGCGCCTCTGATGCCAGAGTTGAAAGACTATTATTGCTCTCCTAGTGTCCGCAATATTCCTGGCCTTCCCGAGCATGTCCAGAAAGCGTGTGAGACCCCTATCCGAGCATGGACTACTGAGCTCGAAGAGGCCACTAAGGGTCCAATGACTTTGGAAACCATGCGACTTGGCCTAGTGTGACATGGCCAATCTTTGGTTCTTCTTGAAAAAGCTTACACCGAGTCCGCCCAACTTCATGCCAACTACGTGACTCTTATCACGAGTTTCGAAGAGAAGGTGAACGAGCTAACCAGGACCCAAGATGAAATGAAGTTGGCTCAGGGACAAGTATCCTCAGCCCAAGCAGAGACTCATAAAGCTCAAGAGGATGCTCGTATAGCTCGGGAAGATGCTCGCCAGGCCAGAGAGGAGCTACGTCTTGCTCGAGAGGAGCTGCACCGTAATTAGGAAGAGGTGGCTGGCATTAGAAAAGTTCAGGACGAGCTGAATGTTGAGCTCCAAAAACTCAGAACAGGCATCGAGACTACAGAATGCGAGAAAACTCTGCTCGCCCAACAACTCCTCACCGCTGAAGAGACCAACACTCGTCTGGGTCTTGAAAATTCAAAATTGCACACTGAAGAGTATGTTGATTCCATGTCCAATTTCTCCTATATATGCACCTTTGCAAATGCCATCTGTTCTGCTAGATAAACACTTACTACTGACCAGATTACCCCACTCGTAGCCCATCTCGAGAAGTACCTGATCGACAACCCCCCGGATCGCAACCTTCCAATATCTGATTTGAGTGATCTGTGCGATTTCTCTAATCTTCCTGATGGGATCGAGATTGATGACCCTATTTTGGATGAGGAAGATGGTTCGGATGCGGATGTTGAAGGTACTGTCGACCAAACTCACCGAGCCGAGCATGGGTTTGATCAGGTGCAGGGCGAGCAGAGTGGTCCACCTGAAGACGAGCATAATGTGCTATCCAGCGAGCAGACGAGGCACGATGATGCTGGGGGAGTCGTTCCTGAAGGGACCGAGCAGACGAGGCAAGACTTGCTCGATACATTACTTCCGCCCACCCCCAATAATGAATTTATTCCTTAGTTTTGCTTTGTTGAACAATTTCCTCTGCACTACTGTGTAATTTTTGTCTTGTTGAACTTGCTTGTTGAACAATTTTGCTGTTTCCATTGAATTTGCTTGTTCAACAATTTCCTCTGATTCGATCGTGGAGGATGAATTTTGCTGATGAACGGTTGATGTTTGTTTTGTTTCCTAGTTTATGCCATCTTTTCTTCTGAATGAATTCGAACATGATAAGTGTCTATGTTCCACCCTGACTTCTTTGGTTTTTTGATTGTCTTATTGAGGTGCAATCAGGTTGATCGTCTTATTTAGCTGCGACCAGATGGGTTAACTTATGTGCAACCCCCCTTTCTTGTTTCGTGATCGTCTTATGTTAGCCGCGATCACTATTCTGCTCGGGTCATCTTATTTAGTTACGACCCCTTACTCATCACTCGCTTTGTTGCGGGTATCTGTAAGTATGAGTTGTCTTATTTAGTTGCGACTCCGTACCCATTACTCGCTTTACTGCGGGTATCTAAGTACGAATTATTTCGTCAGGTGAACATAAACTTCTGCTCGTTCGTCTTTGTTCGGGTCATCCGGCTTAGGTGCTACCTCTGATAGGCTTTAACTAGAAGAACTTAACAAACAAAAATGCTTCGGAACACGTTGTTATTCTATTTCAACTTTTACATTTGAAGAAGATTGTTTCTATTACACATAACTATGGACACATCATAGTATGGTTTTGTTAAATTCAAAACTTCATCTTGAAATAGACATGAGCTGACCTCATCTCGTCCGCGGAATTGATGTTGACAAGTATGAGACGGATCAGCCTGTTTACTCTTCTTCAAGTAATATGCTCGAGCAACAGCAGCATCAACGTTTACCCCTCCTGGACAAGTTGTGATTATGTTAACCGCTGTCTACATGAGCATGTGGTGAGCACGCCTGCTCGCCTATATCAGGCGCGGGCAAAAGCCTCTGCTCGCACCATTTTATCCCCTTCTGTAGATGCCTGAGCATCAGCATCCGCAAGTCGTTTCGTGCTGATGCCACGACATCCCACCCCCTCGGAGGAGATTTTTGGGATGCGTAGGGGACTAGTGATTTACTACTGCGTAAGCAGTAGATTAAGTGGAGTGGCAACCATGACTCTGCCGAGCATCTTGAGTCCCTAACGAGCACCAACCTGTGCTCGGAGTGACAATACCCGTTTAGAAGAAAATACTTCTCCCGATTTGGATTGGCTTTTCCAAATTGAAGGGAGAGTATTTTCCTTCGTGACTGCGATACGGGGTATAAAGCTCGTACTAGAGCAAGTGCCAGGACACATGATTGAGTCAGCAAAATGATTGCTGAATCGAGTGTCGAAAATTTCGTCTGGAGGCATACCAAACCAACTATCTCCTGATAACTGAATTTTCTTCTAATATGTTTGCAGTATTTTTTCTTTTTTCTCTGTTTTTCTTCCACCTTCTTCAGCTATCAATACGCCTATTTATACTACTATCCCAAACAAGTGCTGGCATATCTAGTTGGTGTTGGCCCTCTTGCTTTAAATCCTCATTTTTACATCTGTCCTTGTTTTTGCCAGTTCTTATTCAAGGATTGACACGTACCTTTTTTGGTTGCCACCACTTCTCGACTTGTTTTGACACGTATCTTCTATCTTTTAATAGTGCTGGCCAGAATTTCTTCTAGAAGATTCAGAAATTTATGTCGGAAACGGTGTGTTCTTTCTTCATGTCTGTCCTGCTCGTCTTAGCCGAATGGTTGATTATGCTTGGGGTAGCTAGCCAGTTGTGCTCGTTGCTACTGATAATACTTTTTTAGATTTGACGCATTCCACGAATAGGACAACGGAACTCCATTCAGGTCTTCCAAATCATATGCCCCGTTTAACAAATGTTCTGCAACTCTGAATGGACCTTCCCATGCTCGGCCGAGCACACCACTTGGTACCCCCGTTGCTCGTCTTAGAACCAGCTCGCCCACGTTGAACCTGCATATTCGGACTTTGGAGTTGTAGAACTTTTTTGATCTTTTTTTGTACATAGCGTTCCTGAAATCGACCTCCATCCTTCTTTCTTCCCTCAGATCTGCACTTAAGGCGAGCGCCTGGTCGTTGATGTGCTCTCCAAAACTCATTGTCCGATGGCTCGGAATCTTTACTTCTACCGGTATAACAGCTTCCGCACCAAATGTCGGGGCAAACGGGGTTTCCGCAGTTGATGTTCCGCACCTAAATGCCAGGGCAAACGGGGTTTCCGCAGTTGATATACAATACACAATACTTCTCGTGGGGAAAACTTCTACGAAAGATGGTGATTTGGAAAATATATGTGTGGGTATTTGGGAATTTTTTCTGAACTCCTATGGAAAATTTCTGAACCCTTTTCTTGTTCTTTTTGGATCTATTTATAGTACTTTTACAAGCATGTGCTGGCTTGGCAAGCATGAGTTGGAGACTTTGTGTCTTGCAAGAACTCGTGTGATGCTGCCACGTTTTCAACTTCATCTTCCTGGTTGACCTTTGGATTTACTTGCTTATAAGGCATTCTTTTTGTCGTCCATGTCAACTTTTGCTCGACCGATTGCTCTGCTCACCCCTTTAACCATATTGATTTTGTACTGGAGCACTGTCCTTAACGAGCATATAAGAATGACTATAATGCTTGCCAGATTCGGCGAGCAGACTTGTTTGGTCGGTAAGGCGAGCACACTTGTTTGGTCGTCAAGGAGAGAACACTTGTATGGTTGTCAAGGCGAGCATACTTGTAGCGAGCATATTTGTAGCGAGCATACTTGTAGCGAGCACACTTGAATTATTACCTGGGCGAACACCTCTCCATCGGACATGGTTATTTTAATAATTTATTGATACACGTGTCCCTCCGACGTGTACAAATTAATCGAGGTGAAAATATCGAACACAACAATGGGGATAGGAGAATCTTTGGATTTGGTCCCCGGGGATAATGAATCAGACCCCTGGGCCTACAAGGAGGCGGTCCAAGATAAGGATTCTGAATCTTGGCAAACTGCGATGGAAGCCGAGATGGGCTCAATGGATCATAATCAAGTGAGGGAGCTAGTGGAACCACCCAGTGGGGTAAAACCCATTAGATTCAAGTGGGTCTATAAGAGAAAAAGAGGACCGGACGGAAAGGTCGAGACCTTTAAAGCTAGGCTTGTGGCAAAGGGATACACTCAAAAGGAGGGTATTGATTATGAAGAAACCTTTTTGCCTGTAGCCATGCTTAAGTCCATCTGTATTCTCTTGGCAATTGTGCGCATCTAGATTTTGAGATCTGGCAAATGGATGTCAAGATAGCTTTCCTTAACGGGAGTCTTGACGAAGAAATCTATATGCAACAGCCCGAAGGTTTCATCGCTAAAGGCCAAGAGCACCTTGTTTGCAAGCTAAGAAAGTCCATTTATGGACTAAAGCAAGCATCTCGAGCTTGGAACCAATGTTTTGATCATGTAATCAAGTCTTATGGGTTTGATCAAAACGAGTTTGAAAGTTGTGTGTATAAGAAGTGTGACAGAACTGCCTTGGTATTCTTAGTACTATACGTAGATGATATTCTGCTCATCGGAAACGATGTAAAGGTTTTGTCAGACGTAAGGGTATGGATGTCAAAACAGTTTGATATGAAGGACTTAGGGGAAGCCAGTCATATTCTTGGGATCAAGATCACTCGAGATCGAAAGAAAAGAATGATCGGCTTATCGCAAGCTTCATACATAGATACTGTTTTGAAGCGATTCAGCATGCAAGATTCCAAGAAAGGTTTTGTACCCTTCAGGCACGAAATCCATCTATCGAAAGACATGTGTCCCAAGACACAAGGGGAGATAGATGACATGAAAGGCATTCCTTATGCGTCGACAGTAGGGAGTCTTATGTATGCAATGCTGTGTACGAGACCGGATATTTGCTACGCCGTTGGCATAGTAGCAAGATATCAAAGTAATCCCGGAAATCAACACTGAACTGCAGTAAAGAACATTCTAAAGTATCTGAAAAGAACTTAGGATAGAATGCTGGTTTACCAGTCGGACAGTTTGTTTCCAGTCGAATACACAGACTCGGATTTCCAATCAGATATAGATTCCAAAAAATCTGCCTCGGGTAGTGTGTATTGTCTGGGGGGAGGAGCTGTAACATGGAGAAGCGTTAAGCAGAAATGCATCGCAAATTCTACCATGGAAGCCGAATATGTAGCTGCTTGTGAAGCAGCGAAAGAAACGGTGTGGCTCAAGAACTTCCTAGTGGACTTGGACGTTGTTCCGAATTTGCCCAGCACCATCACGGTTTTCTGTGATAATGCCAGAGCAGTTGCAAATTCAAGGGAACCGAGAGCCCACAAGGCCAACAAATACATTGAAAGGAAATACCATCTTATACGAGAAATCGTTAAGAGAGGAGATATAGAGGTGGCAAAGATCGCATCGGAAGACAACCTAGCTGATCCATTCACAAAGGGTCTGCCTCTGTTAACATTCGAGAGACATGTGGAAGGAATGAGTGTCAAGAGCGTTGCCAATCTGCTTTGAGTATAAGTGGGAGATATATTATTAGGTTGATGTAGGTGACATTAGATGTCACTGTATAATACATTAGACGTGTTGTGGTATACTTAAAAGCAGACTTTGAGTATAAGTGGGAGATTGTTGGGGTTATACGTGAAAGTATGTTTTTACTTTGTATAACCTATGTATTAAACACTTATTTACTGAAATAAATTATTTATCATTGTTGCTTTAAATATGATTAAATGTTATATATATTTATTGCAAATCGTTCATATAATAGCACATGTTACATTGTAGTTAACGTGGTGATACTAGATCACAGAAGATCACGTTAACAGTCCCTTGTAAACTAGTGCGTGTTTCACAACCTAGATAGACTCGAACAGTCTATTGGTAGAAGTTGATGTGTAAGACTCAGATTGACTTGTCTTGACCAAGAGATTACACTAGTGCATTCGATGTGCTGAAGCGAACCTGCAGAGAGGATAAACTCATTCGCACTGACTTATGGGATGAAGAGTTAGACCTCAGTGGTTGTTGATTTCTTAATCTGTCACTTAATAAGGACCGTGTGCGGTTAGTAATTATTGCTTTGACTTATAAATGGGAAGAGAATCATTGAGACTTCGATACCCTATATCTTGGGCAAAAATATTAATTGTACGACGGTTGCTAAGATTAATACAGAGAATAGTGTGCTTCCAAAGTCTTGCGTGATTGGTCCCCTTGGTGGGCTCGAAACCTTTATCATACCAAATCTTGCAAGTGGAATTAATTTTCCGGTATGGATAATAAAGCTGAGTTGTCCTTACTCCAAGGATAAAAATATTAATTAATATAAAGCTTTTCAGTGGCTTAATTAATTAATGGACTAAATAATCTTAAACACGGGAAATAATGACCAAGAGCCATATTACCGTAATATGGGTTAAGATTGGATAGTGCAATATTAATTATATAGTGGTATTAATTAATATTAATGGGCTGAATTATATTGTGGCTCAATATTGGAATTCAGAAGTCCATTGGAAGGTCCATCTTAATTCTCCTAAAGGCCCCTCAAGTATCCCAATTATAGTCCAATAAATAAAAGGTGCTTAAAATAAAATAAATTTTGTTGCCTAATATTTTGTAATTTTCGAAAATATTAAATAAAGAGGGAGAAAAAAATTTCTTGAAAATATTTTATGGAGAAGATTATCTCATAAATTCAAGAAATCTCCCACTTGGTATCTTTAATAGGGGATTTTTGAAAAATATGTATAAGAAAGGGAATGAATATTTTCTTGATTTTCTTGGAAATATTTTATGGAGAAAGATATGTATTCTTGGAATGAAAGAATATCTCATAAATTCAAGAAAGATCCAATCTTGCAAATCTCCTTCATAATTTTCGAAAATTAGGGGCTAAATAAGGATGTGAGATTTTTGTGGAAAAATACACATGGAAAGAAGAATATATGGGATATATTCAAGATTTCTTGGAGATCAAGAAAAGATATTTCCTAACCCTAATTTTAACCTAAATTTCGACCACCTCCCTCTTATAAATAGGGGATGAATTCATTCATCCTAACACCAATTCCATGTGCTGGAAATATTAGAAATCCACAAAGGTGGTGCAACAATTTTATTTTTTCCTTTGTTTTATAAATCGCTCATAGGAGAACCTCCCACCGGGTTATTGAGCGAGGACTTGGGAATACTTGAGAAGGACTTTTGGTTGGTAGCCAGATACTTGATCCTGTCCATCTCAGATTGTCTCTCCAACGGGTACGTTTACGTAAACTCCTAGAAATTCTGCATCCTAGGATCTTTTACGTGAATTTTATTTGCATGTCGTTGTTGGCGTAATTATTATTTGAATTCACTTAGGTAAATTCATGCTAGTAATAATTGTTAATTTAAATTTGTGTTTATGAGGTCATCCCGATAGATCCTGACATATGTTATCCCAACAGAGCTTCCTATCCTTCAACTTCCAGGTGGAATATGCCTGATTGGGTGACTGAACTCCGGCTTTCGTCGAGATGGTGGGTGATGGCACGACGATAGACTCATCCAAGAATCACATTAACTCAAAACAGTCGGCCCTATGTTCAATTTGACGATGCCACAACAGATAGTTCGTGGAGTTGAGTTTGATGGCGGAGACCATATTGATCATCGTCGTGACAGGGAGAGAATCATTAGCAACCATCGGAGATTGCAACAAAGAAGGAACTAGGGTTCAAAAATTGTAGAAGTTTGAAACCTAAGGTTTGCAGCGAACGAACAGGTATTGATGCAGGGAAGAGAAGAAGACGTGCACATTGAGAGAGACACTGGAGGAGATCGGTCCAGGGAGGAAGATGTCGAGTTCGACATGAATCCGGCAGCGATGATGGCCGTTCAAAGAAAAGGAAGAAGAAGCAGAGGCGACATAAATTTTAGAAAGGGGTTTTCTATATCGGTATGGCTGATACTATGTGAGGAGATTTGAAAATCACCGTTGAATTGGTGATGAGAGAATTCTACTATTAATAATAGAGCAATTATGGGATTATAACAACTTACCCAATATATGGGTGATATACAAGGGAAATAATTAAAGAATATTAAATACAAAAATACACGGTTAAAACCAAATCTTGATTAATCTTTAGCCCTATTAGCGACTAATGAGAAATTGATGGAAGGTTAGAAAAATATTAAATTTTTTAACAAGAATAATTGATTTTTTTTTTTTAAAAAGAAAAAATTGAAGTAAAATATAATTGTTAGAAAAAATGAGATTGTTCCGAATCATGCAAAAATTAAAATTGTTCATTTTTTTGTAAATTAAAATTGTGAAAATTTTTATCTAATTTTTGTGTGTATCAATTGGAATGCAAGCAAAATGACTTTGGAGCTTTTTTTTTTTTTCCCTTTATTCTCGCCAATGACTTCTTTACTAGAAAAAAATGAACGCAAAAATTTAGGACGTGCTTGCTTTTAGTTGGAGGTGGATGATTTAAAGATCATATCATCTCATGAACAATATATCTCATTTTTATTATCTTTGATGATGATTTGTTGAAACTTATAAGACAAAAACATGTCAACGATTCAACTATGACATGTGGTTTCTACAATAGTAGAGGTTTATACAACACTATTTTATCAGTAATTTCATAATATGATTGATATTTAATTTTAACGCGAATAATGAGAGATTGACATAATATTATTTACGGACAACGTATATGTACAAGTAATAATAAAATTAGCAATGTGAAATATTTTATTATGCTTAAGATAATAGACATTTAGCATGTAATTAACTTAATTATACAAAGATGACATATATTATAGTATCATGCGCATCCAACTTTGATTTGGGAAAAGGCAGCCGTAGTACTACTAGAACTTATAAGCTATAACCTTTTATGCATGCTAGATAAACATTTGACAAAACATATATTATTGAAGAGTTATTACGTCGTGAAATTTGTTCACTGGTTTCTTTTTTACAAGCAAGATCACGACTAATAACCTTTAATTTGTATATAAGTCACACCCTTCAATTATCACTACTAATATCAACTACTACATATTTAAGCTTGCACAACTGCACTTGGACATCCCTTTTTTCAAACAGCTCTCCAAGCTACAGCTTGGAGAGCGGTTTTAATTAAAAAAAAAAAAATAGACAGCGGTTCAAAACCGCTGTCCAAGTACAACACTTAGAAAGCGGTTTAGAACCGATGTGCAATGTTTTAGACATCGGTTTTGAACCGCTGTCCAAGGGCAGAGTTTGGACAGCGGTTCGGAACTGCTGTCCAAGAGGTCGGATAATTAATATATATACACCAAAATCGCGAACCAAAGGAAATTTTCCCCAAATCGTGAATTAAACCAGCTGATATTGAAGCCCTAGCCTCCTCCTCCCTCTCCCCCAAATCGAACCATCCGCCGCGCGTCCTCCCCTACCGCCGCCACCGTCGCCTTGTTGCCAAGCTCCCCTTACCCCGCCCGCCGCCCTAGCTTTCTCCTTCCATAGGTAATTTTTCTTTTCTATATATATATATATGTATGTATATATATGTTAGTATATATATATATATATTGAATTAATATTGTGTATATGTATATATATGTTGGTATGTATATATATATATTAGGATTAAATGTTTATATAATTGTGTTTGGTTTGATTAATTAGCTAATTTGTTAGGATTAATTGTTGTTAGATGAACAATTGATGTTTGGTTTATATATTGTTAATTGTTTATATATATATTGTGTGGCTTTGTTTAATTGTTGTTAGTGGCTTTGTTTAATTGTATGTATGGTGTATGTATATTGGTGTATATATGTATATCTTGTATATTGGTGTATATATGTATATTCGTGTATATATATCATGTTGTATGTATTGGTGTATATATATTGTTGTATATATATTGATGTTTGATGCACTCAAGGTGTTTGATAATATGCTTGTGTGAGGATTTAAACATAAATTAGTGTTAATTTATTAGGATTAATGTTGTTAGTGTTAGGGATGAACAACTTGTTAGAGATGAATACATATTGTGTAGCTTGACTTGATTTTTTATGCTAATTTAGATATGAACAATTGAGCATAGTTTTGAATACATATTGTTAGGATTTAAGCATAGTTTTGAATATTGTTTGTTTTTTGTTTATTAAATGTTGTTTCTTCTGCTTTACAGGATCATGTCTCGTTTGCCATATCCCGGAGATGATGGAGATGATGATGGATATTCTGATGGAGATCATGGCGCATATGATCATGGTGCATATGATCGACAACATCCTGATGACTTGAGAGAGTGTGACACTGATGCTCCCACCACCACTAGCAGCTCCGGGGAGAAGCACACTAGGGGTATAGTCACCTTGTCATCTATTAAGAGAGCTCGTAGCAAGGGGAAAACACTTCAGGTAATTTTATTACAATTGAACAGTTTGAAATCGATAAATATATTGATTGATCGTTGAACCTAATTAAATACTATGTTATTGCAGTTATCGTTCAATGAGTTTGGACAGGCAATAGGAAAAAAGAGAGTGAGTCGTTGTCCTTCTACATTGGAGTCGCAATCGGAGCGTGATCCCTATCGTCTTTTTACCAAGGAAGGATCGCGTAGTTTCAAAACCGACTCATTTGAAGGAAAAGATTATGGGACGAACTTTCGGTATGTTAATTATATATTTATTGAAAGTTGTAGTATGATCCTTAAATTTACTAAATTGTTATGTTATATGCGTATAGACTACATTCAGAGGTCTTGACCACAGAAAGAAGAAGCAAATATTGTCACAAGCTGGAGTAATGACCAAGAATTTTCGGACTTGGTTGAGAAGTAACACACGAGATCCGGAAACTGTTTTTTACTCGGCTAGTCCGCCTCCGTGTCGAATAATAGCCCTATGGTGGCTCCATCTTTGGGAGGAGTTTGTGAGCGAGCTATGGAGGATGATTTTCGATTAAAATTGATCAATGTCATTTCCTCAATTTCTAATGCCCTAAGTTTTTCAGTGTTTATCATATTTCTATTATACTGTAGAATCGAAGTAATAAAAATCACGATCAAGCCAAGTCGATGGAGGCGCGATAACGTGGATCGAACAAAGGTTATGCACGAATAAGAGAAAATATGGTGAGATCAAAATCCTAACTTTTAATTTTTTTATATATTCACTTTTAATATATCTAATAAAGGGACACGTTCATCACTATCGTAGAAAGAAGAAAGAAGAAAAATTTGGAGAGAGTGAGCCTTATTGTTACCCACTTCGACTTATTTACGACTACCGTAAAAGGGTCGAGACGGAATATTCATGATCCCAATTACACAACGCATCATCGAAGAAGTGGTAATCTATCCATTAATTTATCTTTCAATTACAAACTATTATTTATAAACAAATAATTAAATAATAATCTTTTATTTTTGTGATTCAGGAGCGTCTATCTCAGACCATGACGCCCGACGACATCCGCATTATCGGCCCTGATGATCTGTTTGGACGGGCTATAGGTCGCCAGGAGCATCCCGGTTCTTCTTGAAAGTTATCGATATGACGTGATGAAGACATCGTTAGCAATGACACCTGGTCTTCAAGCCATGAATATGGTGGGTATACTAACGGAACATGTTGCCAAGTTGTCTAAAGATGTGGAACGTTTGAGGTCCGAGAGAAGAACGAGCCACGGAATATCGTCGAGTGGAGCAAGCTGTGAACATAGTGTCGCTAATCTTATGTTTTCATTAACCCCTAGGGACGACTTTATTGAGGCACTTCAAAATGCCTCTCGGTGTCGATATGCATGTCTCACATTTGTTTTAATTAAAGACTAGTGTATTAAAATTTTCTAACTAAATATCTTATTCAACGAAATAACGGCACTTTTTGCTACTTTATTTGGAGGATCCCGACGGGTTGGTGGCCCAGAACGTTACCGCGCTCCCATGGAATGATTCATGGTCATTCCATCACTCCTGGTTTCGTGAGGGTCACACTCGATGTACCCGTAATCGGATAAGAGGATTCAGCGGTGCCAAAACCAATCGATGAAGCCGTCATAGTCGGAACAGCGGTCGGGCACTTTATCGAATGGCCGAGCAACTTGGTCTCTAGCACCATGAGGGTAAAATATATGTTATTAAAGTTCATTATCTTATTTGTGGTTCTAAATAATATTGCAAATTAATTGTAGAATCTGCCGACACCACAAATGCCTCGGAAGAAATCACCACAAAAGGCTAAAGAGAAATCGATGGGTGTCTTAGATAGTCAGAGGGGGAGAACGAGGGACTCCACTTCGCTCAGACTTGGTTATCCCATGACTGGAGACTTAGATCACGATGATTATGTACAGTCTAGGGTGCACCGGATGGTATCGTCTAATGCTTTCGAGATCGTCACAGTTCCCATGCTTTCTCACTTTCATCAGAATACTTTCCAAGAATTCGTCAGTGAGGAACATGTGCGTGAAGTCTTGAATGACGAGTGGTTGAGTGTAACCACCATAGCCCTTTACCTCAGGTATGTGTTTACTAATTCTCAATATTCACTTTCTGTATAGTTTAATTTTCTTTTTAAATATTAATTAGCGTATATATGTTGGTTAAAGATATTTGGGTGAGACATATCTCTCCAGAGATGTCCGAGCAAGTGGAATGTATTCCTTCGTCTCCCCCCAGGTGTCTTGCATATTGGGTGATAGGGTACAGACCATGGATGGGTTAGTTAATCATATGTTGAATCAAACTGGGAGCGATCATCTCATTTTTTGGCCAACAAATGTGGGGTGAGTGATAAACATTTCGTTAAAATTTGTATTCATGTTTATAATATTTGCACATATATATGCTAAATCTGCAGTTAATTTTAATATTCTCAATATAATATAGGAACCATTGGGTGATGGTCGCCATACACATGAATACATTAAGTGTGTATTTTATGGACCCAGCACAGGATGGAGTTTATTCAAATCGCCCTGATCTCGTTTCATATATGGAAGCGTAAGTTCATTTTTTATATTCTATACAATGATTGTTTTACTTTTAAAATTATGCATATTTAATCTATTTTTATTTTTTAATTATAATAATAATAGTGTGATGACGATGTATCAGAGTCGCCTTCAGAGTCAAAGTTCAAGATCTAAGTTAAATAAAGTGAACTGGATTAACATTAAGGTAAATTTAATTTAGTAAATTATCAAAATTAATAGAAAGAAATCATAATTGTAATACGTGATTATAATTGTTAATCAACAGGTTCCGAGGCAACGAGATAATGAACATTGTGGACATTTTGTGTGTTGCTTTATTGAAGATATAATCCGCGCTTCTCTAACGAACATTCCTCTCAATGTAAGTCAATTTATCGATTTATTTAAATTATTATTGATTGAATAAAAATTCATACTATATTGATTGATTCGTTGTTTGCAGTTTGTCTATGAACGTGAGCTCAAATCTTACTCTATGAAATGACTGGAGAAATGGAAAAACGATTGGACGGAGTACCTTTAAAATCGATTCTTATATTCATACGATATTGAGTGATCGTTGTTTGAAATTTTGATAGCATGTAATTAAATTATATATTTTTGATGATATATATTTCATGTTTTTGGTGTATTGGACGTATGCTTATGATTGTATGTTTATTTATTTCATGATGTGTATGTTTATTTATTTGATGTTTTGGTATATATATATATATATGTTGTATAAGTTTTGGTTTATGGTTTTATTATAGAATTTTTGCTTTATGGTTTATGGTATTGGACGTATATATAAGTTTTGGTTTATAGTTTTATTATAGGATTTTTAAAATATAAATTAATAATTAAAAAAAAGATATTGGACAGCGGTTAATAACCGCTGTCTATCTAACGTAATAAACGAAATTATAAAAAATTATGTTAGACAGCGATTATTAACCGCTGTCCAAGACTCCTCTTGCAATGCGGTTGAAAACCGTTGTCCAAATCTTGATTTCTTGGGCCAAATTTTTTTATCATTGTCCAAGCTTGGACAACTGTTACTTGGAGAGCGGTTATAACCGCTCTCCAAGGTCATTTTTCACAGCTGTCCAAGCCCAAATGTGTATTAGTGATCCTCTACTATAATATAAGTCATACTCTTCAGTGTTATGAGTAATACTCTTTATAATAAAAAATCACACTCTTCAGTTATCACAACTAATGTCCGTTAATAATATAAATGACACTCCTTAATCGGTTTCACTTATTAATCTTGTGTGAAACTTGTTCACCTTATACTTTGCCATGATTGGAACTAAAACATGGATGAGATCAAGCTATAGATAATTAGCAAAGTTCATTTGATCATATCACATAATTGTGACAAGAATATATATATCCCAAGTAATATATGACAACAATAATATTGGGATGATGATTGATGGGAAAAAAATAGGTCCCTACAGTTGGCTGCTTCTCATACTTGTACTATATCATGCATGGATGGGGAAGGACCATTAAACCACATATTCTCCATGTGATCACATGTGAGAAACAAGTCCCCCTATAGTTTTTCACACTATACATATTATCCAATTGCTACAACTGAAACCTCACACCTAGCTGGTTTGTGGTCCACTAAATCATATTGGATTGCTCTTTAAATTAGTGTTATATATCTATATAAAGGAGATATTCTCTCTTCAAGATTATGTGGTGTAATTAGGATATTGCTGGTCTTGTATTTTATGCTTGATCAAACAATCTCAAGTGGCTGTAATTAGTGTATTAGGTCAAGAACCGATTGGTGAATTTGAAAGAATTTCATCTCTATCTTAAAGTCCGAAGTGCAGAGAGATGTGAAATTAATTCATTTATACAATTTTCCTAACACTCCCTTCAATCGTGAGCTGAATTTTCTTACTCCATCATTCTTATTCGACATAGACTCAATTTGACAGTTTCACATATTTATAGAGAGTAATGTTATTGCTGATATGCTTGCTAAAATGCATGTAACTAATGTATGCAGCGGGAGTGTCCCGATTTCTTGTGTGCATATTTATTTTTGAATATGCATAAGGATTACTTCGGTGCTGCGGCATAATTCATTTTTTAGAGGAGTTTCCATTTTTCCCTTGACTAGGGGTTTTGCCCCCAAATGGGGTTTTTACCTTAGCATGGTTTTTAGTGGGGCTCCGGCCTCTGGTACGACTCGTGTACTTATGGTTATAGGTTTTTTTCTTTTTATTTTAGGTTTTTAGTTATTGGTCCATCATTAGGAGGAGATCCATCGAGTGGACAATCACTATGCCAAAAATTGGATACGACAACGGAAAAAAGACAATAGGGATGGACTCTACCCGTTGTCGTAGGATTAAAAGCCGTTGTCGTAGGTAAACCCGTTGTCAAAACTTCAAGGAATGTGGGGATGTTCCACCAAAGACAATGAGTTTTATTATCCATTGTCGTACACTGTTGTATATATATATATTTTTTAATTACTAATTGACTAAGTATAAAAGGAATACTTAAAAAAAAATCAGTCTCCTTTAATCACAATCACGCTCACTCACTAGCTAGGGCGTGAGCTTGAAGCTTGAACCCAGAACGTGAATCGAACTCAGAACGTAGGCGTGAACTTGAAGCTCTGATATCATGAAATAATTCTTTTTTTTTAGTTCAATCATCGTCATCCACATACCAAAATATCAAACCAAAAAGGGGGAAAATGCCTGAATTCTGGTCTTCCCTCTCTTAATCAATTGGTAAGGGAAAGGGAGTAGCCATCATATAAAGTTCCTTTCTTATAATACCTTCACGTGTGGGTCATGTGATGTAAGTGGTCACAACTCATGTCTAGCCCATGTTTTTTTAATCTCTTATATATTTCATTTGTTCAATGATATTATGTTGGAGTTCGAATATTGTTGCCCCCACTCCTCATATTCGCCATTAATATAAATATAAAAAATGAATTAGAAAATATAAAGAAATTAAAAAGAAATGCCCACAATGGAATCTTAGATTCTTCTTAACCCTTACAACTTAGCTCAATCCCTACCCACTTAAATGGAACAAGAATCAAAAACATCATTAGTACGTGTACCCTAGATAACAATGCCATGGGTCCCACGATATCTAGGTTTATGATCAATCAGAGTAACTCTCTTGTGCAATATTGCATAGTATAATAACATAAAACTATAGTAAAAAATTCTTGTAGCTGAAAAAATAGAAGTTCACGTGGTGTCAGATCCGTCGAGTCATATAGACATGCGCATTACTTGTTTACTTTAACAGTATTACATGTTATCGTCCATATGACATTATGGACAAACATGTAATGCTGCTAAGGTAAATAAGTACTATAGTCATGTGACTCAACCCGACCTAATTTTGAACACCGAGATTTTAATTTCTACAATCGAGGAATATTGCACCGTACAATATTACATATAATTCTTTATTGTTATAACAACATTACAAAACCCCCATCCTTTTCAAACCACTATGAATTAAGTATCTTTGTCTTGTTTTATCTGCCCCTCACTCCTATATATACCCTGATACCCATTCATTCCTACACCATCATCCTCAATCTCATTTTCTTCCTCTTCACATTACAAAAAACATCAAAACCCCCCAAAAAAAATGTCAGGAGTTTGGGTTTTCAAGAACAATGGAGTGATGCAATTGGTCGAAAATCCGAGCGATCACAGCGGCGGGGGCCAGTGTAGCGCCGCCTCAAAGAGGAAGGTTCTAGTGCACTTGCCGTCGGGAAAAGTGGTTTCTTCGTATTCTTGTTTGGACCAAATCTTGAAGGGTTTGGGTTGGGAAAGGTACTATGATGGAGATCCTGATTTCATCCAATTCCACAAACGTTCTTCGATTGATCTCATTTCTTTACCTAAAGATTTCTCCAAATTCAACTCCATCTACATGTACGACATCGTTGTCAAGAATCCGAACGTCTTCCATGTTAAAGACATGTAGGGCGATATATCAATTTCGAATACCATCGACCCAAAATGGGTCGTTACGTTTTCATCTTTTTTTTTTTTTGGTGTGATTATAATCTTTCTCTTGTAAAGAGCATTTGTTTATAGTAGTTGGTTTTAATTTGGTTTGCAATGGGGATTTTAAGGTTGTTCGTATGGAGAGAGTTTGTAATTAATTAATATAATTAATTTTGCTTGTTTTTGGTTATATATATATAAATGAATATCTTGGCTTTTCACTTCTCTATATATCGATCTAGTTACAACTTGTATATATGTCGCAATTAATAATAATTATTTTAATGTGGTACGAATGGTTTTGCATGGGCCACGTGGTTGCAATCAACATGAGGCTACATGAGAACGTTTAGGTACGAGGAAGATCCTATTTATGATCATGCATGTATATGGCTCGTACTAATGCATGTGACTCTATTAATTTCTGTAAATATATATATATATATATTCATAGTCATGTCCTATGATATAGCTAGATGAATCTGATATTCTGATCATAATTATGTGACTGAGAGTTTGTGTGTAGTGTGTCTATATTCATATCCATAGCTCATTATCGGTATTTAAATCAAATTCATTTCATAATTTTTTAAATTGTCTCGTAATTATCAATATTTTCAATTTATTCCCACATGTATTCATTGTTTCAATAAAGTCTCAAATTGTCATAGATCGATCAAAAACACTCAAAACAGCGTCGTTTTAGTCGCAAAAATTAGGGATGGGTATTTAATTACATAAAGTCAATTTTGTATGGGACTAAATTGGAACATATTGAGTATTATATATGACTAAATTGATAGTTACGGGACCATTTCAATAAAGATAAAAAATTATACGACGAATTTGGTTTGAATCATGTCGATTATCTTAATAGCTTGGAAGGGGAATTAAACCAAAATAATCACATAACTTTGCACATTTATTGAAATAGTCTCATAATTATCAATTTTTTCAATTTAATCCCACATATATTCAATCTGATCCAATTTAGTCTCAAACTATCGTAGGTCGCTCAAAATTGCTCAAAACGATGTCGTTTTGGGCGCGTGTCCTACACGCGTCCCCAATTTTGATCGGAATATGTAAGAAACATGTTCAAAACAAAGTCGTTTTGGGCAATTTTGAGCGACCTTCGGCAGTTTGGGATTAAATTGGATCAAATTAAATACATGTGAGATTAAATTGAAAAAATTAATAATTATATGACAATTTCAATAAATGTGCAAAGTAATAGGATAATTTTGATTTAAATTCCCGCGTGTAAGATAAATAAAGAGAGAAATGTAAGATGGATAGGAAAGAATGAAAATTATTGAGATCAATTCATCATCTAGATATGCACTCGCAGTCCAAAGAATTAAACAATTGAAAGCTTGATTTAGATCTGAACCCTCTACTTCAAAATTTGACTCTGCTTATTTAATTAATTACTAGCATATATATATATATATATATATATATATATATATATATATATATATATTGCTTGAATAACACGTAGCACCTCTAGCGATGAAAAGTGTGGAAAGTAGGGTATTGGAGTAAGTTTGATGTAAAAAAAAAAAGTACTACAATTGACCATTATAATTAATTTGCATACATATTAAATAAATAGATTATTCCCGATTCTTTCTACAAGCTCGACCTTTTAAATGAGACGAAATTCTCTCATGGTATCAGAGCTCAGGTTGTGGGTTCGATTCCTGTAAAAGCACTCCACCCATTTAAATTGTTCACTCTGTTGGGCATCCTCTTCAGAGAGCAGAGACAATAATTCGATCCACGAGTGATGAAGATTGAGAGAAATTAAATAAATAGATTATTCCCTACGGAGACGGAATTCTCTCAGCACAACTTTATTGAAACCAATACAAAAAAAGAAGTTATAAATTTTACTTGCGTCTCTCACTCTCTAGCCTATAGGTACAAAGTACTCGTATCATTAATGTTCATTCTTATTTTATAACATAAGTGACATCTACACGAATCAATATATTATTTAAAATTTATAAACGCATACTAGCTAATTAAATGTGCACACACATGACATAGATCGGAAAATTAGCAACAATGTACATTTTTTTGAGGTAAATAATTGTACAAAAAATGAGATTAAGATATATAGGTAAAATTGCATATATAAGTGTAATCATCATTCTACATATATCTAATCGTTTTTTTCTTTTGATTCTAGTTTTTTTAAAAAATGTATCTATCAGTAATTTATCACATAGACCGCTCCACCAGTTCAGAAGTTTCTGAGAAGTTAGAATTTCAAATCCCATTCATACATAAGAATATTTAGATAGCTAAATTTGATATTCAACTCTTTAGTGAAAAAGGTCCCCCATGCAACAAAAAAGATATACTCCCTTGGCATGGGGCTTCACGTGATGTGGGCAAACTTAATATCTACGTGTCTCTAAATAATTGCAAACTTCTTACTTTTTTTAAAAACATAGTGTATTTTAAAAAATGTAAATTGTTATGTTGAAAGATTCAACTTATTTATATTGAATCGTGCAACTATTAATATGAATTGCATGGTTCAATATAAACAAATTACATATTTAAAATACACTATGAGTGCATAATGTACCTGAATGCACATTAGATCAACTTATTTTTAAATATATGATCTTTGCGCGTACCCCGCCTCACCCACACAGCTATTTCTTTGAATACTTTTGAGAATTGACATTTTCTCCCTTTAGCTACATATTTTTTTAATGTACATTAGATATATATATAAAATATATATATATATATATAAATCACCAGTTTTGATATAAAAACCACGAGTGATCATCTTATGGAGTCCAATTGATGATTTGGTTTTCCACCCCAGCTTATTACCTAATTAAATAATTCAAATTAATTTTTTAAAAAAAAACTTACACCCTAAAACCTAAATCATGAACCCTAAACCATGATCCATTCAGGTCGTGTGAACCATGAATCACTTGGGCAGAGTGAACCATGAACCACTCGGGTCGAGTTTATTTAATTTAAATCGTACAAGCTAAAATTCCGGTATCTTTTCTTTTTTGATATGCCGTAGGATATTTCTTATTTTCTAATATCAAGAAATTGAATAATATATGAAATTCAATATTATGTATTTTCACATTGAATCCCTCAAATTCATTTTATATTAGGCTAAGTCTTGTATACATCCAGGTACATCGTGCACTCATAATACATTTTAGAAACATGTAATTTGTTATTCTGAAATATACAATTTGTTTACACTGAACCCTACAATTACTATTTTTAAAATGCACTATAAGTGCACAGTGCTATCGGATGCACACCAGACCTACTCTTTATATTACCATACATTTAGTTAGGCCCAGGTCTCTTTTAATAAATACACCACGAGATTAATACACTTCCCATCGATTTAGTGCACTCCCCCATACTCTCTAAAATGCCCTTACATCTTTTTTCCCTTTTCTCAGCGCCGGTAATTACAATATTGGTACCCAAGTCCGGCCTGACCCATGCGCGGGGCGGGGCATTTTGTCATCGCTAGTCATTCCCCTCTCCACATCGCGCTCCATCGCCTTTTTTTTTCTCTTTATTCTTTTTTTCTTCTTTTCGATATTCAAGATCCATAATCTGTTTTTTCTTTTGTTTTTTTTTTCGAAATTTGTGATTTTTTTTTTTACATTTTGACTGAAATCTGTATAAATAAACATATTTGAAGACTAGAATTGCATGTTGTATTTCTGTTTTCTTGCTGATTTTTATGGGTTTTTTAAGGTTTATGTAAAACACGTGATCTACTATTCATTTTTCAAAACTTCAGACATTTATAAGTTAATTTTAGTGAATAATCTGGGCAAAAGATCTGTATGGCGGAATCGGTGGCTGACTCAGTTGCTGTGGCCGCAGTTTATAGGGGTGTATTGGTTGTGGAGTCTGTAAGATTTTTTTGGACTTTCAAAGTCTGGGATATTCAATCCAGATTTTCAAAAGTCTTTAAAAATCTTGAGATATTCAATACAAATTTTAAAAAGTCTTAAAAAAATTTTAGGTATTCAACAGTTTATGGATTTTAATACTTTATGGATTTTCTTTGATTCTCTTTTAAAAATATAAACAGATTTCACTCCCCAAAATCTCTTCTAACAACCAGAGATTTCTATGTATTCTCTCAGAGAACTCTGAAGACGAAAGGTTAGAAGAAAAAAACCTTTGTAATACTTTTCTTTTAAACAAGTAATACTATTTTATTTAAAAATTTATACTTTTCATCTAAATAAGTTATACTTTTCTTTTAAACAAGTAATACTTTTTTATTTAAATAAGTAATATTTTTCTATTTAAACAAGTAATATTTTTCTATTTAAACAAGTAATACTTTTCTATTTTAACAAGTTATACTTTTCATCTAAACAAGTTATATTTTTCTTTTAAACAAGTAACACTTTTCTTTTAAACAAGTAATATTTTTCTACTCAAACAAGTAATATTTTCTATTTAAACAAGTAATATTTTTCTATTTAAACAAGTTATATTTTTCATCTAAACAAGTTATACTTTTCTTTTAAACTAGTAATAATTTTCTATTTAAACAAGTAATTCTTTTCTATTTAAACAAATAATATTTTTCTATTTAAACATACTTGGGATCTTCTACGGTCAGGAACAGTTTCGCCCTTCCTAACGTCAGGAAATCATTAGATCACCGTTGGATCGTTGATCCAACGTATAATTTTAATTTTAAATGATTGCACTTTGCACTAGTGCATTTGCGATGTGCACACTGCAATCGCATTGTATTGCCCTACTAATAAATTAAATTAATATTTATAAAATTACGAAATTATCCCGGACTCAGACCCTAACCCATCCTGACCCTGACCCAAACTCAGAACTGAATCTTGACCCAGACCACACCGGACCCTGAACGGACCCGCACCCGGACTTGGACAGAGATCCTGAACCGGACCCAGATCGAACACTGACCCGGACCCTGACCATGACCCGGACCGGACCTTGACCCGCCCCGGACCCAAACCCTGACCCTGACCGGACCTTAACTCGGACCCGAACCCAGACCCGGACCAAACCCCAACCCAGACCCGGACCGGGACCGGACCCTAACCCAGATCGGACCCGGATCCTGCCCGAACCCTAACCATGACCCAAACCCAGACTCTGACCGAACTTGGACCGGTCTCAAACCCTGATCGGACCCTGAATCAGACCCTGACCCTAACTCGGACCTTGATCGGACCCAGACCCTGACCGGACCTTGACCCGGACCCGGCCCCTACCTTGACCCGGACCCGACCGAACCCTGACCTGGACACTGGCACGGACCCGTCCGGACCGGACCCTGCCCAAACCGGACCCTAACCCCGACCCAAACCAGACCTTGACCCATATCCAGACACAACCTGGACCTAAACAATGACTAGGACTCGAACCCAAACCAGGACTCGGATCCTACTCGGACCCAGACCCGAACCCAACCCGGGTCACGCATGGGCCGAGTTCGGGATCGTGAATTAAATTTTTTAAATTTATGAACATTGTATTTTTTATTTAAAAAATATTATAAGGATATTTAAGTAATTTTATCATTTTTATTTAAAAAAATTAATTATTTAGTCTTATGGCGAAATAGTATCGCCCATGGCGAAGTTAAATGATGTGACAGTCTTTTATTGGATGTCTGACGTCAGGAAAGGCGAAGTCGTTCCTGACCGTAGAAAAACCCAACATATTTTCTATTTAAACAAGTAATTCTTTTCTATTTAAACAAGTACTCCCTCCATCCCACAGTTGTTTTCCTGTTTACTGTGTGTTCGGGTTTTAAGAAAAAAGTGATAAAGTGTTGAGTAGAAATAGTTGTTTATTAATATTTTATATGATAAAATGATAAAATAATGGGTAGTTGGGGTTAAAAAGAGTTATTTATTAGTATTTTATGTGATAAAGTGATAAAGTGATAAAGTAGAAATTTCTATTTAAGGAAATAGGAAAACAAGTATGGGACGCCCAAAACGGAATACAGGAAAACAAGTTTGGAGACAGAGGGAGTAATATTTTTCTATTTAAACAAGTAATACTTTTAATTTAAACAAGTTATATTTTTCTTTTAAACAAGTAATGCTTTTCTTTTAAACAAATAATACTTTTCTATTTAAACAAGTAATATTTTTCTATTTAAATAAGTAATATATTTCTATTTAAACAAGTAATACTTTTCATTTAAACAAGTAATATTTTTCTATTTAAACAAGTTATACTTTTCATCTAAACAAGTTATACTTTCCTTTTAAACAAGTATCTTTTCTTTTAAACAAATAATATTTTTCTATGTATACAAGTAATACTTTTCTATTTAAACAAGTAATATTTTTCTATTTAAACAAGTACGGAAGCTAACTACAAGTCTACAACAAAGAATGAAATTGCTTTCTCAAAGCCAACTACAACAAAGAATGGAAGTTAATGCATGGAGAACGAGTATTACTAATGCTATGTGGGAAATGAGGCCGATGTATAACGGTGATGGAAATGAAGATGAGAATAACAATAATGAATAATAATGTATTTTTTTTGGAACTAATATATTTTGGTATTTTTTCTAAACAATTTAGATAAAAAAAATTTATATACAAGTGTGTTCCATATACATTTGCATCAATAGTTCCAGCGCCGGAGTCTATGAAAATCCATGTAAATCAATAAAAAAGTGTATTCCACAATCCTGTCAAATCTATGAAAATCCATGTAAATCAATAAAAAAAAGTCAGCCTAACTCTTCATGGAGTCTATGAATTTTCTAAATCCACCTATTTTTTAAAGTTAAAAAAAGTCCAATAGAATCCCACTTTAATACACCCCCCTTATAATCAGCCCATAACCCCAAGCCCACTTTCCAATGGATACCCTAACACAAAAATAAATCAGTTGCAAAATATATATGCGAACGTTTTAAGGAGATAGAAATCATCCATCCAACTGAAGAAAAGAAAGGGGTTAAAATTCACCCACGTTGCAACTACTATCTGGAAACCCTAAGGTGTACCAATCTGATCTGGAGAATACATCCATGGCGGAAGAGAAGGATATCGCGCCATCGGAAGCTAGCCCCGTCGCATCCACCGCCGCTGCGGATGGCCTCAAGAGAAAGCTCGAAGATATGGAAGTTAAAGACGCGCCTGAACCGGCCACTGAGACTGAGCAAAACTCGGATCGCGATTCCTTGAATAACGGGTCGCAGGAGGAGGGGAATGGCGGTGCGGATGAATCTGATGCTAAACGACCGCGTTTGGAGAGTAATGGTGATAATGTTGGAGAAGCCGACAGTCTAGGTGATTTTACTGAAATACCCTCTTTCGTGGTTCCTTTTATGTTTGTGTAAATTTGGTGTTATGGTTTATCTATAGCTAATTAGGGCTTGTTTTGGAGAATTTGTGTGCAATGTTATGTAGAGTGTGGAATAACCAGTGAAGATGGGAAGGGAAGCATTTGCTGAAAAATTGATAATTTGATAAATTTTCATATCCGTAATCACCTGTTTACCTGTCTCGTAGATATTGCAAGAGAAATTGATCTTGAAATGCTCTTTGTTTTGAAAAGAATTGTGTTAGGAGAGTTCGCACCTTGCTCTACCAGTGTGGAGGTCTAGGTTCAGTCCTTCCCACCCATTTATCCAATTTGCCTGGAAAATAAAAAATGAGCTGTTTGTCTATGTATTGTGTGAAACAGTATTCTACTTAAGAATATTGGTCTCGCTTTTCTGATGGCTATTGAGCAAATTAGTGGTTATGCTGTTACTGTGTATATTTTGGCCCCAGATTATGTGATTATATTGTTAAAAAGGTGAAAATTTGAAGAATTATATGTTAATGGTTACTGATTACTTTTTGCAGTTGCGGAAAATGGGCACCAAGAAGAAGGGAAAGAGGAAGAGCCTGAAGAAAAAGAACCTGAAGAGGAAGAGCCTGAAGAGGAGGACACTGAGCAGCAGGAGGCTGAAGACGAAGTTGGGCAGCCTGCGGATGGTGAAGAGCCTGTGAAAGCTGAAGGTAATGTTGACCAACCTGCTGAGGATCAAGAACCTGTGAAAGAGTCTCTTGACACAATTACCGAAGAAACGGCTCCTACTGACAGTGAGAGAACTAATGTTGAAAGTGCTGATAACCTGGTACAGCCAAATGCTGAAGTAGAAGAACCTTCTGAACTTCCGAGAGAGGGGGATGTTCCAGTCCACTCTGACGAAAGGCAATCAGGATCAGATGCCCAAATACTTTCTCGCCAAATGGAGGTACCCAATGACAAGGTAAATTAACCAAGTAACTTGATTTACACATGTTTTCTTCGTGAATTGTTCAAATTTAAATATTTATCCTTTTAGGGCTGCTTTCTATATCGTTTATGTTATTGGACACCTCTAGTTGAGGATGGTAATAGGAAGAGTTAAAGAGTGTCAGCTTGAAATTCGCAGATGGCATCTTGCATTGCGTGCCTGTTCATTTTAGCTTTACCAGTGAATAACTACTTTATCTTGGCCCTTGAGTATCCTAATTGTTGTGTCAAATCAACTAAACATCTTGGCCCTTGAGTATCCTAATTGGTCTGTCAAATCAACAAAATAGAAATCTCTCACAGATAATTAGTCAATGTAGATAGAATAAACCACCACTAACCCATCAAAAGGTATTCTTGATATGTTAAGAGTATCATAGTGTGGTTACATGTAACTTAAATTTGAAAAAAGGACTTTGCAAGGTTTTGGTGCTGTTAATTGGCTTTAAATCTGCAAATTAAGTGAGAAAACTTCATATTGCTTTTTCCTTTTTTTTTTAAGTTGCAATGGGGGGACTTAAACCCAAAATCCCTCTCAAGTTGAGAGATGCACATAGAGTATAGTTATTTCCTTAAATCTTGTGCCTCACTTAGTTTTGGATTGCAAAAAGGTACTTTTTGGAGTTGGAATAGGTATATTTTTATAGATTACTTATGCTTAAATGTTTGCTGTTCTAATAATCTTATGTGGTGTGACCTCTTTATTGATGGATAATAAGCGTTTGATGTACACGATGCTTGATATGCTTGTCTTATCGATATGCTAAGTACTTGGTCGATTAGGCTGAAACTATATGAAAAGTAGTGAAGAATGAAATCTCGACGACCACTGATTTTATTTTATGTCTGAACTAATATTAATATATCAAATAATGCTACTAAACAATTCCATTTCTTCTACATTTTTAGGTTGGGGTATTAATTGGCAAGGCAGGGGATACTATTAAATCTCTGCAGGACAATTCAGGTGCCAAAATTCAGATTATGAGGGATGCTGATGCAGATCCACGGTCTGCCTCCAGGCCTGTGGAACTAGTTGGAACTTTGGAAAGTATAAACAAGGCGGAGAGATTGATAAAGGACGTTATTGCTGAGGCAGGGCTTTTGTTGTAAACTATTTCATTTACCTTGCATTTTGTTGCACCATATGATTGAAATTCTCTAGTTTTAAACTAATGATGTGTTTTTAGGCTGATGCTGGAGGTTCGCCTTCACTTGTTGCTCGGGGTTTCAACACTGTGCAGGCTGCCAGTGGTGGTGAGCAAATTGAAATTCAAGTCCCGGGTGACAAGGTTTATTCATTTCCGCATACCTTCTACTCTCTTTGTATACGCTCCCATTTATTATATTATTGTATATCATGTGTTTTAAACTGCAGTAATAATTTTTTTTTCTGGTTCTTTAGGTTGGTCTGATCATTGGGAAGGGTGGAGAAACAATTAGAAACTTGCAGACAAGATCAGGGGCACGCATTCAGGTAGGTAACTCTTGTTTTACTTTTTTGTAGCCGTGGTTCCTGTCCCGCATCTAATGAATCGATTTCATTTTTTTTGGCAGTTAATTCAACCAAATCTTCCTGATGGAGACCAATCAAGGGAGAGGACTGTCCGCGTGACTGGTAATAAGAAGCAGGTTGACAATGCAAGAGAAATGATCAAAGATGTTATGAATCAGGTCTGTCTAGATGTCACCCTTCCTGTCTGAGCTAGCATGTACTGGTTCATATATATTATTCTCCTCTCAATGCTTAAGTCTTAAAAGAAAGCTTCTGTCTCAAAATAATCATGTGCAGTTACTTGTTGATTTATTTGTTGTGCTTGCTCTTTGAGTTACTTGTCACCCTCTTACTGTGTTTGTTTTGAATGGCATATTATTTGCATATGCAAGAATATGAGGGCATAATATCAACTAGTAGATGCTATTATGCTTGGTTTGGACATAAATTCTGTACGTATTATTATAATGTTCAATTAATAGTCCTTCCAGGTATGCGTTGCCTTTGTTCTATTTATATCATCTTAAGGGAGGGGAATCGATTATACTCTTCTCTTTGACTTCTTTGACTTTGTTCATCTGGTCTTCATAATTTTATTTTTCTACAACAATGGGAAGTAGTATCTTGAATACATTCCAACCTCTGTTTTGATGGAATTTTGGCAATGAGACGCTTGGTTATAGGTTGTATATGTAACAGACATATGCTCTTGATGTATTAGTTGACTGCATAGACAAATGAATATCTGCTATGGTATCTTAGTGAAATTTGATGCTATACTATACACAACTAGAGGATATAACCATGCTAGAATAGTTTTCTTTTTTGGGATTGGTGATACATATCCTAATTAGTTTCAAATCAAACCAATAAATGTATGGTTTCACTAGATCCTTGTGTGGTTTACTTGTAAGGATTTTATGATACGTGACATCAACTTATGGCTTAAATTTTCTTGATAACACCATGGACTGAGGGATTTATTACTGTAAACCAGTGATCAAACATGTCTAGAATCTCATGAATGCTGTTAGGAATATCTTAAATTCAAAATAAGATATCGGTTGCCATGATTTATCTGTCTTGAAGGTGCCAATGTCGAATTGGTTGACTTTAAAAATGCAGATTTGGTTTTTCCTTTTCTTCCAGTTCGCCTTGCCTACTTGGTGTATCAATAACAACCACTATTCCCTTGCGTCTTCAGAAGAGAGGTACCGAGCATTAGACCTCGACATTGCAGGATGTTAAATAGTTGGTAAGATTGCTTTGAGACTTAGAAATTAATAGTAATACTACTAATAAGGCTATGTGGCATGCCCAATGTATATTTGAGACGTATTGGAAAGCAGTGGCTCGTAGTGAAATAAATGTAAAGTAAATTGGATCTGTATAATCAAATCAATTCCACTTGGTATATAGGAGAATATGTCGGTTGTCATTCGGTTACATGTTTTTGGTGCTTTACTTTATCTTTAAATGGACTAGGTTAATTTGCAATATAAAATTTTCTTCACTATTTACTCGCATGCAAGCTTATTATTCTCTGGAAGACTCATTTTTCTCCTGAACTCTTTTTGATGATTCACTATCAAAAGGTGATTACATCTTAAACACGTGGTCTTGTTTATAAGTGATCTGTTAATGAATGAAAATTGGTTTTATTTTTTCTTCATTTCCTTATGAATAACCCGTCTTGTGTAGCGCTCTAATCATTGCTGGAAATTTTTGTGTACTTGAAGAAAAAGCTTTCTTGTAGTTGTTAATGGTGAATCGCTTAGTCTCCTACTTCAAGGTTCAACAATGCAATAACACAATTAGAAATGATTTTGCATGTGGTGACTTCTACCTATCTACCAACGCGAATAATATATATGATTTATAACCATGGAGAAATGCTCAATTTCATATAACTGAGGTTTAATATTGGATTTTGTCCATAGTTGAACTTTTACTTTATTGTTGCTTTGATTAGATATCCTTATTGCACTCATCTTTTACATTTCGCTCATGATCAAAATCCATTGATACATTTATATTGTCTAGGTATATCTTTAGTTGCGATCTTATTGCTTCTCTCCATCACCCTAATGGTCTTCTTGTTGCAGCTTTTGCTCCTGCAGTAGTCATGTTTAAATCTTAATACTGCGATGTGTAGTTTGATAATACCAAATTTTGCTACAGTGTTTGATTATCCGGCCTTTGTTCTTGCTGCTCGACTCTCTTCATGCCTGTTTAAAGCCTATGCTGCTGTTTAATCAGTTAGCTTATGGTTATAGCCTTATACATACTTTTAGTAATAATGATCTACTGTTTTTTTCTTTGGTCGAAGTTGTATTCTATACTTGTTTAAGGCTACTTATTATATTCTTACTCATTTGCTTTGTTTAGACCATAAGACCATCACCTCTCTCTGGTGGATACAACCAACAAGGGTATCGTCCGCGCGGACCTGTTGCTCCACAATGGGGACCTCATGGTCAACATCATGCACAATTCTCAGGTTATGATTACCCACAGAGAGGACCATATCCTTCTCAAAATTCACAATATAATCATCCATCATATGGCAATTATCCTCCACCACAGCCTCCAAGAAGCAATTACGGTCCAAGTTGGGAGCAAAGGCCTCCAGCATCAATGCACGGGCCCTCATCTCAGGTTGGTGCCATATATTTTCTCAAGCAGTTTCTACCTGGTATTGGTATTCATGAAATTGTGTGACCTTCCTTAAACAGGGTAACTACAACTATGACCAGCACACGGGCCCCGATTATTCGCATCAAACTCCTTACTCTCAGGCCCATTCTCAACCCTACAGTCATGGATACAGCGAGCCTAAGTACGATCACCACGCTCCCTCACAACACTATGGACACATGGGCTCTCAGCCAACACCATATGGTCCGCATTCAGGCTATGGCCCACAGGACCCATATGGTAAGCCACCCGCGTATGGTATGCAAGCCCAAGTTCCCCATTCTCAGCCATATGGTCAGCCTAGGCCCAATCAACCCGGAGATGTGCCTTACCAAGGGCACCCCTACTGGTTCAGCACCTCAATCGTACACTCAAAATATGCCTCAACAGTCTTACCCTCCTCCCTATGCATCAAGTGCACCAATGCAACAAAGCTATCCTCCTTATGGGAGCACAACCGATGGATACGGTCATGCTACAGCTACAGCATCTGCTTCAGCTTATCATCCTCAAGGGGGCCAGCCTGTTTCTGGGTATGGCCAGCCTGGTGCTCAACAACCACCTGCGTATCCTCAGGCGGGTCCCACTGGAGGTTATGGTGGGTATTCAGCAGCACAAGGTGGTTATGCTGAACAACCAGCCGGTAGCAATGCAGCGTATGGGTACCAAGGTCCTACAGATCCAGCTTATGGTACAACCCAAGGTGCAGGTGCAGCAGCTTATCCCGCAACTGGTACTGGACAATTGGGGTATGCTCAACCGTCTCAAACTCAGCCTACCTATGATCAGTCTGGTGGTTATGCAAACGTAGTTGCAGTGGGTGCTTATGGAAAAAGTGCGTCTCCCCAACCAGCTGCATATCCACAGTACGATTCTAGTCAGATGTATGGTGCACATCGCTGAGTTTTCTGATCGAAGGGAAGACTGGGACTGCTATGATATCTTTATTTAATGCTTCAGCTCTAGTTTCTGACATCATCGTAGGGCCATAATGACATTTTTGGATATGCTATTTGATTTACCCGTAATACTGAGGGCTTGTGAACTTGAGTTTATGCGAAACAGGGCCACGCTTATCCATTTCTTTTTTTTTTGTTGTGATTTTGTAGTAGCAGTGCATTGTAAACATTCTATTGTAGCACTAATTTTATAGATTATCTGATGATGTCTTTTAATATGATCTACTGGAAATCTTAGGGGTGTAAACGAACTGAGTAGTGTTGAGCTCGAACTCGACTCGGTTAAAATACTCGAAACTCGACTCAAATTCGGTCGAGCCAAAATTTTTAAGCTCTAGCTCGGCTTGATATGAAACTATATATACTTTAACTCAGCTCGAGCTCAATTCAATTACCTATATAATTTTTTAAAATTAAATATAAAATATATGAGTTGGTATGCTGTGAAACTTATTCACTCGTGAAATTGGTTTTTTTTTTTTTTACAGACATACACTTTAGTAATATAAGTTACACTTTAGTAATATAAGTTGCACACTTCAGTTATCACTACGACACTCTTTACTATAATACAAGTCTCACCCTTCATTTTTATGAGTAATACTCTTTATAGTAAAAAGTCACACTTTAGTAATATAAGTCACACTCCTTAACCAGTTTCACCGTAAAACTTGTTCACACTATACTTTGCCAAAATATATTATTATAATATCAATAAATATATATTTAGTAAAATTAATGGCATAATAGTTATTATTGTGTAAGCTTAATTAGGGTTGTGAGCCTCTCGAGCTGAGTATTTATGAGCTTGAACTTGATAGCTACTCCAGTAGCTGGAACTCGACTCTATTAGGCTCCAGTCAATCGATTATGCTCGAGTCGATTCGATTTTTTTTACGAGTCGAGCACGAGTAGCTCGCGAGCCAGCTTGACTCACTCACACCCCCTAACTAGTATGTATCACACTTGGTTGCATAGGTCCACTGTTGATATCACTTTTTACAACAAACATTTGTTATTACCTTCACACAAAAGGCACACATCAAAAGAATTAAATACAAAGTTCATGGTTACTTTCCTAGAATCCATCTGCATCTGATAAGTAAAAATATTCAACACGGTTCGTAAACTGGTTGAGTTACAAGAAAGGTAATAAACTTGCTTCAGAAACAAAACTCTCAACTTTCTAATAGAGTGACTGATGAACATCAAGATAGCTCGTCTACAAGAATGGTGGACTCGTTACCAACTCCAAGCTCGATAAGTGAGGCCATATCATCTTCGAGCAATGTAGGCAATGGTGAACCCTGTAAACATACGATTATAGATTGCTTGCTGTAAGTCAATTAAAGAGAGTTGTAATAAATCACAGCAAATTCAACAAGTTGTTCTCAAGGCTCCACTATTCAAATAGAAATATGATGCAGTTACCAAAGAAGACTTCTTAGAGATATTGCACTCCATGCTTCAACCAGGATAATATTATGAACAACTGTATTACCGATAATCGAGAAAAATACTATTGCATGAACCTCTTCTTTAATGAACAGTATTGGTTTAATCGACTTTAACTTGAAGAAAGTCTCGCACAGGTTCTTCAGCTTTCCGACCTATAAAAAACACACATGCATTTTAAACTTCAGCAAGGGCATTAGATGAGACAACAGTTTATAAAATCTGGTAGAACTATCACCGTTGTGGTTGCAGGCAACTTTTTCATCAGTGGAGGCTTTTCACCCATTAATGCTCCAACACATTTCAAGGAAATAGCTGCATCAGCAAGTGTAAACTTTAGGATATAATTTTACATCATGGGAGCTTAATGAAAATTGAGATTCATACAAATTAATCCAGAAGCCATTTTCTGAGGGCCTGAAGCCTCTGTAGATGGTCTTTCATCGTCCAGTCCATGGATCATCTTAAGCTCAGCGAACCTGTTTATCAGATTCGTAAAATGGATTCAGATTACTGCTTTTTATAATTGCTCCACTAGATCTTATTGAAGGAAAGCACATAATTTCAAGATAAATTGATTTCGAATTGAATGATTACCTGGGATGGAGCTTCCTAATTTCTTCTGGATTACCAGTAGATTTTGACATGACCAAGCGAACATACCTGCAGGTAAATCATATAAGTCAGAGCAGATAAATAGAAAACAGTCCGCCAGTTATCTGGTTATACATATCAACAACAATACTACTGAAAAATCTCTATTCCTTGGTGCACTCCCAAGACAATATATGTGTAATGTGTTCGGAAAAAAAAATAAAAAAATGCCAACAATACAATGCTACTGGAAGGGAGCTATATTCCCATTGTTCATGCTTTTCATTTTTCCCCTCATAGAACCATCATTTATTTCATGTATCTACATCAGGAATCAACTATCTGCATTTTCTTAGATATACTTAATTTGTAACTAAGATCAACATTTTGAAGGCATAAAATACCGGATTTCGGAGTCCTTCCTTTCTCGAAGACTTACCTGTATTAACAAAATGCAAATTAGACCTGTAGTCATCACAGGAGAATGCCCCCCACTACCTAGCCCCTAAAAACCACACAAACTAAAAAAATGAAAATAGAGAAAAGAAGAAAGTATTTGAAACTACCTCACTTCCATTAAGTATTTGAACTTTTGCTAAACGAGCGATAAAGACAAATCTGGGGACTCCACCTTTCCCTAGATCTGCAACTGGATTCCCCGACAGCCTAATATCCTAAATAAGAAGTTGGCATTTCTGATGTAGGGCACAAGCATCTTTAAGAAGATAAAGGTTTAGTTCAAGAGAGGTTTTCCATGTGTAAGAGAACTAGAATAGAGGAAACACCCAAAATTATTTACCAATGCAAATAGTGATCAGAAGATTTACTAAGTTTACACGCAAAGGTGCATCCAGATTATAGGCCAAATTACTTGATTGACAGAATAGGATTATAGCCCAGAGCCTGTGGTCATCCTTGTTTTGTATACCCGTGTCAACACAGTCAATAAACATGAAGAAAATGCAATGTTCTCATCTAAAGACTAAAATTTAGATGGAATTTTGGAGAAATTGATAGTCTTTATTGGTCTCTTCATTTCTGATATAGCACAGGACTTAAAAATAATTTATTCACAAAAGTGATGCTCACCATCAAGTTAGGGAAGCAATTAAGTGAATCAACAGAATCCAGGTCTTCGATGTTGTTGCCCCCTGAAAACAGTAACATATCAGCTAATTACTCTAGCATGCAGATCTATCAAGTATAGGAAGATTGTACAGTGAGTTCCATGATTGTACCGAATGAAAGGCTATGCAAACTCGTGAAAGGCCTAAAGCTCTCGAGAATCTCACATCCATTGTGTTGTTCATCCAATTTACCACAATCAGGGTACCAGACACGATTTAGATTATTGTTGTTTAAATAAAGCTGCTCCAGGCTAAGCATATCAAAATACAAAAAAATTAGTAACGATTCAAATGCTGTGATATCTACTAAGAAGATAAACTAACAAAAGTCAAATCTCTCCTCCCTCTTAACTACCTGTGTAAATAGGAGAGCTTTATGATCTCATCCCAAGCAGATATACAGTTGTTATCCAGGTTAAGAAGTCTCAACGAGTCAAATCCTTGGACAAATGCTGAAGACACTGGCTGGACAGGCAAACATAATATTATTGGGATGAGTAACTAGGACACAAAGTCTAGAGGAGAATACCAAACACAGTTTAAAAGTAATTATAGATATCTGGAAACTTCCTAACATAAAACTTTCTAGCTATGTAAAAAAGCACTGACCCTTATTTCTCTCAATTTATTCCCCATGAGATGCAGTTCTTCCAAGTGCAAGAGTGAATCCTTAATAACTTCCACCTGGAAATATGGCATGAATCATGCTTTAAATGCATTCCCTTGAAGTTGAAACATATAAATTACACATAAAAACTCGAGCTCTACCTGGTTCCAGGTTACTCCAGTTTGGTTCAAGACTAAAATGCAAATATTTCTTAGCTGAGACACACTAGTTATATCAGGTGACATGGAATTATTGGATAAATTAAGAGCTGTCAGAGAAGGTAATCCTTCGCAGATAATGCCAACTTCCTGCAAACCAAATAAAGTTTTCCTTTATAAAGCTAAGAACATTTAAATTGAATTGTAGTAAACACTAAAACTCGGAATATTTCACCAGATATAGAATGCTTGATAAATATTGTTCAGAAAATAATACATACTTTCCAATTAGCAAGTAGGTTCCCGGTCAAGTCGAGTTCTTTTAACACTGCAAAGAAAATTTAGAGTTTCAATAAATATGCAGTAAAAAATGAAATAAACCAATAATGATAATAGATTGCCAAAGAAAATAGCTGCAGAAAACCACATACATAAAAGGAGGTCTCAAGTGGTAAATCAAAAGAGGACCAAGCATTCAAAGATAAAAATCGAAAAAACTGGAGTCATAACATAGTCACAAAGTGGATCATATCGAACACAAGACAACTTACTAGGCAGTGTCGAACTGATACGCTCAGGGTGTCCAGGAAAACCAACCCCCAAATAAGATAATGATGCACTAGTCAACTCCTCAAATCGACTCATTTTGTCTTCAATTTTGCATTTACCAAGAAGTTCAATGGATACCTTTTTGTTTCTTGCGGAAAGTACATACATCTCATCTAAAAAAGTGACATAAAAAGAGTGATCACATTTCATCACTTACTTTGCAGGATAAAATTATAAGAAAATAGCTGTATAAAAATTCAACTGGATGTAAACAAAAAGATAGTAATGACAATAATTAGACCATATACACTTTCTCAATCACAGAATTACACAGTTCTACTTCGATCGTGTTACATCTCTCATATACTCAAATGTCTCAAGACCTATCAAATACCAAACTACGGTTAATCCAAATTCTAATAGCTAAAATTTGTTTCTAAACTAAGCTGCTATCTCATAAAAAAAAATAAAAAAAAATGCAGTCCTTATCTCTCTCTTTACAAACACAAAAACACAATCAATAGAAACAATTTCACATTCTGATAGCATACAACAATTTAACCACTTCAATTTATGGAACAATGCTATCAAGGTCCAAAACCTAAAGCCCAAAGTACAACTTACACAGCATACTTACCTTCTTCTTCCTTAGTGCTATGAGCTCGATACCGACTTTCCAACGCTTCTAATAGCGACACGCCGGCGCTCAGATTCTGCGGCCGCACGAACGACGCCGTATTGGATCCTCTCCCGTGAAGTATCTGACGTCATTGTGGGACCCGTCGTGTTTGCCCTCGCCGTCGGCGTCCCAGTCGACTCCGACGCAATTAACCGAATACCCCTCTACGGGCCCCACATACTTGACCGACCCGATCCTTCTTGGTTGCCCGATGAAATGTACCCTCTGTCCGACCCTGAAACCCGACCCGGGTTCGGGCGAAGCTGTTCGGGCCGGGTCGCCGGAATTCGGGTTGATCTGCATCTGCGGTTGGAGAAGTGTAACTGATCACTGATGACTGTAATTTTGCTCAAAGAAAAGAAAAAGGGCATACCAATTTTATATTTAAGCCCCTTGAGTTTATAAGTATATTAAATGGACCATCAAATTTCGGTAAATGTTGCATGGGGGCACTTTTTTTATTGCTGAGAAAATGCACAGGTTACAAATGAATCCAATCCAATCGAGTTTGGGCTGAACCATTGACATTATTGAATTCAAAATATATTTAATCAAACTCTTAATAAATTTAATATTAGTCTAAACTAGGATAGTTTTGCTTCGAAAAAAAATAAAAAAGAGGACAGTTTAATTTTTTATATTTGATTAATTAATAAAATACTTCCTCTCAAAAAATTAATTTATTTATCAAGTCAACGACTCTTTGAATTTATTTATTTGGTGGTTCTAAAAAAAAACCCTCCTTCAAGATAGGCCTGGATTCTATTTTCATCCATCCCAAATGACAATTTAGTATATATAATATATTATTAATATTTTATTTTTACCTTTTTGCCTCTATTTATGTATCTTGTTTTTTCCTAAATCAATACCTAGATACTATAGTAAGAGCAAAATAAGAAAACAAAGCAAAAAATTAATATTTTAACTATAATAACTTTCGCTTTTTAAATTTTTTATCAAGGGGGTCGTGCTCTTCTTACGGCTCATCCATTTATATCAATCTCATGGATTTGTCGAAGCGTTAACTTATTGACACATAATTTTGCTAGGACTAGTCGTGACTTTGTTAGTCCTCGTTGTTTAGTTGAGCCACTGATTTTTGTGGTGTGCCAACTCGATAGGTGCTCTACTTGCACCTAATTTTCTTGCTGTAAAAAAGAAAAAAAAATTATGATAACTTTCATTTCTTAATTTGTGTGAAAATAATTGTAGACCTATTTTGTGGGATGTAAGGAGGAAATGAATTTTAGGGAATAATTTAGTAATTGTTTAAGGAAAATACATTTATGTGCCTTCATCAAGAAGTAACTGATGGAGGGGCAGTTTAGGTAATTCCTTACATTATGTGTAACCCTAGATTATATCGTATATAAAGAGATCTCTGATGTATTAACCGTACGAGAAGAATAGTGAAAACCTTTTGGCTTGGTATGCCCTCAGATGTAGTCATTCCTGACGAACTAGGTCACCAAATATGTGTCTTTTATTTCTGTACATCCTACAACACGTTATCAGCACGAGTGCTCCGGCAATTGGAGCTTGTTTATCTATTAACTCTTGTCTCTCATTAATTTCATTATTATGATATATGTTCTAGTGAATTGCTCAAATTTGTATTGGACTTGTACGTTTTCATAATTAGACTTTTGTCCAGATACAAGTTATGCTAGGCAGCCAACAAGTTCCTTGATGATGTGTGTCATCTTATAAGTAATTGAAAAGTATGATCAAATTCTTTTAAATAATAATGTCAAACCTGATGGAACAAAGAAAATTCCCAACACTAACTTTATTAAGGGAACAATGGAAAGAGTCCCAAAGGAAAGTGGACATGACGTGTTAATCCCTACCAACGTGAAAATAATTAATGCACCACGTGGTACGGGCTGTGGGACCCATGGTGAGGGTCACCATTGCTATGCAAGCACAAAGTAGTAGTTAACTATAAAAGACATGAGAAATCTAAAGAACATGAAACCCACTATATGGAAGGCAAGAACCATCGTACAAATGTTAACCTCACGATTGCAAATTTCAATGGCAACAAGGACTTTGCCCAGCCAATAGGTATTCGTGATTTTAACTGTTTTACTTTATCAATTTCTCATTTTTCAAGAATGTTGTTAAGGCATAGTGCCTCCTTAGTTTGATTTTTGGATTAAGATCTTTTAGTGACGTTGGCTTATTAATTTGAACTTTATTCTAAAAGTAAAAAAATTTATTTCAATATATTGTGCATCAATATTTCTTGTTTAATTTTAAAGATGTTTGTGCCAACATTATCATTTGAAATATCATAATGAGAATGAAATTTAATTACCTCTAGTGAATGTTGAAGAAAACACATCTTAGAGAAATTAATAAGTCAATATAGTGAGTTGTATCTCACTATTATATGGATTCTCGAATTATATATTGTCTCCAATAATGAACCATGTGACATTGATTAATATAGGCTTTGTCATGACAATCTTGGACATCCAAGTTGTGACATGATGATCCGTATTTTGAAGAACTAATATAGACATCTGTTTTCTGAGTGAAGCATAAATAAGATAATTTCGATATAATGCACAATATCGGTCATGTTACTTCTTTCCTGCAACCTCTGTTTTCTGAAGTACCAGAAATACTATTTACATTGCACTCTACCTCATTTTATAAATCTCAAAGGAATACCACTCATTTTACAAAGCCTACTCTTTAGCAAAAAAAAAAAGAGACCTACTTATGCTAAAGACTCAAAATAAATTATTTCATTCTCACAAAGAATACAAAATGATATTTGTGGACCAATTCATCCAGAATGCGGACCATTCAAGTATTTTATGGTTCTGGTTGATCCTTCGACATATGGTCACATGTCGTTCTACTATCCACAATTAATTCTGCATTGCAAACTCTTAGCACATATTATATGTTTAAGGGCTCACCACCCTTATCATCATCAAAATCATTTGATGATTATTGCATATCTATTGGGATCAATGTGAAGCATCCTGCACCCTATGTGCTACACAAATGGTCTCGCAGAGACCACCATCAAAAGAAAATAAATGGTGGCTAGGGCACTGTTTATGCGGATCAACATGCCTATCTCTGCATGAGATTTTGCAATATTGCATGCAACTTTACATATTCGTTTCAAACCCACTATTGACCAATCATTGTGCGTACCAGTTGGTAACTGGATTTGAGCCTGATATTTCACACTTACACATATTTGACTGTGCAATATATGTGCCTATTGCGCCCCCACAGCGTACTAGGATGGGTTCTCAGAGACGATTATGTATATAAGTTGGATATGAATCCCCAACAATTATCCGTTATTTAGAAACCTTGACAGGCGACCTATTTACCGCTAGATTTGCGGATTGTCACTTAAATGAGATAGTTTTCCCGTCGTTAGGGGGAGATAAGAAAAAGAATTTTCTAAAGGAACTACTGGAAGTATCGTGGTCTATTCCCACTTTGTCTCATTTTGATCCCCAAACTTCACAACGTGAAAGTTTAGTAAAAAGAATAGTTGATATTCAGAACGTAGCAGATTCGATGTCTGATACGTTTACTGATATTGCTATAGTGACTAGGTCCCATATACCAGCTGCAAATGTCTGCAAGGTTAGAAGTCCCCCAATAAGGGGCACAATCCGTAGAAAAGGTGTCGCAACCACACTTGGTGGAAGTGTGGTTGAGGTCGTGGCTCTCAAAATGAAATGGGGGAAGCCACCTGGTTCGATCGACACCACCCAAAAGAAGAAAAGGAAGGTGTGACACAATTCAATTTATTGATCATTAATGTCAAGAATACATCTCGTGAGATTATCTCTGATTATAGTTATGTCCATGAATCATTACTGGAGGACACTCCTAAGTTTTATATGATTCCATAGATAAAGAAATCTCAATATATTAGAGTGCATATGAGTCGATGGATAGACATTGCACACAGATTGATGATGTATTTGATTATACTGTTGATCAAGGAATTATAGAGCACGATGATATCAAACCATGCTCAATTGTATAATGTCAACAAAGAGCATATTGGCCTAAATTGAAATAAATAATCCAGGAAGAACTTGATTATATAACAAAGACACAGGTATTTGGTCGAGTAGTGCTAGCCCGACCAAGTGTAAAGCCTGTAGGACATAAATGAATCTTTGTCAGAAAGCGTAATGAGAAATATAAAGTCCTGATATGTTTCTCACTACGCCCTGGGTTGACATAATTGACGTTATAACGTCTCGCTACTTAGTTAGCCTAATAGTTTCCAAAGAACTGGAGCAAATGAAAGTGGTTACTGCATATCTCTATGGGGATCTTAATATAGAGATATATATGGAATCACCTGATGGTCTTTCCATTACCCAAGTTAAGTGACTCTAAACCACGGAATGTGTTTGCAATAAACTTGAAATGCTCACTTTAGATTGAAACAATCCTGACGGATTTGGTACACCCGTCTAAGTGACTACTTGATTGGGAAGTATTACAAGAATAATGAAAAGTGTCCTTGCGTTTTATAAGAAATGAGTCTCGAATTTACAATTTATGTTGATGGATGAACATAGTAGGTACTCTTAACGACATAAGAGAAACCACAAATAGTAGGTACTCTTAACGGAATAAGAAAACCACGAGCTACTTGCAATCTGAAATTGAGATAAAGAATCTTGGGAAAACTCAGTTTGTCTAGACTTTGAACTAGAACATTGAGTTTGTGGGAAACTTATCCACCGATCTGCATATGTCCAAAATATGTTCAGGCGATTTAACATGGACAAGATGCATATGGTTAGCACTCCCATGATCGATTGAAGTATGAATTTAAAGAAAGATCAATTTCGTCTAAGAAAAGATGACAAAGAGCTATTGGGATCTGAAATTCCCTATAAAAGTTCAGTATGCGCATTATTGTACTTAGCTCAATACACTCGATTGATTATTACTTTCTCAATGAACTTGTTATCTAGATTTAGTTCAGGACCAAACTCAGTATCATCGGGATGGTGTCATTGATACGCTCTGATACCTAAAAAGAAACCTTTGAATGGGCTTACTATTTCATTATTAAAAATGCTAAAGGGACCACTGATGCAATTGTGACCCCTAAAGAAATTCAAAAAGGGATAACATATGAAATTGTAATCCTTAATGTTGAAGCTACCCCTTACACCTATAGACTAAATAATGTGTTAGTTGATTTTGTTTATGTTGGTTATTTTTGTAATCTACATAAAGGTCATTTCCAAAATGGTTTATGTATTTACCATAGGAACCAACAAGTTTTACTCATGTACAAGTAACTCAAGTAAGCTCTAAAGTAATTGTGTTTGTTTACATAGTTATTGCCAAGAACAATTCTTGAGAAGTCAATGACAAGAATTGAGATTTGTAGCTCACATGATAAACGTACTTATCAAGTGAGAGGTGTACACTTCAGGGGGAGTCTCGACGTAGGTGCGCTGTAACTCTTTTCTCTTCAACTAAGATTTATTTTCCTACTTAGCTTTTGTTATTTGGCAAGGGCATTAGCGAGACAACATTCATACACCATCTACCCTCTTGATTTGGCACAAGGGGGAGTGTTGAAGAAAAATACATTTATGTGCCTTCATCAAGAAGTAACTGATGTAGGGGTGGTTTAGGTAATTCCTTACATTATGTGTAACCCTAGATTATATCCTATATAAAAGGATCTCTGATGTATTAAAATAGTGAAAACTTCCTGACGAGATGTAGTGATTTCCCGATTTAACCGAAATACCAAATTTCATGTCTTTATTTATTTAGATATCCTACTACAGTAATGGATTAAGTAGGTAAAATTTGGGCCCCAATTTTAAGAAAGCCCATTAATGGGAGAAAACCCAACCAAAATTGGTTACTTTTCTTCACTAACCCTAACCCTAAACCCTGAGGCCCATAAACGCATCATCTCTCCAACGCTTGATAATCTTGAAAATATGGAATCTCGAGTTTAATTCTTGGCAAATTCATGGCTAATTTCAACTCAAATGGCTAGAAGAGTTGCTTCGGAGCTATTTGTAAGCAGTATGTTCCGTTCCTTTGATGATATTTGAAGTTAATTTTTATACAAGTTCACAATTTTCACCAAGATACGATAATTTGTTCTACTTCGTTTATGGAATTTTGTTATGATTATCGTGTTTCGTTTCATCACAATTGATTCTGGTTAACGTTTATTTTGTTTTGCCGTAAGGGTTGTCTTTTTATACAACAGCGGTAAAACTAGAGAAGTTATTCGCGCCTTTTGGATTGATTAAAGAGGGTAAATATGTTTGCAGCATCATTTTATATCTAAGCAATGATTTTTGCTATGCTTTTCTTGATATGTTTAATATGTGTGTTGTAGTAAGGCTTGTTAAAGACCCTAGGACCCAGAGGCCTAAAGGGTTTGGTTTTGTCAAATTTGAATCAGAATTAGATGCTCGAAATGCAGTGAAGTCTATGAATGGCAGGGTAATGAATCCGAGCAATTTTTTCACCCCATTTTTTATATTGGACTTTATGTTTCACCTGCAATTTGTATCCGTCGATTTTGTGTATGCTAAAATGCATGTTCTTGAGAATTGACACTTAGCTTTGGGTTGTCTTGTGAGTTAAGTTTGTTCTTGTGAGAGATTTTTAATTTGTAGTTTCGTTTTATGTTCGTTACATCAATTTTATATGGTCACTTGAGTACCTCAAACACATAGTTAGAACGATGCGGTTTTCTGGTGTAATTGACTTCTGTCTTGGACATGGTTTATTGCTTTTCTTGATCTCCTCTTTTAGTATGGCAATCTTCTGTCGTGGAAAAATGAAAATTGTTCATCAAAATCTTAATTGTTTCTCATTCAAGACTTGTTAAATGTGTTCCTTGTTTCCTGCTCATTTGTGCTTATCTGAATCTTGCAATTGTATGGAACTGCAGATAGTGGACGGAAGGTTAATCTTTGTGGAATTTGCAGAAACTCCAAAACCTGAGACGACTCCCTGAATATACTACAATTTTCTCGATACAATATTTGAGATAAATATCTTGGCATTGATACCTAAATCAGAATGGGAGAACTCATTACATTTTCACAGTCATCTTTGTTGCTATTACCCCACTCTCCACTTTACTCTTCAAGGAGCAGATATCGTCTTAGTAATTGCTCTTTGCTTGTACGTTCCATATCAGCAAAACTGATCACAAATCCAGCTTCTCATGCTGAGAGAAAGCAACGATCCTGGACTACTGTAGCTAATGTTATCTCCGACTCTACGGTGCCAACAACCTTCACCGTTGACTCAGCTGGGGGAGGTATCGACATTCTTCCAGATTCCGGTGGCTCTGACAACAATCTTGGTGGTAGAGGTGGTGGCAATGGTGGTGGTGGCGGCGGGAACGGTGGTGATCATGATGGGAACGGGAGCAGAGACGACCAAAGTGGTGGCCCTGAGAAAAAACAGGGAATGTCAATGTCTCAGAAACTAACACTCGGCTACGCTGCCTTAATCGGAATTGGTGGAGCGATGGGCTTTCTGAAAGGCGGAAGCAAGAAGTCATTAATTGCAGGCGGATTATCAGCATCGATATTGTGCTACGTTTACACTCTGCTTCCATCGAACCCAGTTTTGGCATCTTCGATTGGTCTCGGTCTCTCTGCTGCCCTTCTTGGTGTGATGGGTTCGCGTTTCAAGAAGTCGGGGAAGATCTTTCCAGCTGGCGTCGTCTCTATTGCTTCACTGATCATGAGTGGTGGCTACTTGCATGGAGTTATGCGTAGTATGCATTAGTTCAAAATGTGTGTTTTTGGACCTAATTTTGTGTACTGTGTTGTTGAATCTGATGTTAAGGAACCTTGTTTCTGATATGTTGGACTTATAATGGCTGAATAAGATTTTACTTTTACATTTTAGTGTCTTTCTTAGTGAAACAGATCTCTTTTCTTATACTCCCTTCATGTCATATTAAATGTCAGTTTTATCTATTTATTCACATTTCTTCCTAATCTACTCTCATATACTCCTTCCGTTCCCGGATGTCTCTGTGCCAATTTTTCAGAGCAGAGATTAAGAAAAGTTGCTTTATGAGGGATAGTAAGTGCGTATAGGGGTAGTAAGTATATGTTGTAAGGTTATAAATGGAGAAGAGTGTGTTCATTTTTTGGTGTGCAAAGTCTTATAGGACAGACAAAAAAAAAAAAATGTGTGCTAATTTTTTTGGGACGGAGGGAGTATGTTTCTAGAACATCTCATATTTAGAATCTGTTTGCAAATTCAATCAAACTGGGTAGATACATTTTAAAAAAATGCTTTTAGACTCAGTTTTTCTGAAGAAAAAAAAAGTGCTTCTATTCCTCCACTTGAGTTTGCAAACGGGCACTTAGTGAAGGATACATGTTTTAATATAACAAATATAGTTACACGTTTCAATATAATAAATCGTAAATTTCAATGCAATAAGTTGTAAGTTTCTAAATTATATTGTATTCCAATTGTCTGTGTCTCCAAGTTTCTTTGCATAATTAGTTCAGAAGTCAATATGTATATTAGTCCATTATTTTTGCGTTTTTAAGGAGCCCTGTTGCCGTCTTATGCTATTAACAACTCGCAACAAAACCCATCATAGATCTGTTTTATTAAATATGCTTTCCACAACAGCTTGTTCATACTAAATAATTTTGGAAACCAACTCGCTTGTTGTCTGGCTGTCCACTAATTTGGACAATATTTTTTATGAATTAATCTGCAGATTTCTGGTAGAGTAAGTTAATGACAACAATATTATATAATTTAGTTGGAACAAGATCGAAGAGATTGTTAAATTGAAACCCTCGGAAAAAGGCAAATAAATAAATAAACACCATGTATAATTATTTGTCTTATTCGGGAAAGTTTATTATGTTGGGATAAACACAAGAATAATCAAACAAAGATTAATTCGTATACGCAGCGGAATGATTAATTATCTCTCTCTTGTGTGAATCTAGTAGGAAACAATATTAAGAATATAATGCACAGTAAGAAAAACAATCACCACACAATTGGAATGCTGTGAAGTGGATAATGAGATATCTACGAGGTACATCTAGTTTGAGACTCACCTTTGGAGGTGGGAAGCCCGAGTTAAGTTGGCTACACCGACTCTGATATGGCATCGAATGTGGACACCAGAAAGTCGATTTCATCCTACCTGGTAACATTCTTAGGTGGCCCTGTGTCGTGGCAATCAAGATTGCAAGAGTGTGTTGCACTCTCCATAACAGAATCAAAGTACATCGCTGCAACGGAACCATGCAAAGAGGTGTTATGGTTCAAAAGGTTTATGGAGGAGATTGGACTGTAGCAAGAGAGGTACGTAGTATTTTGTGATAGTCAAAGTGCTATCCATCTCAGTAAGAATGCTGTGTTTCATTCAAGATCGAAGCATATTCATGTGAGATATCATTGGATGAGAGATGCCATCAATGATAAGTTGCTTGAACTTGAAAAGATTCACACGAATGACAATGGTGCTGACATGATGACGAAAGCATTGCCTAGAGAGAAGTTCGAGGTGTGTCGTGTGATAGCCAGAATGACTAGTCTCTCCACATAGTCGGAAAGGAGGAGATTTGTTGGGTTTAGTTTTCAAATATGTGGAGAAGCCCAATAGCCAACAAGCTTGTAAAGCCCAAGTAGGCTCAATACTTGGTGTTATCTTGTCCTATAAGACATTGAGGGAAGATAGAAGAAAATAGAGAGACAAAAACACTAGAGAAAATGACTATTAGGTTCCAATTTGGTGGAAATATTGCAAGTAGGTTCCACCTACTTTTTGATATTACTAATAGGTTCAAAATGTGTGTAAGATGACATTAAGGGTATGTTCGTTTCGGGCTTATAGTGGGCGTGAGAAATCCGAACTTTGAAGTCCTAGGATTTCAAAATCTTGATGAATAATTAATATGTATGTTTGTTATGGGATTTTATAGGGTAGAATAGTAAAAAAGATGATTGATGTGCTATTATTATATAATTTTGAGTGTATTGAGAGAATAAAAAAGTTGATGATGTGAGTGTATTGGGAGGATAAAAAGTAGAATAGTAGTAGGTTATGAGGTAGAGTAGGATTAATAGGATTTCAAAATCCTAACTTTAAATTTGAAAACAAATGGGGATTTGAGATTGTAAAGTCCAAAGTCCACCGGGGTAGTCGTGAAACGAACATAAATACCCTCAAAGACTCTCTCAAAAACTCACGCCCATTATGTTAGTGTTAGTGTCCTAGAGACAATCTATTGTAAGGACATAATGCTCGATGATATTCAGTTTGATTTAATATTATAGTTCACTTAATATTAATGTATGACAATACACTTGTTTGAATATTATGTTTGATTGTTTGCATTTATTCATACAAGTGTTCCCATGAGTTATTGTTGTCATTGAGGTTGTGAGAACTCAGATGACTTAAGCATGATTCTCAAATAGCACCGATCAAGGATCATCAAGAATGGGATATTGATGATGCAATGGAGATTGGTGTGCGATCTGCATTAAACTCTTAGAGAGTGTAGTAAGATCTCACTTACTACGAGATACTAGGTATCTCATGATGGATGCACAAATACCTTAGAGGGTATATGTATACCCATCCGAGAAACCATTTGATGTAGTTCCACTATATGTGTCTACGGGTGTCTCGGTTAGTGGGAGCGATGCGATACTCCTTTGACTTGAGGTCAATACGCACGACATGTGTGGGATGATGAACTTTGACCATGACCGATGCTTGCACCCTTCCATGGGTAGATATGACTTGGATTGAGTTCATCACGAAATGCATGTTCGTGGTAGTTGAACCAAGAATAGGATTCATTCCTCAAAGTGGATTTAGAGAGAATACTCATCTTCTCGTAATAATTAGATCTAAATCATCGGCCGATGCACGTCAACTTAGACTTTGTGGCTAAGTGTGACATACATGATCAATTAGTGATTAGAGACAATAAGATTAAGTTATTTGAATGTATAGCCTGCACAACCACAACTCCGTAAGTCAATTAGGAATCGTAATCCACCCATTAGATACGGTTACCTCTTGGAGGAACTCGATAATGTGGACATACCGAATAAAGACGATCCTAATACTTACTCTGAAGCAATATTAGATATTGATTCAGGGAAGTGACATGAAACCATGAAATCCGAGATGGACTCGATGTACACCAATCAAGTTTGGGACTTGGTTGAGTTGCCTAAAGGGGTTAGACCCATATGTTGCGATTGAGTCTTCAAGCGTAAGACTGATGCAAATGACAAAGTACAAATCTATAAAGCTAGGTTGGTAACTAAGGGTTATAGTCAATGCGAAAGTACTGACTGCGACGAGACCTTCTCACCAGTTGCAAAGATCAAGTCCATTCAAATTTTACTTGCGATATCAGCACACTGTGATTATGAGATTTGACAAATGGACGTCAAAAACAGCTTTCCTCAATGGAGACATTGATAAGGAAGTGTTTATGACTCAACCGGAAGGTTTTACATCTAAGTCAAATTCTAATCTAGTATGCAAGCTAAATATATCCATTTATGGATTGAAGCAAACTTCTAGGAGTTGGAATATCCGATTTGATGAAGCTATCAAGTTTTTTTGACTTCATCAGAAGCTCGGAAGATTCTTGCGTTTATCGTAAACGCAACGGAAAGAATATTATTTTCATAGTCAAGTATGTCGATGACATACTAATTTTGGGAAACAATATCCCGTTAATCCAGTCCATCAAAGATTTGTTGTTAAAAACCTTCATGATGAAGGGTCTTGGTGAAGCCTGCTACATCATAGGGATCAAGATCCAAAATGATAGATCCAAGAGAATGTTGGGACTGTCACAGTCCACCTATGTAGACAAGGTGTTGAAGCGTTTTGCGATGGAGAACTCTAAGAGAGAATCTCTATCGGCAAATCATGGGATAAAACTATCAAAGAAGGATTGTCCTTCTGTTGAAGCTAATATCAAGCACATGAAAGATGTCTCATATGCATATGCAATTGGGTCAATCATGTACGTCATGACTTGCACTAGGCCAAACGTGGCCTACGCTATCAACATCACTGGTAGATACCAACATAATCCGAGTGAGTTTCACTGGATTGCTGTCAAGACCATTCTGAAGTATCTTAGACGAACTAAAGAATGTTTCCTTGTCTATGGTGGACAGTCAGAACTATTAGTGACTAGTTATGCTGACGCAAGTTTCCTATCCGACTATGATGATTACAAATCACAGTCAGGTTGCGTTTCACTCTCAATAATGAGGCGGTCAGTTGGAATAGTTCCAAGGAAAAGGACCGCAAATTCAACAACCGAAGTTGAGTACATTGCTGTATCAGAAGCCTCAAGGAGGTTGTCTGAATTTTATAGTTCTTATGATAACTAGGGGTAGTTCCAAGTGTCAGTTGTCTAATAGAGTTGTATTAGACAATGTTGGTGCGAATGCGCAAGCAAAGGAATCGAGATCAGCAAACAGAAACAAGCATGTACCTAGACTTATCATTTGATCCGAGAGATCATAAGGATAAGAGAAATGAAATTAAAATGTATTCCCACATATTTAATTTGGAAGATAATTTCACCAAAACACTGAGTGATCATGTACACACTAGACATTTGGTGGTTTAGGGGTTAGACATGTAGGTGATTGACTCTAGTCCAAGTGGGAGATTGTTAGTGTTAGTGTCCTAGAGACAATCTATTGTAAGGACATAATGCTCGATGATATTCAGTTTGATTTAGTATTATAGTTCACTTAATATTAATGTATAACAATACATTTGTTTGAATATTATGTTTGATTGTTTGCATTTATTCATACAAGTGTTCCCATGAGTCATTCCTGTCATTGAGGTTGTGAGAACTCAGATGACTTAAGCATGATTCTCAAATAAATTTCGATCGAGGATCATCAAGAATGGGATATTGATGATCTGATGGAGATTGATGTGCGATCTGCGTCATACTTTTAGAGAGTGTAGTAAGATCTCACTTACTACTACGAGATCTTAGGAATCTCATGATGGATGCACAAATACCTTAGAGGGTATTGGTATATCAATCCGAAAACCGTTTGATGTAGTTCCACTTATATGTCTCACGGTGTCTCGGTTAGTGGGAGCGATCGATACTCATTTGACTTGAGGTCAATCGCGGCGACATGTGTGGGATGATGAACTTTGACCATGACCGACGCGCTTGCGACCCTTCCATGGGTAGATATGGGCTTGGATTGAGTTAATCACGGTCAGTCGTGTTAAGTGGTAGTTGAACCAAGAATAAAATTCATTCCTCAAAGTGGATTTAGAGAATCTTTCGTCTTCTCGTCATAATTGGATCTAAGTCATCGGTAGATCTTGCACGCCAACTTAGACTTTGTGGCTAAGTGTTACATACATGATCAATTAGTGATTAGAGACAATATGATTAAGTTATTTGAATAGACACTTCATCATGTTCAAGACTTAATCGAGTATACCGCGAATGAAAGGAGGAAATCGTAATAGCCGGGTTTGATTCTGGGTAATTGCACATTTCCCATAACGTCTTTCATATATTGAGAATGTCCGATTTATTATGCAGGGTTCAATTAAGACCATTAGTTTATTAATCGCTTTCGATATATGAGGCGTATAGGTCACAATGACAAGTAATGGTTGTTTACTAATTATAGTTGGTTGATTAAATGCTAAATTAAATTTAATATTTAATTTATGGAGAAGTAATTAATAATAGATTAATTTGGAATTATTTATTATTAATGTTTAATTAAATTGAATTTAATTAAATAAGAATTCCAAATAATATTATTTGGAATATTATTGTAGGATTTAATATATATGGAAATAAATCGTAGAGATTTGATATACATGGAATTAAATCCGGAGATTTTATATGTGGGAAATAAATCTAAGAGATTTATTTTATTAGGAATTTTTCTAATAAAGGTTAGCTTAAGATTTAATTTGTCTCTCCTATATATATATAAATTTCTTTAATTCATAATACGTGAGTTCATATTTTCTCCATAAAATATCTAAGTTAGAATTTAACTAGCAAATTTATCTCGGGGATTCAACGCTAGCAGATCTGTGCGAGTTAGTGAAAGACTGTTACGTGGATACCATAGTTGAGAATCCGTGTACGAATTGTTGTAAGAATTATGTTTACGTTTACTCTTATTTAATTATGCAATTAACTGTTCGTTGTTGGTGAACTTTAATTTCCGCTGTGCATGTATTACGTGCTTACGTGTCTCTAAATTCCAACACATTACTCTCTCTTCCCACCCAAAATCACTTCAGCCACCCATTACCTACACGTCGCCGCCATCGCATCCTCCACCACCATGCTCGCTGAACTGCCATCGCTCCCCCCTCCGGCGACGGACCCGACCCACCCCCATCGCTCCCCCACTCAGCCTTTCTAGGGCGGTGGAAGCGGCGCCCGAATGGCGTCCGTGACTGAACAGATCTGTGCCGGAAAACGTCTGTGAGATCTGTGTTAGAACTGGAAATAATATCCTTGTGTTTTAATTTTATTGTTGATTATTTATCCATGATGTTCTTGAAACCCTTCACTTCTGCTTCATCCACTTCTATTTGGAGGTATGTTCACTACTGCGTATGCTCCTTTCCGTAATCTGTTTGTGGGTTTTGATTTTTAGTTTACTTTGTTTTTTGTTGGATTAATTAATGTAGATCTTGCAACGGAACCATGGGGTTTTTTCCTTAATGTAGATCTTAATTAATTAATGTGAGTTGTGCAGGCCAATTGACCATCGAATACAACAAACTTAAGGCCATAATTGAGCTCTTGCAACGGAACCATGGGGTTTTTTCCTTCTTTTTTTTTCAAAATTTTATGCATATGTTCAGATTTTGGAAGTTTGGCTATTTTTTAGTTTGTTGTGCTTGAGTTTGTATGTTTCTTGAAGAATGGTGGATGAAGATGAAAATGGATTTGGGTTTTGTAGTTTTTTGGATTCAAAATGAATTTGTACTATATATTTATTTGGTAATTGAATTTTTTATAGGAAATTTGAATTTTTTCTGAGTTTATTGGAAGAAGATGGTGGAAGAAGATTTGGATCTGGGTTTATGGATTTTTCACGATTTTATGCATATATTCATATATTCGTGCATATATGTATGTATTTCGTGCATATGTGCATGTGGAAAAATTCGAAGATATATAAATTTTTGAATCAAGACGAAAATATATAAACATTTTGGATTTTTCAGATATGTAAATTTGGTGGAAAAAGATGAAGATGGTGGAAGAAGGTGGATTTTGATGATTTCTGGATTTTTTTTTTTCAAATTTATATGTTTATATTCATGTATTCGTGCATATATGCATGTCGAAGAAGACGAAAATATGTAATTTTTTAAAAAAATATTTAAATATTTGCAAAACATAGTGAATGAGATATTATAAAAATCCAAACCTCCTATATTGAAAAAATTAAAGAACCCTTTATATTGAAAAAACTTTCTATATAGTGAATTAAAAAAAATCAAACCCCCAATATAAAAAAGGTAGAGATTGGTTGATTTTGACTAGTAATAGGTTCATTGGGAGTAGGGGGCTGAAAAATTGTTCATTAAGGGCATTAAGGTCATTACAAGTACCATTTAGAACTTCTTAGTAATAATTTTAAAAGTTGGAATATATTTGCAATAAAAGCCTTAGATTGGAACTTAGTAGTAATCCATTCAAAACACTATTCACGTTTTTTAGAGAGTTTAAGACCAGAAATCTTGCAGAAGCAATATCCGGAGTTTCAACTGTTGGATCGAGCTGCAGTTTTGTCAACACGTTCGAAACTTGTCAAGCTACATTCTGAAAGGTGAAGATCGTATTTGGAGCTCTGTATTGACGGGAATAGGCCGCGAACATAAAGTCTGTTTTTGGGCAATTCACTTCTGCGTAGTCGAGTTAAAAAGGTCGTTTCTCACAAACCAACTGTTGGATCGAGCTGTAATTTGGACAGAACGTTCAGAAACATTGCGGTTGATTCTGGACGGTGGAGATCGAGTTCTGAGTTTCCGAGCATCGTGAACAGTGAACAACAGTTGGTGTTATTGGGTGAGATCTTTCTAATCTCATTGTTGTTGTCAAATATTGATTGTCTTGACACATTTGTGGTAGAATATCTGTTGTGGCAGATTGTAATACTTGAACTTTTTCTCATAGTGAAGTTTTTGGGTGGACTTCGGTCCCGTGATTTTTACTTCACACATTGAGGAGGTTTTCCCGGATTATATAAATAACAACTAACAACACCAACTGCATGAGCTATGTCTGGCCTCATACACACCATCGCATACATCAAACTTCCCACAGTTGAAGCATATGAGACTCTCCTCATTGCTTCCTTCTCTTCATCGGTTGAAGGACTATGATGAGCACCAAGCTTAAAGTGAGTGACAAGAGGAGAACTAACCACTTTAGCTTTGCTCATATTGAATCTCTCAAGCACTTTCTCAATGTATTTATTCTGTGATAAGTGCAGCTTCTTGTTTGCTCTATCTCGAGAGATGTTGATACCAAGAATTTTCTTTGTTGACCCCAAATCCTTCATAGCAAAGGATTTGCTCAACTGTTTTTTCAACTTGTCAATTCTTGAAACATTTTTGCCAACAATTAATATATCATCAACATAAAGCAACAATATGATGAAATCATCATCCGAGAACCTCTGAACAAACACACAATGATCAGAAATGGTATTTTGGTAGCCTTGCTCCCCCATAACTGACTCAAATTTCTCATACCACAATCTGGGTGCTTGTTTCAAACCGTAGAGACTTTTCTTCAGTTTGCTCACATGGTATTCTTTTCCCTTCACCTTGAAACCTTCAGGTTGCACCATGTACATTTCTTTATCTAACTCACCATGAAGAAAAACGGTTTTGACATCCATCTGCTCAACCTCCAAGTCAAGGCTAACTGTCAAACCAAACACAAAACTGATGGAAGACATCTTAACAACCGGAGATAAAATTTCTTCAAAATCAACCCCCATTTTATGACTGAAATCTTTGACAACCAATCTAGCTTTGAATCGTGGCTTTGAGGTGTGCTCATCTTGCTTTATCATGTACACCCACTTGTTCTTCAAAGCATTTTTCCCCTTTGGTAGTTTCACCAGATCAAATGTGTCATTTTCATGCAAGGACTTCATCTCATCTTGCATTGCTTCCAACCACTCATTCTTGTGTGCACCTTGAACTGCTTCTCCATAGCATTCAGACTCTCCCCCGTTAGTCATGAGCACATACTGATCAGGAGGATACAACTTAGACGGTACATAAGCTCTGCTGGTTCTTCTAGGTGGTTCTTGAACTTCAGGTGGTTGTGGTTGATCGACGTCCTCCCCTTCTTGTAAATGACCATCATCATTACCGAATCAGGTTGGCCCTGATTCTTCTCTTCAGTTTCTACTGGACCTTCACCATGAGGAACTATTTCCAAATCAATCAAGTTACCACTGGGTGTAGAAACTGATTTATCCACATCCTCGATATCTCTTATGGTTTGATCCTCAACAAACACAACATCTCGACTTCGGACAAGCTTCTTCTCCACGGGGTCATAGAATCTATAATTGAACTCATCTTGGCCATAACCAAGAAACACACATTGTCGAGTCTTCATGTCCAGCTTAGACCTTTCATCTTTGGGAATATGCACAAATGCTTTACATCCAAAGACCCGCAAATGATTATAGGAAACATCCTTTCCCGACCAAACTCTATCTGGAACATCAAAGTCTAAAGGAACACATGGAGTAAGATTTATGACAAGTACAACAGTACTAAGAGCCTCACCCCAAAATGATGTAGACAATCCTGCTTCTGATAGCAAATATTTTACTCTCTCGACCAATGTTCTGTTCATCCTTTCTGCAAGCCCATTCAACTGAGGAGTCTTTTGATGTCGGATACCTTGCTGCTTGCAATACTCATCAAAAGGACCAATGTACTCCCCTCCATTATCCGATCTGATGCATTTCAGCTTCTTCCCAGTTTGCCTCTCTACTATGGCATAAAACTGATTGAACACATCGAGCACTTGGTCTTTCATCTTCAATGTGTAGATCCAGGTCTTTCTTGAGTGATCATCTATAAAAGTCACAAAATATAAAGCGCCACCAAGAGTTCTTGTTTTCATAGGACTACAAACATCAAAATAAATCAAATCAAGTATACTTGATTCCCTGGAAGGAGTTGAGGTCTTGAAAGCAACTCGGGTTTGCTTTCCTGCCAAACAGTGAGAGCACTTCTTCAAAGATGCATTCTTCAAGTCTGGAATGAGATTTCCCTTCTCCAAAATCTTCAATCCCTTCTCACTGATGTGGCTGAGTCTGCTATGCCACAACTCAATTATCCCTTCATTCTCAACTGCATTTATAGAGCGATCAAGTAGCTTTGCTTGCAACAAGTACGATGAGGAATGCATTTAGTCTTTAGCAACAACCAAAGAACCTCTTGTGAGCTTCCACTGACCATCAAAGAACAAACTGCAGAAACCTTCATCATCAAGTTTCCCAACGGATATCAAGTTCAACCGAAGATCAGGCACATGCTTCACATTTTTCAAAACTAGTGTAGCACCATTGCTAGTCTGCAAACATACATCTCCAACGCCAATGGCTTTAGCTAAGCCATCATCACCCATCCTAACATTTACATAGTCACCTGACATGTAGGTGGTGAACATATATCTCCGAGATGTGGCATGCATGGATGCACCACTGTCAACCACCCAACTACTCTCACGATATGCAAGATTAACAACTTCATAGTCACGAAAGATAAGAAAGTCACTTGTTGCAGCGGACACTCGGTCATCATCTTTCGCTTCTTCATTCTTCTTTTCTTTCCCTTTATCTTTCTTGTCATCTTGCTTGGGTTTTCTGCAATGCTTCTTTATGTGTCCCTTAATGCCACAGTTCCAACACTCAATCTTGTTGTATATGTTGGATTTGCTCCTGCCTTTTTGTTTGTCTTTTGGACCTCTACTTTTACTTCTCCCACTCTTCTCTGTGTCCAAAACCTCTGATTGCTGAAAAGAGCCCTACGATTTTCTTCTCATTTCCTCATTCAAAACGCTGCACTTAACTAAATCCATGGTAATGGTACCATCGGGAGCTGAATTAGACAAAGATGTCCTTAAAGTCTCCCACGAATTCGGCAATGTACCAAGAAGCCATAAGCCCTATACTTCATCTTCAAAATTGATATTCATTCTTGACAATTAGTTAATGATGCCATGAAATGAATTCAAGTGATCAGTCATAGGAGTGTCATCTTTGAATTTCAAATTCATCAACTGCTCGATTAGAAACAACTTATTGTTCCCAGTTTTTCTAGCATACAATTGCTCTAACTTTTCCCACAATGATAGTGCATTTGTTTCTCCACTAACATGGTTCAACACATTATCATCCACCCACTGCCTAATGTAACCACACACTTGACGATGCATTATATTCCATTCTGTTGGGATTATACTGGAAAGTATGATTTTACTTTGTATAATCAGACTAACTGAATTTCGGACTTATTTACTGAAATAAATTATTTATCACTGTTGCTTTAAATATGATTGAATGTTACATATATTTACTGCATAACTGTTCATTAAATAGTACGTGTTACATTGTAGTTAATTTAGTGATATCAAGATTACAGAAGATTAAATTAACAGTTCCTTGTAACTAAAAGTACACTATTCACGACCTAGATGGAAATGAACAATCCATCGTGAAAGGTTGTAGTGTAAGGCTCAGATTGGTTTGTCTTGACCAAGAGATTACACTAGTGCATGACTGATGCATTGAAGAGGACCTACAAGAGGATAAATTCTTCAGAACTGAACTGGGAAGAATTAGACCTCAGTGGTTAGTTATGTCTTAATCTTCGTCCCTTAAATAGGATTGCGTGTTGTTAGTAACTATTGCTTTGACTTATTATGGGAAGAGAATCAGTGAGATTCAATACCTTATATCTTGGGCAATATTATTGGTCACATGCCTAAGATTTAATACGGAGAATCGTGTGCAAGTACACTTGTTCGATTTGCCCCCTTGGAAGGTTCATAAGTTTATCATACCAAATCTTGCAAGTGGAACTAGTTTTCGGTATGGATAATAATGTTGAACTGTTCCTTTACCAAGGATAAAAGATATTAATTAATGGAAAGCTATTTCAGTGGCTTGAATTAATTAATGGGCTAGATAATCTTAAACACGGGAAATAATAACAAGAGCCATATTAACAAATAATATGGGTTAAGATGGATAGTGCAATATTAATTATGTAGTGGGATTAATTAATATTTATGGGCTTGAATAATATTGTGGCTCAATATTGATAATCCAAAGTCCATTGGAAGGTCCAATCTTAATTCTCCTAAAGGCCCCCCAAGTAGCCCAAGATAAAGTTCAATAACTGAAAAAAGTGTTTAAAAATAAAATAAATTTGTTGCCTATTTTTTCTTGTATTTTTCGAAATTTATGGATAAAAGGGGAGAAATATTTTCTTTGAATTTTGTTATGGAATGAAGATATGTATTCTTGGAATACAAGATTATCTCATTAAATTCAAGAAATCTCCCACTTGGTTATTCATATAGGTGTTTCGAAAATTTTGAGAAAAAAAGGGAAAGAAAGTTTTTCTTGATTTTCTTGAAAATATATTATGGAAGATATGTATTTCTTGAAGAATATCTCATAAATTCAAGAAGATCCAAATCTTGGATTCTTGTTCCCCCTATTTTTCAAAAATAATCCATAATATGATGTGGTGGGATTTTTGTGGAATATTTTAATTATGGGGAAAAGAATATAAAAGATATATTCAAGATTTCTTGGAGATCAAGAAAAGATTTTCTCACATTGTTTTTCTTCCCAAATTTTCGCCCAACACCCATCTATAAATAGGGGATGATTCTTTCATTCCCAAGTCTTGGTCCATGTCTTTGGAAAAATTAGCAAATCCACAAAAGTGGTGCAACAAAAAGTTTATTTTTTCCTTTTGTTAATTGTTCAGAGTATCCTTCCACGGGATTGTCGAAAGCAAGGGCGTTGGAATACTTGGGAAGGACTTTTGGTGTGTTTTCACATACAAGACCATTGTCATTCCAAGAGGTGCGTTCACGTAAACTCGTAGTAATTCGCGCATCGTAGGATTTACGTGAATTGTTTATATCATGATTTGTTGTTGAAATTATTATTTGAATTAATATGGGTTAATTCATGCTAGTAATAATTGTTAGAATTAAATTTGTATTTAAATATTCATCCCGAATAGATCCCGGGTAAATAATTCCCCAACAAGCTGGTATCGAGCCTCGGTTTAAGACTCAAATTTTAAATTGTAATTTAATTATTTGTCATTAAATTTTGAAATTGGATAGTAGAATTGCTAGATCTTTTTTGCAGGTATCCAATTGTCATGGAATTTAATGTGTTTAATTTATGCATGCATATAAATTGTGTTTTTTAATTCGATTCGTTCGGATTCGTTTTTGCCTCGTGAGAAAATCGATAGTAGATTAGTATTTGTTTGATTTGATCAATGTAATAGACTAGTCTAGATCTAGGTTTATTTATTTTGTAAATAAATTATGCCGGATCGAAAACGAGGAGAGAGACGAAGAATTAAAAAGACGGAATCCAAAAAGCAGGCGTAAGCGTAATGCAAGGCCTGGAAACATGCCAAGGAGGCACTTACGACACGACAGACGCTTCTTGGTAAGCCTTGGAAATAGGAGAGAGCCGGAGGGCCGAGCGCAAATGATCCGATGGATCACGCGGGCGGGCCTTAAAGAAATGAATCACTTTAAGCGCTAGCGGCGGGCGGCCTTGACGGGCGGGGCGACGCAAAGCCGCGGCGAGGCGTCTTTCGAGCGCGGCGGGCGAAAAGCTGCGGGGACGAAGCTCGGCGAGGGCGGCGTCGTGGCCGGGCGCTTCAGGCGTGCGTGCGCGCACACAATTCGACACGATTGGGGAGTGCTAAGGCGAACTTCCGACCATGAAATGTCGATGGCGATGTCTTGACAAGGTATTTTTTTGAAACGGTCAAGTGGGAGCTTTTTCGAGACGAATGATGAAGGCAATGAAGACGATTTCTCAAGATCAAGACATGACAAAATTAACCATGACAATTGGATAAAAGTGTCCAATATGTTTAATTTTTGTCTTGATGTTTATGATTGTTTATGCTTATTTAAATTGTGTTTAAAATTTGCGATGCATGAGAAAATATTTTGAAAAATCTCACTTTCGAAAATTACTAAGTATGTTTAAACAATTAATTGACAATTTTATTCCGGATAATAAAATTACATTAATTATTGACCTCCATGATTTATTTATTTGTGAATTCTTTTGGAGAAATTCCCCCCACGGGACGATCAAAAGATATCTTTCACATGAATAAATTCCTAACAGATGATTGTGGATTATTACTAGTGGCGACGATGACCCTCCCCACGAGGCTCGTTCAATGCGAAATAATAATTCTGTATTTAATCATGGTTATTACTTAGGTATAAAATTGATATGCATATACTTTCCCGAAGTCCCTGTCAATTTTATATTGGTCAAGTGGGAGCCAACTATTAATCTGAATATTAAAGGTTTGTAACTGTTCTTGTTTGTAACCTGCTTGAATGTGTTTAAATAATGACCCACCTCACGTGACTTATTTTAACTGTTTCGAGATGTTGGTTGATCATGTTCATATTTTTTGGAGATTTTAATATGAAATATGTGATTGAACCTTGTGATATTTTTGTGCGTATGCATATTATTATTTATTTCAGTTCAGCATATCGCAACCTTTTAATCCACTGTTAATATACTTAAAGTCAATACAATATGTATGGAAACTATATTGATTAAAAACGAAAAATTATAATTGTCCTAACTGCACAAAAGCACAAGTGGATTCTTGACACACCAAAATCAAATGAGCCAACTGACGGGTCAAAAATGCGGGACCCGTCAGATCACCTTGCGAGAGATGTCGTCTCTGAAAATGGTGGAGGACAAACCCGTAAGGGATTACGTCCTCAAAATTGATGGCCCATCTGAACAAACTTGAGGTTCTGAGTGCAAATTACAATCTGGAGACTCAGATGAATTTGGTATTTCACTCTCTGCCCAAAAGTTTCTGAGCATTTTGGCCTCGCTAGCTAATTTGTTGCAAGCTTTGGTCTCGGCAGAGATGTTGATGGGGTACCAAACTCAAGCTTTGACGGCAAGTGGTAAGTCTTCATTTTCTAGGCCAAAGGAAGGCAAGAAAAAGAAAAGGACCAAACACCATAAGCAATAAAACTCAACTGTTGCCAAGGGCAATGGTAAGATGAGGAATCCTTGTGGTGTCAAGTAAAAATTCAAAGAGGAAGTGCTTAAGCTGCGGTGAAAGAGGACAATGGAGGTTTGTCTGTTCCAACCCCAAAAGGGTCGGAAAGAAAGGTAGTTCTCACGCACTAGTTGTTGAAACTTGTTTAGCGGCGTATACTTCTCATTCGTGGGTAGTTGATACGGGATCTGCTAACCATGCATGTTTCACGTTACGGGGTCCCAGCTGACCCGCAACTTAGTGGGAGTGAGATCCTCATCACACTGGACGATGTTACGAAAGTAGCGGTTATTGCAATGCTACGTAAGTAGCAGATATTGAAATGCTACGTAAGTAATGGTTATTGCAATGCTACGTAAGTAGCAGATATTGCAGTGCTACATGAGTAGTGGTTAAAGCAGTGGGAGAAGTGCACCTGTCTTTTGAAGATAAAGTTTTTTTTTTGGAGATTATCTTTATGTTCCCAGTTTTAGATAGAATTCACTTTCAGTTTCTAAAATTCTATTAAAGGACACTAAGTTTCTTCTAATAAGAATGACATCATTTCTTGAAATGATGAGTGTATCTGTTATGGGACATTGGTCGAATAATCTCCATACAATTAATTGTGCACACCACTCACGAAATGCATCCTATAACACATCAACTATTTCCGGTAAAAGAAAACATTCATCAGACGTGAACGAGACACTTCTATGGCATCTAAGATTGGGACATATTAATCCAAAGAGGATCCAAAGGTTGGTGAAAGACGGTTCACTAGAGTTTCTCCAAGTTGAACCAATTCCAACCTGCGAATCATGTTTGGAGGGTAAGATGACCAAGAGGGCATTCGGAGCCAAGGGGAATAGAGCCAAAGAAGTGTTAGAAATCGTTCACACAAACGTATGTGGTCCAATGTCAACCATGGCAAGAGGAGGTTACGAGTATTTAAATCACTTTTATTGATGACTACTTTCGGTACTGCGGTTATATTTTTTTCTTATGAAGCATAAATCGAGACCTTTGAGAAATTCAAAGAATTTAAGGCTCAAGCGAGAGAATCATAGGAAAAACGATCAAGTCTCTACGATTCGATCGTGGAGGCGAAAGTACCTCAAATGATGAGTTTTTGAACTACTTGTTTGATGAAGGGATTGCATCCCATTAATCGCACTGGAACCCTCAACAAAAAGCGGGGTTGCGAGCGAAAAACGAAACTCTTTTGGAAATGGTTAGATCAATGATGTGTTATCACGGATCTTCCCAAGTCGTTCGGGGTCATGCCTTGGAAACAATGGCTTACATTCGAACTTGGTGCCATCCAAATCGGTTCCCAAAACTCCTAAAGAATTGTGGACCCAAGGTATGAAGCCTAGTATGAGACACATGAGAATTTGGGGGTGTCCGGCCTCGTGTTGGACAAAGAAGCCGGAAATGGATCCTCGATCGAAATTAAAATTTGTTTATAGGATATCCCGAGGGAACAAAAGGGTGTATGTTTTATGGTCTCAAAGATCAAAAGGTGGTCATAAGCATCCACTTTAGATTTTTGGAAGAAGACTATATGAACGAAAGAAGACCCAGAAGTGAGATTACCTTAAGTGAGCTAAGGGGGCTAACCTCATTAACTTGCCAACCAAGATGATATACCAAACGACACACTTTCACAACCGGAGCCTCGTCGTAGTGGGAGGGTTGTGAGACAGCCCGAGAGATTCATGGGGATAGGAGAGTCCTCGGACTTGATTCCCGGACAAGATGAATCAGACCCATGGACATATGATGAGGCAATCCAAGATAAGGATGCAGTTTCTTGGCAAAAGGCAATGAAAGCAGAAATGGGGTCAATGGATCATAACAGAGTGTAGGAGCTAGTCGAACCACTTAATGGGGTCAAACCCATTGGTTGCAAGTGGGTATACAAGAGAAAGAGGGGACTGGACGGGAAGGTGGAAACCTTCAAGGCAAGGCTTATGGCGAAAGGTTATACTCAGAAAGAAGGGATCGATTATGAGGAAACCTTTTCACCTGTAGCAATGCTTAAGTCCATCCGGATTCTCTTGTCGATAGCTGCGCATCTCGATTTTGAAATCTGGCAAATGGATGTCAAGACAGCTTTCCTTAACGGAAGTCTTGATGAGGAAATCTATATGCAACAACCCCAAGACTTCATTGAAAAGGGCCAAGAACACTTTGTTTGTAAGCTCATGAAGTCCATTTACGGACTCCAACAGGCATCCAGAGCTTGGAACCAATGTTTTGATCATGTTATAAAGTCTTACGGGTTTGATCAAAACGAGTTTGAGAGTTGTGTGTATAAAAAGCGTGTCGGAACTGCATTGGTATTCTTAGTACTGTACGTAGATGACATTCTGCTCATCGGAAATGATGTAAAGGTGTTGACGTAAGGGCATGACTTTCAAAATAGTTTGATATGAAGGACTTAGGGGAAGCCGGGCAAATCCTTGGGATCAAGATCACTCGAGATCGCAAGAAAATGATGATAGGCTTATCGCAAGCTTCATACATAGACAATTGTCTTGAAACGATTCAACATGCGAGATTCCAAGAAAGACTTCGTACCTTTCAGGGCATGGAATCCATCTATCGAAAAAATGTGCCCTAAGACACAAAAAAAAGAGATAGATGACATGAGAGACATTCCTTATGCTTTTACCGCGGGAAGCCTTATGTATGCAATGTTGTGTATGAGACCGGATATCTGCTTTGCTTGGGCATGGTAGCAAGATATCGAGTAACCCAGGAAGGAACATTGACGGTACCGTTAAAACATTCTAAAGTATCTGAAAAGAACTTCGAGATAAAATGTTGGTTTATCGGTCGATAGTCTAATCCACATCGGCTACCACGGACTCGGATTTCCAATCGGACATAAATTCGAAAAAATCTACCTCCGGTAGTGTATTTTGCATGGGGAGCCATGACGTGGAGAAGCGTTAAGCGAAAAATGTGTCGCAGATTCTACCATGGAAGCCGAATATGTAGGCTAACTTGCGAGCAAAGAAAAAAGCGGTTTGGCTCAAGAACTTCCTAGTGGACTTGGATGTGGTTCCGAATTTGCCCAATGAGAATCATCATTTTATTGTGACAATGCTTGGGAGGCGATTTGCAAATTCAAAGAACCAAGAGCCCACAAGGATAGCAAACACATTGAAAGGAAATACCATCTTATACGAGACATCGTTAAGAGAGGATATATAATTGGTAAAGATCGGCGTCGAAAGATAACCTAGGCGATCCATTCACAAAGTGGTCTCTGAATACATTCGAGACATGTGAAAGGAATGGGTGTCAAGACCGATTTGCCCGATCTGCTTTGAGTATAAGTGGAAGACATTATTAGGTTCGTGTAGATGTCATTAGTTGTCATGTACTACACGAGACATGCTGATGTATACTTAAAAGCAGACGTTGAGTATAAGTGGGAGATTGCTGGGATTATACTGGAAAGTATGCTTTTACTTTGTATAATCGGACTAACCGAATTTTACTTATTCTTGAAATAAATTGTTTATCACTTGTTGCTTTAAATATGATTGAATGTTACATATATTTCTTTGCATAACTGTTCATTAAATAAGACGTGTTACATTGTAGTTAATTTAGTGATACTAAGATCACATAAGATTAAATTAACAGTTCCTTGTAACTAAAAGTACACAATTCACGACCTAGATGAAAATGAACAATCCATCGTGAAAGGTTGTAGTGTAAGGCTCAGATTGGTTTGTCTTGACCAAGAGATTACATTAGTGCATGACCGATGCATTGAAGAGGACATCTGAGGAGGATAAATTCTTGAGCTGGCGGGAAGAATTAGACCTCGATTGGTTAGTTATTTCTTAATCTTAAGTCCCTTAAATAGGATTGAGTGTGGTTAGTAACTATTGCTTTGACTTATTATGGGAAGAGAATCGGTGAGATTCAATACCTTATATCTTGGGCAATATTATTGGTCACATCACGATTGCTAAGATTTATCTGGGAGAATAGTGTGCAAATGCGCTTGTTCGATTTGCCCCCTTGGGAGGTTCATAAGTTTTATCATACCAAATCTTGCAAGTGGAACTAGTTTTCGGTATGGATAATAATGTTGAATCGTTCCTTTACCAAGGATAAAAGATATTAATTAATGGAAAGTTATTTCAGTGGCTTGAATTAATTAATGGGCTAGATAATCTTAAACACGGAAATAATAACAGGAGCCATATTAACGTAATATGGGTTAAGATGGATAGTCTTGATATTAATTATGTAGTGGGATTAATTAATATTTATGGGCTTGAATAATATCGTGGCTCAATATTGATAATTCAAGGTCCATTGGAAGGTCCAATCTTAATTCTCCTAAAGGCCCCCCAAGTAGCCCAAGATAAAGTCCAATAACTGAAAAATGTGTTTAAAAATAAAATAAATTTGTTGCCTATTTTTCCTTGTATTTTTCGAAATTTATGGATAAAAGGGGAGAAAGATTTTCTTTGAATTTTGTTATGGGATGAAGATATGTATTCTTAGAATACAAGATTATCTCATTAAATTCAAGAAATCTTCCACTTGGTTATTCATATAGGTGTTTCGAAAATTTTGAGAAAAAAGGGGAAAGAAAGATTTTCTTGATTTTCTTGAAAAGATATTATGGAAGATATGTATTTCTTGAAATACAAGAATATCTTATAAATTCAAGAAGATCCTAATCTTGGATTCTTGTTCCCCCTATTTTTCGAAAATAATCCATAATATGATGTGGTGGGATTTTTGTGGAATATTTTAATTATAGGGAAAAGAATATATGAGATATATTCAAGATTTCTTGGAGATCAAGAAAAGATTTTTCCACATTATTTTTTCTTCCCAAATTTTTAAGCCAACACCCATCTATAAATAGGGATGATTCTTTCATTCCCAAGTCTTGATTCCATGTCTTTGGAAAAATTAGCAAATTCACAAAAGTGGTGCAACAAAGTTTATTTTTTCTTTTTGTTAATTGTTCGCGAGTATCCTTCCACCGGATTGTCGAGCAAGGACGTGGGAATACTTGGGAATGACTTTTGGTGTGTTTTCACATACAAGACCATTGCCATTCCAAGAGGTACGTTCATGTAAACTGGTAGTAATTCCGCATGCATAGGATTTACGTGAATTGTTTATATGCATGATTTGTTGTTGAAATTATTATTTGAATTAATATGGGTTAATTCATGCTAGTAATAATTGTTAGAATTAAATTTGTATTTAAATATTCATCCCGAATAGATCCGGGTAAATAATTCTCCAACACATTCATCATCTGTTTTACCATCAGACTTGTTGGTTTCAAATACAGGTAGATAGAAATCTTTCACGTATAGAAGATCATTCATCTTTCCTTTCCATACATGATAATTTGAACCATTGAGATTCACCATTCTAGTAGTATTAGTTTCCATATCCACCACAAGGCACAGAGCAGAAACCCGCTCTGATACCACTTTGTTGGGATAAACACACGAATAATCAAACAAAGATTAATTCGTATACGCAGCGGAATGATCAATTATCCCTCTCTTGTGTGAATCTAATAGGAAACAATACTAAAAATATAATGCACAGTAAGAAAAGCAATCACCACACAATAACACGAGTAATTTTAACGTGAAAAACCTCCTCAATGTGAGGAGTAAAAATCACGGGACCGAAGTCCACCCAAAAACTTCACTATGAGCAAAAGTTCAAGTATTACAATCTGCCACAACAGATATTTTACCACAAATGTGCCAAGACAATCAATACTTGACAACAACAATGAGATTAGAAAGATCTCACCCAAAAATAGACCTTATGTTCGCAGCCTATTCCCGTCAATACAAAGCTCCAAATACAATCTTCACCGTTTAGAATGTAGCTTGACAAGTTCCGAACGTGCTGACAAAGTTGCAGTTCGATCCAACGGTTGAAACTCTGAATATTGATTCTGCAAGATTTCCGGTCTTGAACTCCCTCAAAAACGTGAATAGTGTTTTTGTCTCTCTATTTTCTTCTATCTTCCCTCAATGTCTTCTAGGGCAAGATAACACCAAGTATTGAGCCTGCTTGGGCTTTACAAGCTTGTTGGCTATTGGGCTTCTCCACATATTTGGAAATCCAACCCAACATATTCTACTTTTGTGTTTAAACATTGCCTCGAAAATCAATTAATTAAATTCCCTCTATCAATTAACAATATATTAATAAAAACAATTTGTGTTTAAACAATATATAAAAATTATCACTGTTATTAATAAAAACTATCACTGTTTAATAAATGTTACAATACTGAAAGTTCTTGTGTATAATAGTGATAATTTTTACACCTAATAATGATAAAAGTTCATGTATAAACCTGTTTCATTGAAGTGTTCCTCATAACAATTTGTGGTCAAATAGCAAAATGTGAAATTATTTGTTATAATCTTTTGATAGAAGATGGTTTCACAATGCTCATGCTCTAAAGCTAATTAATTTTAAGGTGATATAAATTATTTAATTTAAAACAGCAGTAAAGTGATGTATGGGTTCCAAGAAACTTACATTGTCGGCCAATAAACACTAGTTTTGGTCAACGTCGTACGTGTACAGTATCTTTCGCTTCCGTTTCGATTCTTTATGAACATTTGTGCTTTATTTGGACGTCTCAACATTCTTTGCGATCTTTCTAAAATAGAAATAACACATAATACTAACACCCTCACAACATCATTTTATTTTCAAAATTGTCACTCAAATTTCTTCTTTATCTCAACTCAAACCCACTAAAAGTCAACATCTCCATTTTGAATTATCCACAATACCCATTTTTTATTACACTCAAACTCACTTTTCACTTTTCTTCTTTATTTGCGTGTCGTTTTCAATGTTGCAGTTCTCTAGAGACGGAAAGAGTACAAACTACGTACAGTATACTGTATACGTAGATAGTAATTGAATTCACACGTGAATATATTTGGTGCGAGTGCACTTAATTTTCAAGTCTATAAACACGCTACACAATATATATAATATATATATATGAAGATAAGGACAGACAAGACAATTTATCCTAAATAATTTGCAGAAGCAATATTAATACATCTTCTTCCTTCATTCAACCTTGTGCTGTCCTGCACAATCATACACACACAAAGATCTCGTATTCCCAGCCCCAGGTATATATATATATATATATATATATATATATATATATATATATATGTTTCTGCCATTGATTTCTCTGTTTTTCCTTCTTTTTTTTTTTTTTGCAATTCTTGTGTTATAGTATATCTATGTGTTTCTTTTTGGAATTTAATTCTAAGAGCAACATATTAATCTTTCAACTCTCAAAGTAAGCATTAATAAATTTCAAATATGTATCATATATATAAATATAGATCTTTAGAAAGTGTAATTGAAATATTTGAAAATGGAGCTAGCTAGGTATATGGAAAGATCACATGAAATCACCTAATTAATTTAAAAGTCGTGTTTCATCTTCTACTTTTGTAATAGAAGATGATTTAATCTAACTAATCGGTTTCCATACAACAAAAAATGTGTTCTATACTTTTATCACGATACAAAAACATATATATATATATATATATTTGTATAATGTATATATAATGTTATTAATAAAAAACATGGTAATAATTATAATTAATAAGTACATACATTTGTTATTTTGATTGTAGGATTATATATGATGGAAAAGGAAGAAATGTTTGATGAGATGTTTGATCTGAAACCCATAATTCCCGAAATCTACAACCCTTTTTCCGACACTACTCAAATTCATGTGAATCCCTCCAAATTAATTTCTTTTGAAAACTCCAAAAATCCACATGATGATCATATGAATAATTCCAACTCCAATATTCTTGATCAAGAAAAGGACAATTCTTTAACCACCTCAGAAATAATAAATTTCTCATTATCTTCTAATTCTTACAAAGATGATTCCGGGGATTCCGAAATACGGGTCAACCCGGGAAAGATTCCGACGACAACCCGGTCACCGTGGCAAGCTCAAGAACATGTTATGGCTGAAAGGAAACGGCGTGAGAATTTGTCCCAACTTTTCATCTCTCTATCTAAAGTCGTGCCTGGACTCAAGAAGGTACTTTTACTTCCTCCGTTGCACAAACATAAATTTGCTTTCTATTTTCATTTCTCCCATAAAGATACACGTATAACCTATACTTGTTCATATGAATTGAAACCGAATCGAAACCGGTGGAAACAGGCATCGAAACCGAAAAAATAGCGGTTTGATTTCAGTTCCAAGGTTTGGGAAACCAGTAAACCGGAATTGGTGGAAACTGGCATCGAAACCGAAAAAGTAGCGATTTGATTTAGATTCCAAGATTTGGGAAACCGGAACCAGCGGTTTACCGATTCGAACCATCAGTGTATATATATATATATATATATATATATATTTTATTTAAATTGTAATTTTATAAGGTGTAACATATTTTGAGTATTAAAACATGTACAATTCTAGATTGTTGTTATAAGTTGTAATCTATAATTTATATTTTTAAATTTAAAAATTGTAAACTTGTAGTAAAATGTAAGATTAACATTTTTAAAGTTTAGTGGAATAAAATCAAATTTTGTTCAAGTTCATGTTATCAATTATTTAAAAAAAAAAAAATCATCCGGGAAAACTGGAACCGGTAAAACCGGTCGGAAATGACCAAATAGGAATCGAAAACGGCACATACATATTGCCGGTTCGGTTTGGTTTGACATTTCTTCAAACTGGAACCGCTGGTTCCGAACCAAACCGGCTGGGCATGGTACTTGTAACTATCATAAATATTCATTTCCATCTTTTATCTTTATTAATTAATATATTTTAGGGTTAATAATAAATTGCAACTTATACTATTGCTTTTTTTACAAATTGCAATATGTACTATGTTTTTTGACAAATTGCAACCTGTACTAATAAAAGTCGACCGATTCCAACCCGAGCTCTTTCTTCAAGTGTTTTCCGGCTAGATCTTCACTGGGCTAAGGTTATGTTGGTCTTTTTTAAAGTGCTTGTACAAATCAAATCTCGAAAATCAAATCAAAATGTGATACAAATGAGTACCTACATTAATTTGGGAAAACCCCATGAACTGATTTAAACCATTCAAGACCTTCTGCTAATAAATATTAATACTAAATAGTTAGGCCTATAGAATATCAGAAACACCAATGAATAAAAATTGACTTGCAGAAAACCATAATTTAAACACCAATGATTTAAACACATATTTAAGAGTTGCTAGCAGTTCTTATAAAAAAAAAGATAAACCGACTTGCAGAAGACCATAATTTCAGTTATTTAATGGAGACAGAAGTTGAATCATAATTCCACGTAATTTACAGAAGCGTCGACCCTTGGTTTCTCCCTTGGTTATCTAGCCGGAAAACACTTAAAGAAATGAGCTCAGGTTGGAATCGGTCAATTTTTATTAGTACAGGTTGCAATTTGTCAAAAAAAAAAAAAAAGTACATGTTGCAATTTGTAAAAAGGACAATAGTATAGGTTGTAATTTGTTATTAATCCTATATTTTATTACTAGTAATTATCTTCAAAAAATTGTAGATATAAGGGCAAAATTAAAAAACAAAACAAAAACTTAACGTTTTAACTATAAACTTCAATGTCATAATATGTGTACAAGCATATTTTTATGGGACGGGAAAAATATATAAGCTGATATCATTCAAATACAAAAAATATTATACATATATAGTGTATAATATGATGTTACATCAAAGTTGATATCAATTAATCCACTCATAGTAATATTAATTAGAATTTGTTACATGTTAATTAAAAAACAATTAGATCAATTTTGCATGATTGATTTCAGTTGGACAAGGCGTCACTGCTTGAAGATGGTATAAACCACTTGAAAGCCCTTGAAGAAAGAGTGAGAGTCTTAGAGGAGATGAAGAAAAACACATCAAAATTAGCTAATGATCATGATCATTCTTCTTCAAGTACTGGACCAGAAATCGAGGCCAGAATTTGGGATAAACAAGTCCTAATAAAAATGTTGTGCAAGAAAGAAGAGATGGAGCAATTGATGTCAAGAATAACAAGTGAAATGGATAAGATACATCACAATGTCATGGATATCAGAATCATGCCTTTTGGACTAGATGCTCTTCATATCACCATTCTTTCTCAGGTATTATACTAGTAGAGTAGGTCTAGTGTGAAAATTTTCATGTATGAAAATCTATAAAATTGTCCTAAATCAACCATCTACCCCCTAAACACTAAATAATGAACCCTAAATTATGATCTATTCGGGCCGGGTGAACCATGAACCACTTGGGTCGAATAAACCATGAACCACTCAATTTTGTCTAACCTTCATCAGTTACAAAATTTTGTTATAAATTAAAGTTTTTTCATGTATGAAAATTTTCATGCTAGACTTTGCCATAGTAATATATATATTCTCTCAATCATATATCATGATAATCATATATCAGGTGTTTAATTAAGAATTCTAATTTGCAAACTCAATCAATTAAGTTGGGAAGAAGCATTTTTTAAAAGCCGTTAAACCCAATTTTATTGAAAAAAAAATGTGTTTATACCCCTTCACTTAGATTTGCAAACAGGCACTAAATATCTGTTTGTAATCTTAAAAAGTGTTGTATAAGCATTTATTTTTTAGAAAAACTTTGTCTAAAATAAATGCTTATAGAGTATATTTAAGAATTCTAAAACACCCCTAAAAGTAATTCAGAAAAACTTATTTTTAAAACTGATAAGTCTTAGAATTTGAGAGGATGGGGCTAGCTCAATTACTCACTTGAGAATTGAGACTTATAACTTAAGTACTCCTTATTACTATAGTAAATATTGTTATTTTATATTAATGATACATTTTTTTTGAAGGGACAAATATGTTACATTTGATGATTCTAAATTTGACATCTCCAAAATAGACTACATGTTACGTGCCTCAAATTTAATTATTATTATATATATATATATGCAGATGCAGAGTGAATTCAAGGGCACGGTGAAAGACATTGTTGAGCATCTGCATACGCTTTTCTGAAACCTTACCTAGCTCCTCACACCAACAATTAATTTTTAATTTAATTAAGACGTTGTTTCTCATTTTATTTCAATATGATCTTAAGGAATATTTTAATTATTTACAATGCATAGGAATTCATTGTTGTCATAGATTATTAGTTTATTTAATAGGGCTCTTTCTTCCATGCAACCTTTATTAGGTACACCTTTAGACTTTCTGTCTCACATGCTTCCATCTTTTTTATGTGGTAATAAAACAGTATTTACCACGTGTTTTTGAAAGGAATAACTCAAAGTCGCCGAACTATTTTTTGACTTCTACTAAGTACAAGTGACAACTCTATTTTATCATATGCAAATTATATAATAAATACTTCATTCGAACTATTTTTTATTATTCATTTACTGTAGATACGAAGATTAAATTTTTTTTGAAGATAATAGTATTAAATGGTGTAAAGTGGGTAAAGTGAATTTGGTGAAGGGAAATAATAGTATTAAATAATGTAAAGTGAGTTTGGTGGAGATAAATAATAATATTAAATGTTGCTTTATTGCCTTATTTGAAAATGAATAAACAAAATTAGGACGACTATTTATGAAAATAATCAAAATCAGGACGAAAGGAGTACATAAGAACAAAATATATCCGGTATGTAGGTATATTATCGCTTCTCAAATACTTACATGTGTTTCTAAGGCCTTGTTTTAAAACTCATGTGCACCGTGAAAATCACTTAAAATTTTTAAAAAAAGTTGGGTCTTTGAAGTTTTGAAAAAAAACACTTCTCATTCAAAATGTAGAGAGGCAAACATGCACTAAATGTGTTTAGGTGAACTTTCTACTATAAAGTGTCACTGCTTAATACTCCCTAAGTCCCGCACTTGTTTGGATATTTATTGTAAACACGATATTTAATATATGTATTATTTATTAGTATTTGAGATAATAAATTGATTTTTAGTTGAGAATAATATATATGTTTGAGTTACTCTCTTGTGCACCCCATACACCAACTCAAATTGGTGCAGTTGGATTCCATTTTAATTTGGATGAACGTCTATGCACTCTAAACCCTAACTCCTAAACAATGAACCAAAATCATATATGAACCATTCGGTCGGGTGAACCATGAACCACTTGGGCCGAGTGAACCATGAACCACTCGAGCTGGGTTAGGGTCCGGGTCGAAAAAAAATTCTAAAACTTAAATTAAAGTTAAAAAAAAAACTGAAATTGAAAAAAAAAATAAAAATGAAAAAAAAAAGAACTCCTAAAATTAAATTCAAATGGTGCACGGGAAAATTTGCCTAAATCTTTCTACTTTAATATATAAAGTAGATGAGAGGATAAAATAATTTTTAGTGTATAAAGTAATGACATGAGGTGTAATTTTTTAGATGTTGAGAAGAATATAGTTGTAAAAAACAAGAATGTTTTATTGTCATTTAAAAAATGTCCAAACAAGAATAGGACGAAGGAAGGATATAAAGTGACTCTATTTAGCATGAGAAGTATCACTGTTTAGTATTTTTTTTTTTTTAAATATCATATAAAATTAAATATTTTTTAATGATGCTATTTGATATGTTAAAAGGTGATATATTGTATGATATATAGTTTGAAAAATATAGTTAATGTGAACCTAAGTTTACAAGAAATTTACTCTACATAATTATGTAATCCACGTGTTACTAATTGAATCAAATTACATGAACCAAGTACGTACAAAATAAAAACAAATATTCATGAAGATTTTACATTAATTAATACTCTGTCCGTCCCTGTATAATTTTTTTTTTTTTTAAGTGTTTTGTTAATTAAAAAATAATAATAAAATAATAAAAATGAAGGGTAGTATTAGATAATAATTAAGGAATAATAATAACATAATAAAAATGAAGGATAGTTTTGGATATTGGAAGAGAAGAAAAAAGTATGTGGAGTAATGAGTGGAGTTGTGAGTGACATTTTTGTAATATTGTGAAAAAAATGAGGATAAAAATTATGGGTAATGGAATTACTTTTTTTATTTATGGAAAAGGGAGAAATTTATTGTGGGACGGATAGAAAATGAAAAAAGTGAGAAACTTATAGTGAGACGGGGAGTATTCAATATGAATGAGTCTCATGTGCATCTAGGCGTACCATACACTTATTTTGCATTTTAAAATTATTCAACTTTTTATACTGAAATATTCAATTTATTTACACTGAACTATGCAAGTATTTTTCCATATTAATAATTGCACAGTTCAATGTAATAAAATTGCATCTTTCAATATAAATTCTAAAATGCAGTATGAATGTATTGTGCATCTAGATGGATACAAGATTTAGTCTTTTTTTTTTGACAGGTTATAAGACTTGGTCATTTAATATTTAAAATCACTAACATATTTGACAAAAATTTGTATGCAATATTGCATATAAGTGATATGTGCAATTGAGTCTTTTTTTTTTCTCGTGGGTCGGAGGAATCGGGTTTTAGGGCAGATTGTTGGTGGGCCAATGAGCTTCTTCATCTTCTTCCTCGCGCGCGCAGCCGGACGCGGCCAGATTTACTCTTCTTCCTCTTCTCTTTTGGCGAATCTCATAGGCTTTCTTCTTCCTCGTTCGTGCCCTAATTTTCTTTTTTCGCTCCGATTATTGGATGAAATCAGGTAATTCAATTTGGATTTCGATGTGGATTCTACGAGAAGAAGAGAGAATATGTTTGATGTTTGAATTACCCCTCAACACAAAGTGTGTGATGAAATTCAGATCCTTCTTCACTTTTTTTCACGTTGTTATGTAAATCTGTAATTTTGGACTAAAGATTTTTTTCGCGTTTGTACTGGTTTTTTTCATGTAGTAATACTCTTTTTCTCATATAGTAACACTCTTTTTGTTCATGTAGTAACACATCAAATTGTTCTTTAAATCTGTAATTCTGGACTGTGATTTTTTTTTCGCGTTTGTACTGATTTTGTTCATGTGGTAACACATTTTTCTTCATATGGTAACACTTTTTGTTCATGTAGTAACACATATTTTTTTAGTTATATGTAACACTGTTCATATATCGTCGTAATACTATGTGAATACTCATGTGTTACCATATGAACAATAATGTGTTACCTTGTGATCCATGTTACCTTATGAATATTTATGTGTTATGATATGTTTTATTAAGTGTTACGTAAGATATAAAAAATTTTCAATATAATAATGTAGTAACACTTATACATAGATGTAGTAACACACAAAAAATTAACAAAAAAAATAAAAATTCAATATAACAATGTAGTAACACTTATACATAGATGTAGTAACACACAAAAAATTGACAAAAAATAAATAAAATTTAATATAATAATGTAGTAACACTTATACATAGATGTAGTAACACACAAAAATTTGAGAAAAAAAACACATAAAAATTTGACAAAAAATAAATAAAATTTAATATAATAATGTAGTAACACTTATACATAGATGTAGTAACACACAAAAATTTGAGAAAAATAAAAAATAAAAAATTATGCGTACAATAGGAATCAAACTTGTAACCAAATTCATTAGCAACAAACCTGAACCACTAGGCTACAACACATATTTGATAAAAATATCATTCTATAAATACATATGCGTCCGCGCTAACCTTGAACCTTTACCAGCAGAGCAGACCAGGCCAGCCTAGACCCAAAATTTTAAGCAATTTTTACCTTATTTATGTTGTATTGCACATAACACTAGTATGCAATATTTCACACAAGATTTTCTCAACATTTTTATTTTTATATGGAAACAATATTTTCTTCTAAATCATTTCATCTAAAATAAAATATGAGTAAATATAGATTATTTATAGAACTAAAATATAATAATATTGAAATTAAAATTTTAAAAGTATTAAATGACGGGCTAGCAGACGGCCCAGATTTTAAAAAAATATTATATGGAAAACAATATTTTCTTGTAACTCATTTCATCCGCACAATATCATCTGTTTCATGTATTGTGTTCCACTCTGTATTTTATAGGGTAGATTAATGACACTTATAATAGATAAAAAATTCAACAAACCACCATTACCCTGGATCCATGTGTTAAAGATCCAGAAGATGAAATAATCGTGAACACAAAAAAGTGGAACAGAAGAATTGAATTGATCCATAGACCTAATTTTTTCCGATTAAAACAGACGATAACAAACAAGACCTACAATTAGTTGGAGTACTTTTTTTTTTTTATCGGACAAAGTTAGTTGTTAGTACACCAAGACCCAAACACTCCACAAATTCATCAAGTTATCTTATAACTCTCATACTCCAATTCGTTCCCAAAGTGAATCGAACATGGGTCTCCCATTCAATTGAGGAGCCCAGTGGCCAGGTGGGCTAATCCACCTGGTTTATTTTTATTTTTTTTCTATAAAAATTACAATCTTTAAAATATGTAAGTACTAATTCTGCATTTTTATATTCTTACACTTATATCCCTTGTACATGGTTCTTTTGCTGTTCCTTTTTCCTATTGAATTTTGTGGTTTATATTTAAATATATATATATTACATCATAGTGAGAGTTTGGTGATCTCATTATTGAATCTAGTAAAGTATTAGGGTCTCGTTGGCCATGCTACGCTATTAATTAAAAGCCAATAAAAAGTTAAGGTATCCATTGATATATCTGTTTGACAACATAAGATAAATATATTATCCAGACAACTTGCCCTTATATTATATATACTCCATTATATAATTAGCGTATGGACATATTCTATAATTTCCTTAATTAATTTGTGAACACAGCTCATGCATTCAAATCCAATTGCCTGTGTAATGTGTTGTTTAATCTAAAAGTTTGAATCACAGATTGTCCATAACTTTAGCCTCAAATAAATTTAGTCCCATAAGTTTTTTTTGTCGTCGATTTAGTCCAAATAACTTTGACAATATTCATTTTTAGTCTCAAATCGATAGGAACAACATCGTTTTGCCATTTAAATTTTGGGTTTTTCGACGGATGTTGTGACTGGAAAATCACGTATAGTCACGTATATTTTTAAGTGTGATTGACTAATTCTTGCCGTCAATTCTATTTTAATTTTAATTTTTTAATAAATTTTAATTATATGTCTAAAAATTTCAACTGTTAGAAAAAATATACACGTGGCAGCCCAGTCACAGTATCTGTCAAAAGACCCAAATTGAAGCTGCAAAACGATGTTGTTTCGACTGATTGGATGATTGGAGACTAAAATTGAACATAGGAGAGATTAGTTAGGGAAATTTAAATAAGATTCGGAAAATTGAATCATGCTGCCTAATCATTACATAATCATGTTAGAAAATGTCAAAATATATAGTGAAATATGATTACAAGAATCTCTTCGTTGAAATAAAAATAACGACGACTATTTAAGTATGTAACATACTGTATATTTTCATAATTTACTACATTAGATTTTTCGAGAACCTAGTATATTAGATTAATGAGTTTCAACCACAAATATTCCTATAATTTTAATTTTGACTTTAAATAGATTTAATTCCATAAAGTACTTTTTATCATTAATTTAGTCCAATTATTAATTAAGCTTACAACCCAAAATAAATGCATATTACAATTATGCATCTAACTTGGTGACTATCCTACCTAGATTATTTGGCCCTGATTATTAATTAAGAATTATGCTTGGACATTAATTTTGCATCCACGATTATTTAAAACTGGTGATTGAACAGTATCACCTGTAATTTACCAAACTGTGAAATAAAATATACCAACTTCATTCATTTTATATTAAACGAACACAACTATGTTGTATAATTAATTTACGCAAATCTTTCTTAGACTTAATAAGAGATCCTTAAGATCCAAATTTCACCATCAGGTACAATTTAAAACAAGGGCTATGTATGATTAGTTAGGCCAACATGATTCCATCTCTTTATATTCTCTCCAAATTAATTTAAGATATCTTTTCAATATAATTGATAAGGAATTTAATATTGAATTTGTTTAATTGTAGTACTAGTAATTATTTGGACATGTTTTAACACATTGAAAGGGTGTGTGTAATATTGATTTATACTAGTTTGTAACTCGTCTCATGTATCTGACCGTCTCATAAGAATCTTTGTTATCATATATCATATGTTAATATTTGGGTGTAATGAGTTCATGGTGCGCCTCATGCAACTTTGATCCACTGAATAAAAATTATTTTCTTAAAAGGTAGTTCTTTTTCTTTCCTTTTTTATGTGCTAGCAAATTTTCATACAAAAAACTTGGGCAAAAAATTATTAGTTAGTCATATAATCAAAGTAGCTTAATGTTCATGTGCAAATTTATTAGTTTGCTTATATATTGCTAATTAGTATTAATATTGTTGAACATACAAAATGATATTTTGCTTCCATGCATGAACACATACATTTTTTGTATACGTGTACTAATTAAAATTTTCTTAATATGCATTTCTTTTCCTGCTAATAGGGTTAGAAAAAAGTTGGATCAAGATTACATAGGTGCACAGTGAACTTAATTCTTGGAAATTTCAGTCTTCTATATTTCATATGATTTTGCAGTATCTATGAGTAATTCTTTATAGGGTTAGATTAGATGTAATGGTATTAATATATATACATATATTAATTAATGTAATTAGGGGGATCTTTTATGTAAATCTCGGTTTGGAACTCTTTAATGTAATTAGCAAGATTAATTTTGTGACAAAACTTCATTAGAAGAGTTAGTAAGAGGCTTCCTTTCAAAAGAGGATGTCAATAATCAATCATTCTCCCTTTGGATTATATATACATGCTAGTATTAACCCCGCGAATTTCGCGGACTGAAAGAAAATTTTTAAATAAAATAATTAATAATATTTTAATATTTTTTTATTATTTAATATTTTTTATGATTAAATAATTTATAACTCATAAAATATTAAAAATGAAAATATAATTCAAATATGTAAAATATGATTTTATATGTTATTATATTTGATGATTCTATAAAAAACAAATGAATTCACAAATTTTGATATATATATATATATATATATGTGGGGGAGTATCATCTAGGTACAATATGGTAGAAAACATATCACTTAGATACATCATATTTCCCTTCTTTCACTTAACTACAAACTCTTAGTTGTTAAGACACTAATACCCCTTAAGCAATAAAAAAAAAAGAAACGGATAAATTAATTAAATAGAACAATCAAATCCAATAATTCAATCTAATGAACCAAAAATTGAACCAACAAAATTCATATTTCAAAAAGGAACAAAACAGAGCAAAATTTCTTACCCCCCTTTCTCGCCGAACTAAAACCCTTCTCCTCCCTTTCGACGAAAAAAATCAGACACCAAAAATTCTGAAACCTTTTTGCATGGCGACGGCGAGGCCGGTTCCCGTTGCAGAGTCACCGGAAAACGTATAATACACATTTGGGCTTGGACAGCTGTGAAAAATAACCTTGGAGAGCGGTTATAACCGCTATCCAAGTATCAGTTGTCCAAGCTTGGACAGCTGATAAAAAACCGTTGTCCAAGAAAAGCACTTGGACAGCGGTTTTCAACCGCTTTGCAAGTTTTAGCTTGGACAGCGGTTATCAACCGCTGTCTAAGTTAATATTTTTTTTTAATTTCGTTTATTATGTTACATAGACTGTCCAATATCTTTTTTTTTAATTATTAATTTATATTTTAAAAATTCTATAATAAAACTATAAACCAAAACTTATATATACGTCCAATACCATAAACCATAAACCAAAAATCCTATAATAAAACCATAAACCAAAACTTATACCACATATATATACCAAAACATCAAATAAATTAATAAACATACACATCATGAAATAAATAAACATACAATCATAAACATATATACGTCCAATACACCAAAAGCATGAAATATATATCATCACAAATATATAAAAGAAATTACATGCTACCAAAATTTCAAACAACGTTCACTCAATATCGTATGAATATAAGAATCGATTGTAAATGTACCCCAAGCGTCCAATCGTTTTTCCATTTCTCCAGTCTTTTCTTAGAGTAAGAATTGAGCTCACGTTCATAGACAAACTGCAAACAACGAATCAATCAATATAGTATGAATTTTTATTCAATCAATAATAATTTAAATAAATCGATAAATTGACTTACATTGAGAGGAATGTTCGTTAGAGAAGCGCGGATTATATCTTCAATAGAGCAACACACAAAATGTCCACAATGTTCATTATCTCGTTGCCTCGGAACCTGTTGATCCAGTTCACTTTATTTAATAAATCAAAAGAAACAACATTTAATATAGCGAAGAAAACAACATTCAATAAAGTCGTACATTTCTTTTTAGCACTTGTTTTTTTTTTTTTCGCTTTTTTTGGTTGACCTTTCTCGCTCATGACCATAAATGTTAACAAGATCCGGATTGCCATATTCATCATCATCTCTAATTATTCTCTGGTATGGGTGTGGATTTCCAGGATCATCGAAAGATGGTACAGAATGAGTGAAGTTTTGAAAAGGATCATCAATTGTGTCAACATCTTCATCGACATGGTCGCTAATCTGGAAACTATTGTTAAATTTGTTTGGATGTAATCACAATGGACCATTTCTAATTAACTGGCCTGGGACATAGAAAACTTGTTGAGCTTGGATCGACCATTATGTAAGGGTCATCTATGTATCCCACATTCTTCAAATCAACGCGTTTAACCCGGAACTTTCAACTTGGACCCGTTAGGATCCTCACCCAACTACAATGAAGATTGATTGACGGTGAACAATATAGTCGAGTTCCCAAATGTTGACAATCTGTCCAAAGTAAGTAATATTTGATTGATCCACTGCAGTTGCAGTAATGGACACTCCACTATTCTGCATAGTACTTGTGGCATCATGATCACTGGTATAAAATGTGTATCTGTTGCTAAGATAGCACTTGTATGAATACACATGTCTATCAGGCATTCTGGATAACCACTTAACTCTTTCATTCATCGATTTTGTTTCGCGTGACAACATATTTGCTACATAACCATTGAACCACCAACAAACGTGCAATTGTGCTCAACTTCAATCCACGATCTATCTCGGTGGGATTTCTCTCGGCAAGTGATCGCGTATGCTTGGTCAATAAAAGGAAGCACGTCGACCGTGTTGTGAAATGCGCACAAGTGCATCCGTGTTAGTTCCTCCATGTTAACACTTTCAGGTTGACCACCGTAATGCCTTCACCATCCATCCTATTGGTGTACCGTAATGGAAGTCCAATTGCATCGACATTCGAGATAAATTCGCACCAAGATTACTAATCGCTTCTTCTACTAAATAGCGTTCTGCAATGCATCCCTCCGGCCTGGACTTATTCATCACATATCCTTTGAGCACTTTCATATATCTCTCTACACCATACATCCATCACATACGAGCAGGACCACACATCCTTGTCTCGTGTACCAAATGAACTGTTAGGTGAACCATTATATCAAAAAATGATGGAGGGAAATACATCTCAAGCTCACAGAGAGTCCCCACAATTTGCCTCTGAAAACCAAGCAATTTTCTAGGATCTATGACCTTGCTACTCATTGCCTTGAAGAACCAACATAACTTTGTTATGGTTATGCGCACATTTTTAGGCAAGATAGAACGTATTGCAATGGGCAAGAAAGTCTCCATGATGACATGATAGTCATGCGATTTCAGATTCATCAGTCTCACTCCATCATTTGATACAAGTCTCTGTATGTTGGAGGAATAACCCTCTGGTACTTTCACATCCTTTAGCAGCTGAAGTAACTCTTTTCTCTCATTCTTGGACAAGGTGTGTGCGAGAGGTAAGAACGGTGACCCTTTCTCTAGGCATAGGTTTTAATTTCGCTCTTATTCCCATATCAATCATATCCATTCTTTCATTGTAACCATCCTTGGACTTCTTATCGACTAGGAGAGTGTTGAGCAAGTCGGCACAAACATTCTTCTCAACGTCATTAGATCAATGAAGTGTTAACATACAACTCTTTTCCAATAGGGCAATTGAAAGAAAATTGATTCCTTCTTCCAACCGCCAGTGGGGACACTGCTTGCGAAGATCTTTCCGTCTCGTGTGTCGATATTCTTCATCTCATTCAATACATCCCAACGACAATAAACGTGGGGCTTCAATTGCCTCAATTGTGCCATCGAATGCATCGGCCATTGTTACAGATTTATGGGTTGGTCCAACCACCTCCTATGTCCCATATAAACGGTCTTCCTACAACGACTCAGCCGAATGTGATGTGTCTTCGGGTACAACAAGGACATGCATCGGCCCTTTCACACTATATCCAGATAGATTCCCATGTTCGGAAAGTCATTAATAGTTCCAAACAAAGATGGCCTTCAACTTGAAATTCTCCTTTCTACAAGCATCATACACATCGACACCCTCATCCCACATGAGCTTCAAGTCCTCTATCAAAGGAGCGGATATACATCTATGTCGTTACCGGTTGTTTGGGTCCCGATATCAACATAGACAACATCATGTAAGTGCGCCATGCACAACTTCGGTGAAAGATTATAAACTAACGAATCAATCGCCATGTATCGTGGTTGGTACTTTGGATACGAACGGATTCATTCCGCCGGACCGAGAGTGCAAGACGCAAGTGTCGTGGCTCGGTGCCAAATTGGATGCCGACATCAATGTCTTCCAATCGGGGTGAATCAAATAGGTGTCTTAGCATTCCATCTTTGATCCTATCATCATGATGCCAAGTTAAATTTCTAAAGATCCACGTTACTGCTATACATTCTCCTGAATCTTGGTATTATTGGAAAGTACCACATCACCATCGCGGAGATTTATTTTCTTATATTGCTTTAGCCCACACTTGGGACATTCCTCGAGGTCCGCATACTCCTTTCAAATAAGATACAATCACCCGCATAAGCATGAATTTTTCGATGTGTTAACCCGATGGACTTGAGCATTTGTTTAAGATCATATGCTCTCTTAGGCAAGACATTTTCATCGAGCAATAGACCACTAATCGTTTCCAAAGATACTTGTGAAGCACTCATCGGACAAACGTGAGTTGCTTTAGGTTGAACAATATCAACACAAATTACCGTTTTGTTGCCTTCTTACACCCGCCGCAGTGGTAATCCAACAGAATCCCTTAACTTCTCCGACGACATATAAGGGTGATCTCGCAGATCATCATCATCCCCACTCGATGTATCAACAATCGGTACATCATCAAAAATATCTGATCCATCAGATTCAAACCTAAAAGTCGGTTTCTAGGTTGCTTGAGCTACATCCATCTCTTCTCTCACCATGATATGTCCAAACGGTGTATGTTTTATCAATACCGCGGAATCATCAAGTGGTCAAACAGGACTTTCTCGACCACTATTAACGGTTTTTCCATTCCTACATTTCCAACACGGACATGGAATGTACCGAGGGCCTCGGTCAAGGTGTCTAATTACATGATTACAAAATTCTTTCACCCCATTACTATACTCATCTCGATAATCGATCCGTTTCAACCCAATTTCGATCCATATAGAACTAGAGATGCCTATAGAAAAAGGCAATATGAAGTGTTTCTCAAGATAATGTATATATCCTAATGTATTAAACCTAAAAGTATTACAATCCTAATGTATAAAACTTGCATATAGAATGTGGTAGTACCTAAGGTTTGTATATTGCATGTATCTAAGGATTTGTTGCATCTCAAAACAATGTATATAACCTAATGTACCATCATTAATCATCTAAAGCAACACACTACTATCCATTCACCAAATCATCAAATTAATATAACCAAAATATATCCTAATGTATTAATCCTAATTTATGCTTAAATCCTCACACAAGCATATTATCAAACACCTTGAGTGCATCAATTGTTCATATCTAAGTTAGCATAAAAAATCAAGTCAAGCCACACAATATATATTCATCTCTAACAAGTTGTTCATCTCTAACACTAACAACATTAATCCTAATAAATTAACACTAATTTATGCTTAAATCCTCACACAAGCATATACTATCAAACACCTTGAGTGCATCAAACACCAATATATATACACCAATATACATGCACCAATATACATACAACATGATATGTATACACCAATATACATATATATACTCTTAATTCAATATATATACACATTAATTCAATATATATATACACATTAATTCAACATATATATACACATTAATTCAATATATATATGTATGTTAGTATATATATGTATGTTAGTATATATATATATATATATATATATATATATATATATATATATATATAAAAGAATAATTACCTATGGAAGGAGAAAGGCGGCGCCACGGCAAGGGAAGGAGGTTGGCGGCAAGGCGGACGGCACCACGGTAAGGGGGGAGGACGCGTGGCGGATGGTTCGATTTGGGGAGAGGAGGAGGAGGAGGCTGTGGCTTCGGTTCGCGAATTGGGGAAATATAAGAGGTAATGGGAAGGCAATGGGCGGTGGGAAGGGGAGGAAGCCTTGACGGAGTTCGATTTAGGGTAGAGGGAAGGAGGGCCGCGATTTAATTTGAGGAAAAATATAAGTCCGGTTCGCGATTTGGCTAAATTTAAATTATCCGAACACTTGGACAGCGGTTTGGAAGGTTTGGAACCGTTGTCCAAACTATTCCCTTGGACAGGGTTCAACAACCGCTGTCTAAACATTTTGAACAAAAATTCTCAACCGCTGTCTAAGTAAAACTTGGACAGCCGTTTGAGAACCGCTGTCTATTCTTTTTTTTTTTTTAAAGCAGCTCTCCAAGCTATATACTGAGAGTTTGAAGCAAAAAAGGTTGTCCAAGTGCAGTTGTACAAGCTCAAATGTGTAGTAGTACTATTGCTCACCAGAAAATCAGACACCAAAAACCTTTTTATGAAATTACTATTCGTAATTCTAATTTTTGAATTGTAAAATTTTGACGAAAACCCAATTCTATCTGATGAAAACCACAAAAACCTTCTTCCCCCTTTTTGACCAAAGAAATCAAAAATCAAAAGTTCTGAATCATTTTGCACTTTGTAACTTTGTAACAAACTATTACATATAATTTTTATTCGTTATATTTATTTTTGTACAAACACAAATAAGTTCAACCCCATGCAAAATATATTTGCACAACACAGATTAATTTACTAATTAAAAAATTGGGAAGAAGTAAATTTGCACAAACGAAGACAAAATATTTATACAAATGTAACAAATATTTGCACAATTGGAAAAAAAAAAGGAAAAATCTCAGACTCCATCTTCTACAGTCCCCCGGCGCAGATCCGCTCGCCAACAGATCCACCACAACAACAAAACTTACAGTGAATTTGAGTACCCAAGACAATATCCAACCGAATTTGAGTAGTTAAGACAACCAAAGAAATTGTTCAAGCAAGAAGAAAGATAAATGGGCTGGGTAGCATAACAAAAATAAAAAAGAGCCGGTTAAAAAACTCTAAATCTTCACTCTCTTCCTTCATTTTCCAGTTTTCCAGTTTTCTTCCTTCAGTTTTCTAGGAGAAGACACGACGACGACGCTGCCGATTCTTGGAGAAAACAGACGACGCCGCCGATCTGTGCGCCGCCATGTACAATAATCGTCTTTGTCTACCTCCACCACACCCTCCGCGATTGCCGGATTTTTCGATCATATATGTCAACACCGTCTTCGAGTTCTCCAAATCACCCCAACTGGGGTTGTTGCAGGGATTGTTGCTCGAGGTTTCGTAGAGAGAGAGAGAGAGTGGTAGAGAGAGTGGGTGATTTTTTAATTGTGTTGATTAATTGATGTGTGCTGGAGAGATAAGGATATTAATTTAATTTAAATTAATAATGAGGGCATTTTAGGTTTTGTACCATTTTATATCTAGTTGAAATAAATTTTTTTGCTTGTATCTAATTGATATTCTTATGAAAAACTTGTATCTCCTTGAAATTTTTCCTATATATATATATATGTTCGCACACGCTCTAAATTATAAATTTTAAAAAAAATATTTGTAAACAACATTTGTTGTATACTTGCAAGGTCTCTCATCCGAACCGAGATACAAAATTTTCATACTCCTTCCTTCAAAATGAAATGGTGGTTTGGTAATTCTGAGCACTTAATAGAGAAAATCAATAGAAAGTAACTCTCAGTTAGCTCCAGACTAAAACTTCATTTTGCAAACATTATAAAATTTTAATCAAATACTTTAAAATTTTATTTAGCTTAAATTAATTATATTCAATAATAGTAACATTTTTAATATTTTAAATATGCAAAATATAAAAAAATATATTAATTTACTATGTCAATTGTATTTAAAAGAAAAAAACATTGACACGGAATAAGAGAATATTAATACATTAACAAAATAAATTTAATTTTAAAATATATTAATGTTTAAAAAATTACAAATTTCTAACCAAATATTTGTAAACAATATTAGTTGTAATTTAAATTTTCCATCATAATCACAACATTTATGTAGTTGGACGAGAAAAAATATTTTTTGTGTCTATAACATTGAGGGTGACAATTTAAGGAAAATATGTTTCAATTTTGGAAAAGTATGTTAGAGAGTTTCAGCTTGGCATAAGTATGCCAGTAAATTTTGAGTTTGCGCAAGATTAGGTCCATAAATTTTGAGTTTCCGCAAAGTAGGATCGTAATTTTTATTTTTTTTTGGAAATTTAGGCATGTGTGTGTGAGAAAAATGGTGTATATTTGCCAAAAAAATAAAAATAAATGTCCTACTTTTGTCATAAAAGAAGAAGTTAATATCCTACTTTTCAAAACTGAAACGTATTGTCCTTCCATTAAGTTGACATCGTAATAAACAATATTAGAGATATATTAAAAGTGATAATGTTAGTAATTCTAAATTAAATAATTGAATACATTCAGTTAAGTTGAAACAAAGTCATTATTTCACCATAAAATTTGTTAATACTTTAATGTTAAAATTAAACTATCTAATTTTATGTTGTGCATTTGATTGAGTTTTAATTTTTTTTTAATTGAGTCAAATATATAATAAATAAAATTCTTCACATAAGAGAAAATGTGTATGTTTATACTAACATATATTATTTCAATATTGACATAGAGTATTTTAACTCTAGAGAGCCAATAAAATAGAAGCTTATGTCCTAGTTGATTTTTTTTTTATATGTCCTAATTTTTTTTTTTTTTTTAAAAGGTTAATGTCCTACTTTTGCCAAAAACAAAAGTTTAATATCTTACTTTTCCCGAGCTGAAGTTTATTGTCCTTAAATTACCACTTCCCTTAAGTTACGGGCCTTAAAATAATAGTTTCCCATTGTTCACCATATGCAAAAACTTACTTATAAAGATATATATTTAGCGCCAATAATGAGGGAGTCTAAACATATTTTCAAAGAAGTGTTTTCTCATGCAGTTATTCATACGTATACATTTCACGTTAAACCCTAAATCCTGCAATGAAAGAGATTTTTTAATGGTAGCTATAACTTCATTTGTATATACCTTAGCCATCACTTTTGGAGATTTGGTCAACTAATCAATTTCCACAAATTTCGTTATGTAATGAATATATTTTTTAGGGAAAAATGTTTTTTTAGGACAATAAATTTAGAGAGTTTGTGTTTTAAGGACAATAATTTTACTGACTTGGAAATGTAGGACATTATATTTTAAAATATGTAAATATAGGACAATATATTTTAAAATATGTAATTGTAGGACAATTGAGCCTGAATAAGCCCAAATCGGGTTGAAATATCATATGCGATTTGGGCTCGATTGTCCTACATTTATAGATTTTTAAAACATATTGTCCTATATTTACAAATTTTAAAATATATTGTCCTACATTTCCAAGCCCGTAAAATTATTGTCCTTAAAACACAACCCCCCTTAAGTTAATGTCCTTAAAAAAAATATTATTCCCCATTTTTTACTACATTAAATTAATCATTTTAAGTACGCAGTTTATATCTCTTAATTAAATATAAATATCTGAATTTTTTAAATTTGATGCGTTTACACTTATTAATTGTATATTGCTATAAATTTTGTAAGCTTACATCAAGATTAATTATACCAATTTATATATTCAATTACAAAAATTATGTAATTATGCGAAATAAGAAATATTAATTCATCATGAATGAGATAACTTAACAATCATGTTGGAGGACTGTACGTGTAACACTAAAAATTGAAACATGAAAAATTGGAGAAAAAAAGTTTTTTGGTCCCATAACTTACGCATTGTCCATTTTTCGTCCCAAAAAAATTTAATGTCTAATTTTAGTCCCACAACTAAATGGATTGTCCAATTTTGGTCCCATTTTCACCGAAAAATTAGAAAAACCATTATTTTCGGTCACATACAAGTCACGTGCCGGTAAATTGAGTTTCTCTTATATTTACAGATTTTAAATTTTAATTTTGATTACATTTATTGGATTATTTGCACATGTGTAGTTTAATTCATTTGAAAACGTAAGAAAATAAAAATAAATATATAGTCAGCATTCACGTCATCGAGGTGTATAGAGAACCCCAAATTTTACCGGCACGTGACTTACACGTCATAAAAATGGCGTTATTCTCTATTTTTCGGCAAAAATGGGACCAAAATTAAACAATCAATTTAGTTATGGGACCAAAATTGGACAGTTAAATATTTTGAGACAAAAAATGGACAGTAGATAAGTTATGGGACCAAAAAACTTTTTTTCTCTGAAAAATTGTAACATTAAATAATCAATATTTTTCTATTAAAAAAATAATATTATCCATGAAAAAATCAATACTATAAGAACTAATCATGTTAACATAATATATTAATTTTAGTTCTTTAATAATTTAAATTTGTAATTAAAGATAAATAAATTATAATACTTATATACCAATAAATCCAATTAAAATTTAAACGAAAAAGTACATAGAACTTTTCAAAATGTTCATACGCCTGATAATTTTCAAGAATATACTGCTACTAAATAATTTAATTATTCCTCTTAATATGTACATTTAAATACTTAACAAAAAAAATCATTATTTTATTTAATAATCAGATGATTTACATTTACGAATAATTTAATACACATAGATTATCTAAAATATTTAAAAAAATGTGACCAAGAAAATTAAAAAAAATATTGCATCTAATTAAATATGGTTTGACTTTGTATATTTAGTATTAATTTATAATCAATTATCATTAATTAGACATGAAATATAATTAAATCTATACATAGAAAAAATAAACTTAATATTCACCTATGATTCTTAAAAATATTATTGGCTGCCATGAAATATTTCGATCCATAATTATCAGTACATAATTCTAAAAAAAAATCCATAATCTTCGCTATCTTACAGGTATATTTAATTTTTAAATTTTGAACGTATTGTAATTTAAACTTTAATCAATAATTTTAAAAATATTAATGTCCTTAAATCACATTTTTAGATAATATATTGTGATTTGATCAAGTCTTTTTAAAACTACGCATCATTTATTTTCTTAAATGAGATGATTTTAAATAATTAATAATTAATTATATCACTATAAAGAATATATAAACATGTATAAGTGAAAAAACACTATTAAAGACACATACACAATATATATAATTATAATTGAGAGAATTAAGTTATTACTTTTTTATGCCTAAAATTATATTTATATACCTAAATTATAAATGATTGACGATTATAGAATGTAATTGAATTTCATTTTATATGAATTGTTATTAATTATGTCTTGTTTTATGCATTCTTTCAAATTTTTACCATCTAAAAAAGTCAACTAAGCCGAATTTTCAAATCTTAGATTCCACATATTATTTTCTAATTTTTTGAACCAATTGATACATTGAACACCGATGTTTATTTAAATAATAAAAATGAGTCGCACATATATACTCAAAAAATTAGTGTTGATAAAGTCACACCTAAAATTACTCAATAATATCAATAATGTCCATAATAAAAGAGAAAAAATCAACATCTGAATTTAATTAAATTTCTAAAAAGATTTCATATAATTATATTTATATACTGAAATTAAAAAATGATTGACATTATTATAGATGTTATTTATTTTTCATTTTATATAGATTTGTTATTCATTATTTCTTGATTTATGCATTATGTCAAACTTGAATACTAAAATAAATAAATTAATTTATATTGCTACTTAACTTTAGACGTGATTATTGATGTGATTCACACAAATATATTAATTTATATTTAAGATTTAGCTTCAATTTTTATCATATTTTATGAGCATATTCAATGGTAGTAGTAATATTTTTAATACGTATCACTTTTCAAGGTGTATAAAAGAGAAAAAATCATATATTGCAAATATATTGATAGGCCACACTATTAATTTAGTATTACTTAAATTAATTCTAAAAAATATACTATATTTTTTCAAGGATTTATTAGTCATCAATTTGTCTTTAAGTTTTTTCTTTTGACCACAAATTGTAACATATTTTAATGGAGGCATTCTAATTTTTTTTAATAAATATTTAAACTAAAAACTGCACAAATCATTTTTAATTATCTTGTCAGCATACTAATCCTATTTACAAAAAAAATATATAAATACAGTATACAATCTCTCTCACAAATCCTAGAAATATAATATCCTTTTAAAATTTTAAATATATTAGTTTAGTTGACTAAAACTATATGAAAAATTAAGCAAATAAAATTAAAATAGTCAATTTTATATAATCTCATAATATAGCAGTTTTTATTTTTGGTAAATATATTATAAATTAGTTATTATCATTAATTATTATAATTAAATGGACTTTGACTTTATATTTTTGGTAAATATATTATAAATTAATTATAATTAATTACACATTATATTTAATTAAAGCAAGAATATTGATATATAAATAAAAATTACACGGTTATATTATTAGTATTCACTATGCAAAAGTATCAGACATTGAAATAATCTGAACAGAGTAATGGATTTCGTTCGAAAAATATTACACCAAAAAAATTAAATCAAACTTGAAATATTTTATCAAATTAACATTAAAATATAGTGGTTGAAGAATCATCACCACTTACATTAAAAAAAGTACAATAATTTAAATCTTAAACGAAAATTTATGAACTTTTTTACAATGATCTTCGTATTAGATCGATATATACATATAATCTTGTTCTCATGATCCCATAATATTTAAATTGAAATTTATAATATTTACAATGATCTATTCATTTGAACAATGCACATACAAATTTACAATGATCTACTAATTTAATCAATTTTTTACAAAGTTGTTATCGACTTCATTGCAAAAATCGAATAATCTTCATGTATTCAATTTCATGTGTAATCTCCTCCTTCTCCAAAAGGCAATCTTCTCCACAATAATATATAAATCTGAAAATCAAAAAATGATTATTAGAAAATTAAAAAATAATAAGAACAAATAATAACATTCATGTTATTAATGCTATAGAAAAAAAGGACAAATAAGATCTAATGAATCTACGAATACCTTTTGAATATTCTTCAACTATACTTCTTAAAATCATTTGCAAGTAATATTCATCATGTGCGCACAATACAAATGATATTTTAAAAAAAAAAAAAATATAATTGATTTTTGAATGATCTACACAAATCAAGAAATATGAGAATAATCTGCACAACATGAAACACAAAACAAATAACCACAATGAATAAAAACAATTACTTGCAAAAAAATAAAAGAGAGAGAGAAATAAGAAGAATGAATAATAAATTAAAAATGAATAAGAGACGTGACAATTTATATAAAATAGTAAAAAAATCAATGGTTGAGATTAAAAACACTACAAATGAATGAGATTAGAGGGATTTGAAATAGATAAATGTGGTTTTTCCACATCAGCTACCAATCATTTTATCATTTGACACATTATTTTTTTATAGATTTTGCATTATAGAGATTATATATATATATATATATATATATATATATTTCGATTTGTCAAAAGAATTATACCTAAAAATTGTAGAACTTGAAGGGTGAGGAATTACTCTTGTAGACACGATTAAAGCTGAGAATATTTTCAACAAAGTCTTTTAGAAAAGTCAACAATCATTGCCCAACATTAAGAAAATTTAGTCCTATATATTATAGCGCCTCCATTTGTACAGCGTGAGATGATACACGTGAGTTTAGAAGCTACGTTTCAGGTCTATTCTTACACACCTCCTCCAAATTACTAATATTTCTTCCGACCATTTAATTATGAGAAATCGAATATAATTTCGTAAATATTTTGCAATATTATTATTAAATTCATAATTATAATTTCACTTTTAAGAGTGAAGTCAACCTAGCTAGTTCCCTGCCTGCACATTTACATACACCTCCACCTCTTCATCCAAACTCCAGAAACAAATTTTAATTGTCTTCAAACGTCCCAGGTAATTAATTGCAACTCCTAGATTATTAATTATGAAGAAAAATGATTTTCTTAATATTGATCTGAATTTTCAAGAACATATGTTGTAGCTCTATATTATATACATATATATTGATTAATTAACGTGATTTTTGGTTTTAGGGCTAGCTATATATATTACGGAAATGGAAATAGAAGAATTAAATTACGGTGATGAAATATTGTTGGATGATGTTAATCCATTATTTGTTGGTGAGATGTATGGGCAATTAGAAGTAATGAGCTCCAATATTTCGTCTGGATTCATTTCTTTTGACAACTCAAACACACATCATATGTTGGATTATAATTCCAATTTAGAAATTAGAGAGAAAGATGAAATTATAAAATTTTCATCAGATGATGATTCTATCATCAAGAACCCTAATGGTATGACCCGAAAGTGGGTCCCCAACACGACCCGAACCCGGTCACAAGCTCAGGATCATCTCATGGCTGAGAGGAAACGACGTCAGAATTTGACCCAACTTTTCATCTCTCTCTCTAAACTTGTGCCTGGATTGAGGAAGGTATATACAATAATTGTTACTCCTATTATTTTCTTTTCTTTTATTTGAAGTTTTGAGAAAAAAATAATTAAGCGTCCTAATGAATATGCATACATATATAACAAACTTTCACGTCAAACTTGTTCATGGTATGAAATTAATTTTTTTCATGTTTCATTGAACAATATTACTTGTTTTTTGTAAATAATATTAGCTAAATTTGCAGCGAACAGTATCCCCGGTTCGATTCCCCTCTTCCACTTTTTGTATTTCATTGATGTTTCATCCTGCTCGATCGATCTTTAACACATATGGACCCAGAATGTGATGGTTTGTTGAATATTTTTTATTATTCCATGTGTCATCCATTCATATTATGGAATATAAAATGTAACATCAATTATCAAAGTATCCATGTTTTCACTAAACAGATTAAACAATATTACTCCGGTCCTCCGTCCCGCTATAACTTTCCCGTTTCTTTTGGGTGGTTTAATTTATGAATGATAATAAATAATAAAAGTGAAAGGTGGGAGAGAGGAAAAATGTATGTGGAGTAATGAGTGGAGTAGTGAGTGACATTTTTTGTAATATTGTTCGGAAAGTGAGGATAAAAATTATGAATTGTGAAATTATTTTTTCTATTTATAGAATGAGAAACTTATAGTAGGATAGACTAAAAAGGAAAGTGAAAAACTTATAGTGAGATGAAGAGAGTATTTATTGCAACAATATTAGTGGTTTTTACTAAATACTTAGTAAATAGTTATTACTTGTTTCTATTGAACCATCAATTGCATCAGTTTCATAATTCTATGAACAAGCTTAATTTACAACATATATTATTTGAAATTGGTCGTTGCATTTAATCAACATTATGAATTAAAACTAAATATGATTTAATTATATTTTGTATTTGTAAATCAGTTGGACAAGGCTTCTCTACTTGAAGATGCTATAAACTACTTGAAATCTCTTCAAGAAAAAGTTAGTGATCTAGAGAGAGAGGAGATGGAGAAAACTTCTAGAGATAACACCATGAATTTTAACAATATTGGAAGCACAAGCAAGTCACGTGCTCCAGAAATCAGTGTAAGAATTGCAGAAAGGCATGTGCTTGTGAAATTTTACTGCAAGAAACAAATGGAAATCATGTCAAGAATTCCATGTGAAATGGAAAAGATGAATCTGAATGTCATTGACATAAGAATGATGCCTTTTGGAGGAGAAGCTCTTGATGTCACAATACTTGCTGAGGTACTAATTTCTCATTAATTTATCAGCATTTTTTATTTATTCATTATGCTTTTGGGAATGAAATTGAAATTTATTATAGCAAACTATGCATCATAGTTAATTTTGAACATAAATTTTAAAGAGCTAGATTATTTGTGACATGGGCGTATTCTCGGTGCACTTAATTTAATTTGGATAAGTTCCAATTTACTCCATCCATTTCTCAAATACTATGATCGATCCAAATATGCATGCGGCCCTTAAAACACTTTTGTCCTGCCATGCATATATATTTTCTATTAGGGTGGGTCTCATGTGCACCCGTGCACTCATAGTGCATTTTTTAAAAATATGCAACTTGTTATATTGAAATATGCAACTTGTTTACACTGAATTGTGTAGTTATGAATATGGAAAAATAGTTGCATGGTTTAGTGTAAACAAGTTGCATCTTTCAATATACCAAATTGTATATTTCTAAAATGCACTATGAGTGCAGGGTGCATCTGGATGCATTCAAGACTTAGCCTTTCTATTAAGAGTTTGAATCACAAACGGTCACATAACTTTGGCCTCAAATAGCTTTAGTCCCATAAGTTTTTTTGTTCTCGATTGAGTCCCAATAACTTTGACAATGTCCAGTTTTAGTCCCAAATTGGTCGGAACAACGTCGTTTTTCCGTTTCAATTTGGGGTTTTTTGGCGGATGTTGTGACTGGGCTACCACGTGTAATTTCTTTTTTAACAGCTGGAATTTCGGACATATAATTAAATTATTTAAAAAAAAAAAACTTAAAATTAAAATAGAATTGATGGCAATAATTAGTCAAACATGCTTGAAATACTCGTGGTAGTACACGTGGATGTCCAGTTACAACATATGTCAAAAAGCCCCAAATTAAAACAGCGAAACGACATTGTTTTGATCGATTTGAGACTAAAACTGAACATTGTTAAAGTTATTGGGACTAAATCGACAATAAAAAAACTTATGGGACTAAATCTTATGAAACCATTTGTGATTCAAACTATTCTATTAAGGAGGGGCCTAAATTAGTTTTCACTAAAACAAATAAAAGTATGATCACTTGATAATTGAAATAATAGATCTTGATCACCAAAGCTAGTTAGATTAGTTAGATGGTTTTAATATTTTTATGATTTGAGCGAATTTGGAATTCACTTTAATTAATTAATTTTGGTGGATCACAAGTTCATCTATATATGTATTTAATTTGAATCCTCCAATGTATATAAAAATTCATAAAACATATGTAGGGCTAGCTAGTTCAATCTTGATAATTGGTATTTCAATTGTAATATTTCGCTCGATATTTGCCACATAAAATATTAATGTTGTCAATTGATGCAGATGCAAAGTGAATTTGGAGGCAGAGTGAAGGACATTATTGTTAACCACCTCACCTCCAAGCTGTTTTCTTGAATTTGTGTGCATCAAGCAACAAGGCCACCATCCTTAGTTAATTCCACAACATATATAATTACTGCAGTTTAATCCCACGTTTTCCTTCACAATTAACAACTCTCTATATATTAATAATATGAAATAATAATAGAAGTGGGCTCTCTTTTTTGTCTTTTTTCCAGTGGGACCAGACAAGAGCTCATATTTCCCAATGTACCCATTTTTTCTTTTTTTTCCTTTTTGAGTTTATTGTATTCTAATGTGATCCTGGAGTCGAGCGTAGATAGTTCAAGTGGTTAGAGCTCCACCACCCAAGATTTTGAGGTCCCGAGTTCAAGACACAGACAGGGAGTATTTATTCACTTTTGTGGTGATCACCCTCTTGTGTGGGGTGGTGGTCCCCCTGTTGTTGGGTTGCTGTTCTGAGTTGCAGTTTCGGGTGATCCCCCTCTTGTAGTGATTGCGGTTCCGAAACTTTTGTAATTGATTGTCTTAAAAAAAAATGTTATCCGGTTCCGAGTTGTAGTTTCGGGTGGTTCCCCTCTTGTGGTAATTGAGGTTCCGGTCTACAGCAAGATGAAATGATGTTGTCACGTGACCGGTGGAAGAAGGAAGATGTTGCTACGTGCTCAGTGGTAGAAGGAATTATTGTAATTGATTATTTTAGAAAACTATTTTAATTAATTGTCTTTCAAAAAAATATATTATCTTGTTGTAATGTTATCCAGTTATTTACATTGACACATTTAATTTATTTTACACTGAACAAATGGACTATTTAAGTATAAATAAATTAAATATTTTAAATAAATTTTGAATTACACGGTGCACCTGATGTACATGAGAAATAATTATATGTGAACATGTAAATGAATTTAATTAAGGTGGCGTGGGATGCAGTCACCCCCTTAATTTTAAAATTTTCCATATGTTCAAGATTTTTTTTATTTAGACTTTTAATACACAAGAGTTTGCACGTATTATTCAAATTTTATAATGTAACTTAAAAAAAAAAAAAAAGTTTCATTCAAATTGGGGCCTTAGGTATGCCCCCGAACACATTACAAGTTTAGTTCAAGCAAAGTAATTGTTCCCTAATCCAATCACTAAAAGAGTACGAATTGCACTTTTTTTTTTTGAAAGCTCTAAACATCAACTTAAGGAAGTCGATAATCAAGAGCAGCAGACACTAGGTGTCTGGGGGTATTCTCACCCATCCAAGCTTGAGGATGGGGAGACTTCAAGGCAAATTTTGCCAAGTTGTGTGCCATGGTGTTGTTGGTTCTTGGGCAATACCAAACGTCTTTCACTGAGGTGTGTGAGAGTATCCTGCACATTGAGTTAATGATGTTTGTGAGGTCCCGATTTGAAAACCGATTTTGCGCGTGCGGAAGCGAACATTTGTCGTGAGATGCATATAAAACAGGGGTGAGGGTAGAGTGATTCCAATTTTTTCGCTTTTAAGAACATGTGTGTTGTTTTGCTTATAATCAAATGCATATGGCAAGTATGAACATAAAGCAGTAAAGAACACACGATATTTTATAGTGGTTCGGACGAAACTCGTCCTACGTCCATTCTTCCCTTAACACAGGGGAACCTTAACCGAACTTAACCTGCGGGACTTATACCCCTCACGGGATGGCCGAGATGTTTATTGAGTTCACACTCAAGCGGGACTTATCACCCCTCACGGGGATTCTTAGATAGATGTTTCTGAGTTCACACTCAAGCGGGACTTATCACCCTCACGGGATTGCCGATAGATGTTTATTGAGTTCACACTCACCTACAAACTTATCCTATCAAACCCGATTTGGGTAAGGTTTGTTTGGTTTTCAACTAGGTTGAGATTTTCCTTACATTTGTTTAGCCTCAATCTTGGGATGGGAAAAATCTCTCTAAGCTAGGATATAGCATTTGTGCTTAGATCTAGGGTAGAACACTCTTGAATATATCGTGTATTTCTAGCTCTGTGTTATATGGTGGGAATGCTTGAGTATATAGGATTGGGAGCACAATTCTGTTGAATGCCTTAGCAAAGCTACTCTGTCGGGCCATATTTCAGGACTCGCGATCATCCGGCACACGACCTTGGCCGAACCTACTTGGAACCCATATCTTCTTAGCTCAGAAGCATCGTTTGCTACATTCTCACACTCTTCCACATTCATCCACACTTGATAATGAAGGAAGAACTTGTATTTATAGTGTGGATTTGAATGTTACCGTTGGAGAGAATCACATTCAAATCCATACTACTTTGTAGCTTTTTGCGCTTTTTCAGGCTTGTCTTCTTCCTCTCATTGGTCCACGCCAATTTGAATCTAACGGCTATATTCTTGATTTCTTACGAGTCTCTAACGGGTATATTCTTGAGGATCTTGAGTCTCGGGATCTTGATTCTGTTTGAGCCTTGATTTATCCCCCGAGCTATTTGAACCTTCAGTTATCCGAGCCTTCGAGTTCTTCAAGAATTTAATGAGTCTCGTGCTGTTGATTCAAAGCAGACTTCTCTTATTGGACCTTTGTCCGATCAGATATCTCGACATCAGCCTTCGAGTTCGGGCTTCTTCAATTCGCACATCCCCCCTCAGTCACATTGACTTCAGCTATCCGATTTCTTCGATCCGATCGTCACCACCGATCGAGATCAACATATCTTCAGGTCATCTCTCGATGGCATCGTGTCATCCGTGATTAGGATTAGATATCGGTTTATCACATCCGATCTCGATCACGCCCGATCTTGACTCGGTCCATCCGCTTCATCTTCATATCTCGATCTCGACACGTCTCCTTCGGGACGGTCTCTTTTTGCTCATCTTCCGATTCAACCTTCTTCGATTTGGTCGGCTTTAGCTTTTTCTTCACATCCGATTTGGTAAATTATCGTTTAACTCGAACTCATCTAACTCATCTGATCTAGATCACGATTCGTCTGCAGCCTCGTCTGATCTCGATCATCTTCTTCTGATTCTTGAGTTCCTCCTCAATTTGTTCTTTCGTTCCCCCTTAACTTGTTATCTGTAAATTAGCTTGAATAACACAAGTTAATAATGTTTTGGCATAAATTATCAAAACTAAAATATCCCAACAATGTTTTCTTCGTAACCTTTGTAGATTGAGGCTTTGTTGATTGCTTGAATGACATCGATTGAGTCCTAGAAGAGGAGAGCTTCATCTGTCGATCTATTTGCCCAGACCGAAAGGCCATCATGCATAGCTCTAACTTCAACTGCCATAACCGAAACCGGCGGATTAATTCTATGGTGACCAGCAGCCCAAATGCCGCCCCCGGGATCAAAGATAGTGTATCCCACTGCGTAGTCAATAGTAGCGTCGTTGTAAGCCGCATCCACCATAATTGTAAAGAGGCCATCCCTGTTAAAGTCAGCCGACGGAAGGTAAGTCTTTGACAACATAGGAGCCTTCGTGTTAAGAGAGCTTTTTGCCTTCTGGAAAGCAAGTAAAAAAGAGTCTGTCCACTCCGCCTTAATCTTGTGTTGGGTCGAACACGGAAGCCTTTTTGAGTTGTGTTTAAGATCACATCGTTCTTTCCACACCCCCCACATCCATGTAGCCATTTTCTCCAGGTCACTTTTTGTAAGAGTTTGGGAAAAAAATTTGAATAAATTATCATTGGTGCAATGACCAACATTTTTTATTAAATCCCACCACTCCGTATTCTTCCATGCATGCTCGGTGACCTGACAAAAGAAAAGAGAGTCATTAATATCCGCCCAATGGTAATTGCATAACGCGCACCTGGTGGAGTCGTGGAGAGCAAGGTTGGCCTCAGTGGCGGTGACATCGTGGCCCACTTTCCAGAGGAAGATTTTCACTTTAGGCGGTAGTTGTAGGTCCCAGATTTTCCGCCAAAAGAAGGAGTCAAGTCTTGAAGAACTGGCCTCCCAGCGGTTAACATTAAGGTTAGAGGGGGAGAAGTTCCAATATGCAGATTTCACAGAGAAAGTCCCCTTTTTCTCAAATTTCCAGAAACGAATTGCACATTTTATCCTTAGCTTTTTTACCAAAACCGAGAAGAAAATACAATACAAAGACTAGTTTCATGCACGTCCTAACTCCTAATCCGTTCCAATGAATATTTTCAAATTTCTCGCTTTCCGAATGTGCCAAATCACGCAATGTCATATCAAAGACCATACTTATTATATAATGTAATGAGTTTTGATCCCTTTAAAGTGGTAATTAATTTGTAATTATCCAAAAAATTAGATTAAATTGCAATCCAGTGAAATGTGATGATTTTATTTGCAAGTTAGTCATTTTTAATTAATCAATAACACATTATATTTGGGCCTGGCATGAAATTCTTCCTAAATCTTAACCCCTAATATCTCACAAATTGGCCCATTTCTCCTTCCAAATTTCAAGCCCATTTTCATGTAACTTGGCCTTTAAGAAAATACTGACGCAGCCCACATAATTTGGCAACCGAAAGGCGTCTTCAAATGATACTGCTGCCATCGAATAGCAAACATTACTTTTTGCAGATTCTGATTTCTCAGTGATAAAAAAAATGGAGAATTCTTCAAATCTAACCCCGCTTGCGGAAGACGAACCGCAAAATGGCGAAAATGCATCTCATAGTGACAGCAAATTGCCGTCAGCCTTTTCCTCTAAACCTGATTGTCCTCCAATTCAGTATGTGCTCCAGTATTTCTTCCGATTTTAACCAATTTTTTGATAAATTTTCACCTGTTTATGATTGAGCAGTTAGTTCTTTATCATTATTCGTTGTGCTTGTTAATGTGTTGTTTCTGCTTTCGTTATTGTATTCTGTTGGAGTTTTTATGGCACTAAATTATTCAGTTTTGTCGTACTAACGATTATGATCGTCTATCAATGATATGTTATGCAACTCACTGAGAAAAAATCAGGTATGGAATAATGGCCTTTAGATTCTATAGTGAGGTTTTTTAAATGGCTGATGGTAGTATTGGAGTGTTAATCGAACTTAGTGGATTCTGAGTTTCCTGTGTGTATTAAGTTCTTGCTCAACTTATGATTAATCAAGTTGGGCTCAGATGGGTGTTTGGGTGTTTTTATGCGATTTGGGTTTAATAGAGGTTTTGATAAGGTAGTGTTGTGAAATTAGATCTTAAATATAAATAGGAGATATGATTTACTTCTAGGGAACTGTTGAGTCTTATACTTTCAAGTGCTATCCCAAACCATAGTATGGTTCTTTAGGCAAAAGGATAGTGTTGATGATATGATCATGGAAAAGTAGTTATGTAATTATTAATTTTTTAGCCCTCCAATCTTACGGATTTACAGTTTTTGCTTTTCTTTCATTTTTCATGCTAAAGGTGGATCAATTTGTATGCCTTTCGGCCGCTTAAACATTAATTATTTGTTTTCTTCTTTGTAACTGCTTTTTTACATCGTGTATTTAGGGTTTCATCACAAAAATATGAGTCTCTCGATTGGTCTTGCTACTTTGACGAAGAAGAGGATGTTCACATCCCAGACTCAGATAATGTAGGTGGCCTCATCTTTTTAGATGATTTACCAATGTCCTCTTTTATTTGGAAAACTTAAAACGTTCTTTTGTGTTTGCTCTCTGACTCAGGTTTTTCACATCTACAAAGCAGGATCTGAGGGTCCAGTTGTTTTCTGTCTACATGGTGGGGGTTATTCAGGGTAGGCTGACCCTCTGGCTACCTAAGTTAACTAATTGCTTTTAACATTTTTTCTGGAAAGATGTCATAAGCTACGGCATGAAGTTGTTTGATATACAAGTTGGATTATGTAGATAGAAAAGCTATATAATGTATTTAACAATTTCCCCAGGCTCTCATTCGCTCTGTCAGCAAGTAAAATAAAAGAGAAAGCTAGGGTAGTAGCCTTGGATTTGAGGGGACATGGGAAGTCAACCACTGATAATGATTTAGATCTATCTATTGAGGTATACGCTTTACGATTGCTACCAAAGTGGAGGATGATGTATATTGAACCCATTGAATTTTGTTTTTAAGATCAAGGAGACTTCTGCTGCATTCTTACACCAACTGTTTCTTGTGTTGAAACTTTCAACAATGATTGCAGACTCTTTGCAGTGATGTAGTGGCTCTATTGAAGACATTGTACGGGAATTCCCCTCCAGCAATTGTGATGGTTGGCCACAGGTTTTACTTCTATAGTTCTATGATTAAATTCAAATAGTATGCTTCATATGTCATGGAATCATTGAACTTAATGCTTTGTTGAGTGAAGTGGAATATTTGACTGAAAATCGACGGTGACACTTTCCTTGAGCGGGATGAGTGATCTTGGTGTATCCCCTTATTCTTTTCTTGTTAAAGCATGCAGATTTTGAAGTTGTACGAAAAAGAATTTGCAGTTTAAAATGTTTGTAGTTCCATTTAATCCATCGCTCTGATCTAAAATATTTGTTTCACAGGTTTTAAGTTTAAGAAATGTTATACCTTAAGATGTCTCACCGTTTCCAAGTTTTTTTCATTTCTCTATTCTTTCTGCTGAATCTACTTAGTATATAGCTCCAATTTTTTCCATCAAAATCTTGACCACTAGATTGTTAGTCATGAATGGATTAGCTTTGACCTTTATCCGTGTTGCTTATATACTAATTTTTGCTACTTATTAATCACCAGTCCAATTTTAATCAAGATCAAGTGTGTTTAATGCAGTATGGGAGGCGCACTTGCTGTTCATGTTGCTGCCAAAAAAGGTGCTTCCTAGCTTGGCTGGCCTGGTTGTTGTGGATGTTGTTGAGGTTGGCATCAGTCTACAATCTTTCTGACTCTATGACTGAAATCATAACATAATTTGATGACCAAATGTTTGGTTATGTCAACTGACTGCTCTATTGAATTTCAGGGTACAGCAATGGCTTCATTGATCCACATGCAGAAGATTTTATCAAATCGTATGCAACATTTCTCGACAATTGATAAAGCGGTAATAAATTCTGTTGCACACAATAAGTACCACATTAATTATCATATCATCCTATATGCAGCCATATTGTTACAATACAAACTTGTGCTGCAAAGCATTCTCTGCTCACAACTTGAGGGGCAAAATCCTGAAGTCTGAATTTGATGTTTTATAATAAATAAAATTTCTGTAGAAAGTAACACGACGCTAGCTGAAAAGATCATTTTAATTTTTAATAAATATAAACTAGAAGACGATATCTCATTTTTCATAAAATACTAAAGAGTTGGGATAAATAACAGAATAGGACAAAAGAAATAGTATAATTACTCATTGTTTTTTATTTCGCCTGTATGACTTTGAAGAAGATGACATTTATATGTGAAGACATTAGGAAATTGAAGAATATTTTAAAAGTTCTCTGTTGGGGGCCCATTCTAATCTATGCAACAGATCTGCCTCGAAACCCATAGGCAAGTTCCATGCCCAATTAGGAATGATCCCTAATAGATAACTGTCTCATCTTTCCCTGTGAACAAATACCTATTGAAGGTTTAGCTGCGTGGGGGCTAGTTTCTGTTTCTCTGTGAAGTTATGAGTTTTCTCAAAGTTAAGCTAACAGTAAATGTGCATATATATGTGTGACAGATTGAATGAAGTGTCAAAGGAGGCTCTTTGAGGAACATTGAATCTGCTCGTGTCTCTATCCCCAGCACATTAGTTTATGATGATTCAAAAAAGTGGTGAGTAGGCTAGGCACCATTGCTAGATTTCCTTATCATGAAATTTTTCTCTTATTTGGTTCTCTGACTTAGTAAACATTATGAGAAGACTTTTTCTGAATCAATTATATCGGCCCTTATGTCTTTTGATTTGACTCCAACTGACGTGCGATTCTCATGCTGAACCTGCAGTTATACCCACCGAGCTAAACTTGTAAAAACTGAGCAATATTGGAGAGGCTGGTATAAATCATTCTCTTCTGTCTGTACTAGTTTTCAATGTGTGGAAATGGTCGAGACTCATTTTATTGAACTTTGTTTTGCCTTCATAATTTTTTTTTTTTGGGGGGTTTGGGGTTGGCGTATTGAAAAAATTCTATTTATTTCCTCAGAAGCAACATCAAATATGGTATTATTATTTGTTTCAGGTATGAAGGTCTTTCATAAAAGTTTTTGTCTAGTCCTGCACCAAAACTCTTGCTTCTGGCAGGGACTGACAGACTGGACAGGTTCCTCCTTCGAATTTATTCTAACTAATTAATCAAATTCTAGTTTGTAACACCCTTTTTAAAATGCATGATCCTTGTCTCTTGTAGGGCAATACAGTAAATTAATATGATTACCATAATATGCCCCTTTATACTATAGGTGATTTTGAAAATAATGAGCTTGAAACAGGTTCCTAAAAATTCTAGCACCCGTCCAGTCTTCTCCTTTCTCTTAGGATCAGAAGTTTACTCTACAGTCCCTATGAGACCAACCAAATGTTACATGAATAAATCTGATGCAGTATTGCTTTATAATCACATTGATTATTGAATAACTGACTAGGAGCTTTGTCAGTTACGGATCAAGATAATTGAGCCTATGCTTAGTATTATTTGACTTTGCTATGGAGCAAGGTAGTAAGTTTGACGTTTATTTACTTTGTCCCAGAACTCTCACGATAGGTCAAATGCAAGGTAAGTTCCAAATGGTGGTTGTGAGACATACGGGACATGCCATACAGGTCTGGTTTAATTTATTTTTTTGGCTTAATTCAGATTGCATGAATACTGAGTTATTAGAAAATTGCAGGAGGATGTACCTGATGAATTCGCCAATCTGATTCTCACTTTCATAGCTCACAATAGAGTTGGCCCTAATGGAGTTGAGGTTAGTATATCATAGTTTTCTACACAGCTTTTCTTGTTGTAACCGGATTACTGTTTTTTGTTGCAAATTACCATCTTTTGTTCTCAGTTTTTTATCGAGCACGTACATTGTCAAGATTCAGCACAGCACTTGTAATAAAATGAATTGGAAAATTGTAGTTGAATATTAACACTTCACCATCCAATGGCTCAGATATAATGAAAGAAACTTTTGTTGCAGATTCCAGGTCTTCGCCGTCCACAACCAAACGTTGGCCATTGAAGCAAAGAAACGCAGGTGTAGCTAGATTTGTGTTTCTTCTTCTTCTATTGTACTACTTGATCTTTCAGATGTACTAGTGTAGTGTTAAATCGATCGTCTCAAAATCTTCTACTTTATTAACATCACTATATGCCCTCGAAACATGCTACTGCTTCCATGCCTTTAATATCAGTAACCTCTTCCACTACAAGTATGCATTCTACTTATGAAAAATTAAGTGCAAACAGAATTTCCAATTACTGTCTGTCTGGACATTAGAATTCATAACGAGGAACTTGAATAATTGATGTATATAACTCATGCATATTTCTCAAGATGTATCAAGTTTAATAATCTGTCTGGACATTAGAATTCATGTATATAACTTGAATAATTTCCAAATTAATAATTCATGCATATAACAAAATGTATCAAGTTTAACTTGGTATTTATTTCCATTTCTCACGAAATTGACTCTCAAAAGAGGAAATGGAAAGGGGATTCCAGTAGAACTTCTATTTACCCCTACAGCTTATTACAAAGAATCATGTGTTCTTTCTCCAAAAAAGGAAAACTTAAGTCCTGAACTGCAAAATCAGGAAAAGATGGAAATAAACATAACACACTCAATTATGATGTGGACTCTTTGAGGTATGCAATGAGGTCGGCACGGTCTTGAGGCTTCTTCAGTCCCGGGAAAACCATCTTTGTTCCAGGTATATACTGCGTATGCGAAAGAATTCAGTCAGATAACAAGACAAGTTTTTAATTTTTATTCACAAATCAAACTAAGCACAAAAGGCTGAGGAGATTGTCATTACAGGTTTCCTTAAACAATCAAGGCAACTCCACACAGACGAATCTTATATCCAAAGTAGACCATCACATACATTGATGCAATGTGCGTTGGACATACGAAGCAAATACTGCTTAGAATTCGAAATTTTTTTGCTTAGTGCCATTACATTGAGACAAGGGCAACAATCAATCAAGGAAATAGTGAAACAATCTTCATCTGAAATATATACTACCCGGGATTAACTTGATGAAGAAACCGACCATGAGATACATGATTTACACATTCTTTTGGTAGATAAAATCTCCGAGAACATCTAAAAGGTATGGAATTCCTAGATGAAACAAACAAATTTACCTTCTTGGGGTTCAGCAAGTAATCATAGAGGGTTTTTTCTTCCCATATGACAGCCATGCTCTTGTTAGCAGCAGAGTATGAATATCCAGCCGTAGTTCCAGACTGCCTTCCGAAGAGGCCATTCAGGTTCGGTCCTATTAAATAGCAATTCTCAACTCCCACAAAAGATAAAAATCAACATGTACTCGCAAATTCCCAATGTAAAGTAAACACCAAAAGCCTCATGTCAAAGTGTTCAACGACACAGAAACTAAAAAGACCATTTGCATACATAAAAAGCAATAAGAGCATATAGAAGACACATAACATTTAGCCTCTTGTTTTTCTGCTTTGATACATGAGTAATATCAATCACGAATAGTTAAGTCCATTTCTCAATCTCTTTTGTTTGGTTATTGAGCCTGATCGACTGCTTCACGTCCCAGAATGGTCTTTAGGGTTTTGACCCAATTTCGCTTACAAATATCCATCTGATTCATTGTATTTGTTATCACCGAAAGTATCAGTAAATCTCCTGGCTTAGTAGTGCCCCAAAACATAGTCATTTATGACGAACCGGGTCACCTAATCAGTGTTATTTAACTTTGTTCCTATCAATTTCGCTATAATTACAATTAAAATCCTAACATCCTTAACCTACAGATTCGATCTATCAATTACTAGGACAGTAAATAGTCACATATATAAATCGAACTAGTAAAATTTATTCCCAATTATGCCTCTTAATTTTCTTGAGTTGAAGCATGAACTCTAGGTAAAATTGTTCAGCATCTCACATCCAATTCTTTAAATACTTTAAGTCCAACCACAGGCTATACCAAAAAATGCACATCCATCATCAATCCCCATTGAAAAATCCATATAGCTTAAACCCTAACTTCAACTTTAGTACAACAAAGATAAGATCTCAAGACTTATACACAAGATCTCAATAAATTCAACCAAAGAAACTAGAATCTTGACAGCAAAAATAAGAAAGATCAACATACACAAACTTCGAAACAGATCAGATCTAAAACATGAGAAAACAGAGTACACCTAATTCAGCTTCATCATATTCATACCTTGTTTATGACCAGCCCCTTTATCAACGGTGTGACACTGAGCGCACTTGGTCTTGAATATCTTCTCTCCGGTGGCTCTGTTTCCAGGCGGTGCTTCATCAAACGAAGCCATTTCAGTTTAAAGATTCAGACTTGAAAATCTTGTTCTGATTTAGTTTATGGATCGGAAGATCGGAGATTTTAGGAGGAGAAAAGTATTGGTATTTTGGGAAACGGGGAAAGCGAGGGTATAAGATGAACGAATGAATGGCGTAAGAAGTGGTGTGCTCAAGCCCCTTGGGTTTCTCTAATGGCGGCGTGTCATTATTTTTGTGGCTTATCATTAATAAAAGATTTGCCGACTTGGGCTTGTTTTTATTCGGCTCGGATTCCCTATTTCACATGTGTGTTTCATCTGATGTTTCATGCTTTCAATTTGTGCCACGTGTCCATTTCAGCCCACTCTGTTCCGTCACCCGACCCGAGTGGTTCATGGTTCACCCGGCTCGAATAGGTCATGATTTAGGGTTTATTATTTAGTGTTTAGGGTATAAATAGTTCACCCGGCCCATAAACATGTGGCGCAAATCCAAGACATGAAACACCAGATGAAACAGGCTTGTGAAACAGGGAAACCGCGCTGGTTTTTATTAGGGATTAGTCCATTAACTTTTCTTTCGTTTGAAATTAGTCTCAATTATTTTAATTTTTTTATTTTGGTCCTATAAATTATTAAAATTTGAATTTGATCCTTTAACCTGTTGTAACAGGTCACCAAACAGGTAACCATCACCTATGCAATTATTATTTTTTTAATTTGGAAATGTCACTTAAACTTTTTTAATCCACATAATTTTGTGTCGGAATTTTTCTATGTACTTTTTTAGGGAGGAGTGATTTTTGGTGTATTCTGGTTTATTTTTAAATTTATCGGATAGTTTAGACACAGTAAACCAACTAGATTCGCTTTGTCTTTTAATATACAAATTATTTTTAAACACGACCTAAAATCTGACCAGAATTATTAGGATTAAAAACGCAAGTGACGCTTCAAAATTAATAATAATAATAATAATTACATAAAGCAGCGGGCTAGGATGCATGGGTACTCAGAATTTTTTAATAATGCAGTGTGGGATACTTCGTGGGTACTTAGTTACCCGAATACGGGTGGAATACGCACCCAATACGTCACGTAGCGTGTCTCAATTAAAAATATTAATAATAATTTTGGGTATCGTGTCTGACACGGCTGATCAACGTGTCGAATGTGGACTGGGTACACGTGGAGTCAAATTTGCAAAATTTATTTTGTTTTTTGTCTTGAAATAAAATTATTTAACTCAAATTAGCTCACAAAGAGTAAAAAGATATTGACTCTCTATTGCTCACATGACCACACCACTGAATTATTTGTCGTTCACATGTTTTACTATGATATTCATTTTGTTTTGATTTTATATTTGTTTAAGTGTTAAAAAAATTGCATAGGTTACAAAGACACATATTTTCGAAAATATTTGTGGAAATATTTATATATACAATAAAAATATAAAGTAATTTGAAAAATTACAACCGTACAGTAGTCGTATCTTACCCAATTATTTTTAAAAATTTGTGTCCTAGTATCCGCACCGTATTGTACACGTATTGTCGTACACGTATCAATGCAACCTAGGCAGAGGGTAACCTGCTGCAGCAGGTTAAACGATCAATTACAAAAAATTTAAAAATTTACACTACCAAAATTTAAAAGTCCAAACAATCGGAATTAATTTTAAAACGATGCAAAGTTATTGGACTAATAAAATTAGTCCCTTTTTATTATTTTCCTTCTCATTTCTTTGGCATAAAATTCTTAATAAAAATTTCTTGTATGTGCAAAATTTCTTAAGAAAGAAAACTATTTAAAAAAGAAATAAGGAAAAAAACCTTAAACACAAATTACCGAAAAGTAAACCTATCAAATTGATATATTCCATGTTTGCCCCTGTAAAACCCCTCCCTAGTACAATTCAAACCCATTCAACCCTTCGTCAGTTGTTGCTCACTCTCTCGAATTCAACTGATATTCTGAAGAACAACCGAGAAAGATTGCAGAGATGAGAACTGAGCTATTATGAAAAACTCAATTAAATCTTATATAAATCAAAACCTCTTCAGGTACTCCGTAAACTGCACTCTTCTTTCGTCACTCTCTCCCAAAACCCTAAACCCCAAGGCTGCTGTGCCTTTTGTACGCTATTCTTCATCTGGGTCATCTTTATTTTTCTTTCCACTTCAAAAAAATCCGATCTTGGGTATTTCCTCTTCTGGGTCTTCTTCGGTTCTCCGTTTTAAACCATATTTACCTATCAAGAATCATTCACGCTACAGAGGCCTCTCTTTATGCTATTTCTCATCTGGGCCTCCTTCAAAAATATGTTTCACGCGTTTAGTTTTACATTATGTGAGTTCATTGACTCCCAATTCTTGCAATGTATGTTCAGGTTCTGTGTTGCCTGATTGGGGAAACTTGGTTAAATATTTTAGTTATGTTCCTGTTGTGGAGGGGAATGATTTTTCGCAGAATTTAGTTCTTGAAATTGTTGATATCCTTAGGAACAATGGGGAGGATGTTGAGTCTAGGTTAAATATACTGCATTCAAGATTGTCCAAACACTTAGTTACAGAGATTTTTGAGGTTTTGAATTGTCAGAGAATATCTGGTTTGAGGTTCTTCGAATGGATTCGGGGTAATAATCCTCAGCTGCACAAGAATGCATACATTTGTAGTTTGATTATTGATAACATTGGAAGATTGGGTGATTATGAAACCATGAATACATGGTTTAGGATGTTCTCAGCCGAAAAGATTTGTCTCAGTTACGAGGCCTTCAGATTTTTACCCGTTTGGGGTTGTGAGGATTCTTCGCTTAAAGAATCCACTAAAAGAGTAGTGAGTTTGTTGAATGGAGTTGGGGGATCATGTCGTAATTCGGGTATTTGTGCATTGATTGAGATGTTCTGTAAATTGCACATGTTCGAAATGGCTAGTCATGTCATCAAAATTACAGACAGTAACATCTCGTATTATTGCCTTTTGATTCGTGAAAAATGCAGAAGTGGTCTTATAGAAGATGCATATAGTATAATCAAAGAGATGAGAAATGCCCACTGTGCCCCTAATACCACAGTGTATAACTATATTCTTGGCAGCTTATGGAAGAATGGTAGGATGGATGAAGCTTCTTCACTTCTTGATGAAATGAAAGAAAATGGTATCCCTTCAGATGCCATAAGCTTCGAGATTCTTATCAATTCCGCATGTAGTTTAGGTGCTATGGATGTTGTACGCCAGCTGCTCGATCAAATGTTGACTCAGGGACTTGAACCTCGAACATCAACTTATGCTTACATTATAAAGACTTTGTTTGCTGCAGAAAAATATGAGGCAGCATACAAGTATGTTGTTGATTCGAATGTCATTTATAAGACCTCTAGCAATATGATGTACAGTTTATTAGCAAGTCTTTATCGGAGAAAAGGTGATATGATGAGTGCTGGAAACACTCTTGTCGAAATGATGGAGAAGAATCTGAAGCCAGATTTCAGCATTTACATTAAAGTTGTCAAACAACTTAGAAGAACTGGGAGGGCGAAGCTGGCAAGGGATTTGGAAATCAGGCACTCCAAATTTGTAATCAAGTCTGGTGCAGGAGTTTCATGATTCATTACAGGAGCCTTCAAATTCTGTAGTTAGCTTTTTATTATATTTCTAATTGAGGATCTTAGTTCTAATCATGTTTCGAATTTTCTTTTGATTATTTTTGGTGTGTCCACCACAATAGTTTTGTCCGTCTTTGTCCAGCGTCACAGTTTTGAAAAATGAGAATATTGTTCAATAAAGACTGGTTCATCTCTTGTCTTTCCATTATTATGCAGTTGGTGCACAAAAATGCTTCACAGAACTACTTGTAGTGTTTTAACATTTATGAATTTTACATATGATGTGAAATCGCTACATAGAGAAAGATAATTGTAACAGAGAAGAGAACAAAAACTTGTGTATACACTTCTTTATACTTCCAAGCTCTAGATGTAAGCTTTTTAAACATGTTAATAATTTTTTTATTTTATTTTTTTCCTGCTTGATTGAAGTTATAAAGCTAACTTTGGATGCTATGAGTTGCTCTTTTATCAGGTTCGATCTCATACTCTCTGGATTTACTGTTGTAACCACACATTGAAAGCAAATGTTACCACAAAGGTCAATAGTTCCTCCCCAGAAGTTGCACCAGGGCCATGGATTAAGGTAACTAAATGCTTCCACGTTGGTTCTGTTGTTTCTTGCATTTCCAAGTCTCTTTTACTTTTCTTTCTGTCGTTTTCTTTCTTTAAATATATCTAGTCAACTGACTAAGTTGAAGTTTTACATGTGGCCTATAATTATAAAAGATGGTAGTAATACTATTCTTCTTTTTGACCAGTCGAATGCTTTCTAGTGTCAACTTCATCATGAATTTGGTGCTTTATTGAAATGTCAGTATATGAACGGGCCGCCTTCTTGATTTATGTCCTGCAGTTTAGGATTTCTAAATTACTTTGGCTCATTAATTTGAATTAGTTAGAGATGCAATGTAGATACACATAAAATGTCTAATTTAGTCCTCTGTCTCAGAAATATTGGATCTGTAATTCAGAGGACCAGAAATTGCACTTGTAGTGTTAAGTTCACTAGCGTTGTTATATTTTTCCAACCTTAAATTTTCACTTTTCTTTTAGATGAAGCTAGTTGAAGTTGCCTTTCTGATTGGGAGTTTTGCTTCGATAAACATTATAGAATGTTCAGATTTCTAGTTTTGGCTGCCGTTTTGTTCTTGTACAAGACACGTAGGAGGTACGGAAGAATTTATATTGAGAAGAAAGAATAAGGAAAAACAGAGCAAACAATAAAAGTGATCTTCTTTTTCAAACTGAACTTGTGCTAAAAGGAGAATAAAATGTCTTAAAAATGTAAGCATACATATTAATTCTTGCAATGATAGAGATACAACAAATTCTTGTTAGAAGCATGGCCCAAAAACTTGCCACAGAAACAAATGATGAAGGGCCTCAGCATATGTGCCCTTCAATATAAAAAAAAATTATTCTAATTAGAACCGTAGTTGTTTTTTTTTAATACGAATTCTTCCCTTGCTAGAAATAGGATATCACCATGTTAGCTAGAAATAGAATGTGAACGCACATATATATATAGAGAGAGAGTAATGATATAGAGCTCGATGATGAATTTCTTTTGGAACCCAACACCAGCATAAAACATGTGTACGTTATAGCATGGTACAAGTAGTTTATGCTGATGTGTGCTCCATAAGAAACACACCTGTTGCTCCATATCAAAACCGTATATATATTTGTGCGCGTGTGTGTATATTAGTCCCAAATGGGATAAGTTTCCATGTCATCCCATTCGTCCATCTCAATCTCGCCAAAATTGACAGGTTCGCCCCCCATAGACGGACCACCCAGCTCCATCCACATTTTAGGCGAGTCAAGTGGCACCTCGTTTATCGCTTGGATATCACTCGATGATAACTGCACCCGTGCCAGGATACTCCCCCGCCCGGAGTCAGCACCACCATTGTCCTGCCGCCCGACACTCAACTGCAGGGCCGCCTCTTGAGCCGCTCGACGGACGTCTTCCGCATCAGCACTAGCCGGCTTCGGAAGACTCTCCACCAATTCCGGGAAATTGATGCGTGCGTCCGAGCCTTTCAAGTACCATGCAGCCACGTCGTACGCTGCAGCCGCCATCTCAGGTGTGTCGAAACTTCCCAACCAAATCCTCGTCTTTTTACCCGGTTCACGAATTTCCGACACCCATCGGCCCCATTTACGCTTCCGTACCCCGATATATCGTGGCAACGAGCATTCGTTCGATTCTTGTTTTCTCATGCTTATGTTTTTTTTTTCTTTCCTTTTAAGTTTTTGGTGAGCTTTGAAGGTGAAAAGTGAGCTTGAATGGCTATTGGAGTTTAGTATTTGCAGAGATGAATGAGTGGGGTAAGTGTGCATGATCATTTTCAGAATGGAAGCAAAGATTTTGAGGCAAAAATGTCGGGAGGGAACTTCCACGTAGTTGCATGAAAGTGGACATCTGTGTTTATTTGAGATTTTGCAAGCAGCTGTAGTCAAATGACACTTGGTGTGCTTCATAATTTTTTAGTAAATATTTCAAGATTAAGAGGTTTGAATATCCAAAATATTAGGATGAGATTAAAAATGATTTGTGTTGTTTTCATCTGATTAGAAAAAGAACGTTTCACACTGAAGGAGAGAATTCTTGATTTTCAACTCAGTTGAAACCTGATCCATGTCCATTGTCCAGTTCATTTTTCTTGTTGGGAGGTGGATAAATTTCACCTTTTTAATCAATTTCTGACTTTCTTTTTAGAGCGTGTTTGCAAACTCAAAAAGATTGGGTAGAAGCACTTTTTTAAAAAGTTGTTAGATTCAGTACTTGTTTGCAAACTTTATTCAATGAGTAGAAGCGCTTATTTTTTTAAAAAAACTTTGTGCTTGTTTCAGAACACAACTAGAATAGTTAGAAACACTTATTTTTTTAAGTCAGTGAGATCCAATTTTTTCTAAAAATAAGTGTTTTTATAGTGCAAGATTAGGTTCAAAACACTACATTTGTCTAACAGCTTTAAAATAAGTGTTTTTCAACCACTTTTTAGAGTTTGCAAACAATCACTCAAGTTTTTTTTTGAAAAAAAATAAGTGTTTACTCTTACACGTGTGTTTATAAACAGACACTTATTACGTCAGATAGGAGTAACATTCGTGTGAACCATATATATACACGAATACTATCACTTTCATGCACAAACTCTACAGTAATAGTGTTTATGCATAATAGTAATGCATTTGATGCATGATAGTAGTAGTGCGTATACATACGAGTGGTATTTATCAAATAATAGGTACTAATTTTTGTTTTTCACTTTATCATTTCTATCATATCTATTATTTTATTTGTAACACATTTTTTTCCATCACTTGAATGCTCGTTTATAGCTCTACAATTAAATTGCTTATTCGAATTTCATTCACCTTTATTTGCTAGTCATTGTTTTATTTTTTGAATATAAGTAATTTGATGTAATTTCAACCTTATAACTTAAGTGTATACTTAAGGTGTTATAAAATCTTCATGATTAACCATTGGAAAAATAACATTGGTCCATAACAAAGACGTTTTGGTTGTGTTTATTTATTTATTCCCAGATATTAGAAAGACATGACTAACAGCTGTATCTAACAAAGCTTAATTGTCTCTTTATCTGTCACCCATTCATCCTTTAATTAATTACTTTTAGATCTTTTTCTAACTTATATTTTCTTAAACGTTACTGTTATGTCCTCTGGACTGTACTTGTTGGTATGTTTAGAAATAATAGGAAACTTCGGACACGACACGATAGCATGATATGAAATTATATAAAAATTGCGAGTTAGTGTTTAATTTTATTGTATTTGTGTTATTATCGTGTAAACACGATAAGGACACCAAATTTACGTGTACTGTCGTGTTCGTGTCACCCTGATAAGTTTGAAAAAAAAAATTGATTGTTCATAACTTAATATTTTGTAATTTTATTAGAGATTTTGTAACTTTTTAACGTGTTAACGTGTATTATTGTGTCATATTGTGTTGTGTCATATCATATCATGTCAAAATTTTAATATAAATACTATTTTAAAATTTATTTATAGTGTCATGTCGTGTCGTGTTGAAACAAAATTTTTATGTTTGTGTCGTGTCAGCACGCATTCTTATCATGTCGCATTCGTTTTTGACCTTATTGTGTCGACACGATAACACGAATTGTCACCCCTAAAAAATAAAATTTGAGATTATTTTAATTATAAATTTAATAGAGTCCTAAATAAAAAAAATTATTAGAAAAAGTAATTATCATTAAATAAAATGGGCATGAGAAGTACCCATAGAATACAACGAATCGGGCATTTTTACCCAAGAAAGAAATCAACAATATCCCCAAATTCTAAAGTACATATTCCACGATCTAATCAAGAATAACACTAGAATTATTACACCAAAAGTTATTATTTGTCTCTAAATTTTTCTTGCATTTAACCAACTCCATGTTCTTAGCTTGATATCGTCCGCAATCTCTTTGCTTTCAAATTTTCCATTCCGAAAGATGATAGCTTTATGAGCTTTCCACAAAGATCAGATGATGCAGTCCTGCATAAGTTTTAATCGAGCAAATTATCTGTGAATAGAAATTGAGGAATTTGATATTCTTACTTACATTAATTTCATTTTTATTTACAAGTTTAAAAAAGCATTCAAATAACCGAAAATGCAAGCAGCAAGCACGTGAGATTCATATTTTAAATGGTGTTTTATTTCAAGATACTTATCAATAGATATATTTCAGAATTATAATTTACTAATATGTATAAAATTGATGAATATATATAGATATATTTGTACGATATGCAATTTTATTTGTATCTATTAATAATTTGCATCAAAAATTTATATATGCAATCTAATAATTTTATATATATAAAAAAATTAATAATTTATTCACGACGGAATTATATCGCTCATGACGAAATTAAATGATATGTCAATATTTTATTGATTTCCTAACGTTAGGAAGTGCGAACATCATCCCTGACGGTAAAAATGCGCTACTTATTATAAAACGGTATTACTTTCAAATAAAGCATTAATTACTTTCATAATGTACAAGTGTTAATGTATCACGTTCTTGTCTGAAATAAATAAAAATGAAATTAAATTAAGATTCAGACAAAAATGGGGTAAATGAGTAGGTTAGATTCTGATACTGTTTGGAGACGCGGTTTCGTCTTTCAAAGGTGGTCATAGTCATTTATCCAATCCCCCAAAGTACTTTATGTCTTTAATTTTTTTTAATTATGTTTAATTAAAGGCTTAATTATGTACTATTAATGCCAAATATAATTTTATATAATCTTTTTCTTAACCGACAGTGTTGGAAAAAATAAAGAAAGAAATGAATGTAAGAACAACCGACCTCATCCATCGTATCTAAGTTAAAACTCTCACTAAATTTGCTTTCCACTTTCTTTTTCTCATAATTGGTTGCACTAATTCAATTTTTTTGGGTGCATATGTTGATGATTTTTTTTTCCTTTTCTTTTTTAAGTTTGGTGTAATATTTGTGATTAGCAAATATGTGTAAGGTACTGCTTCTATTTATAATATATATATGGATCGATTACTATTTAGTGCTTAGGTAACAATATTGAAATGAATATGTATTGCAACTTTCAAGGAAACAAGACATTGTAAGAATAGCTACATAAAATGATTTATCTTAGTGTGTCCGGTGCCATTTTTGCTTTCTGCTTGGAAGGTCTGTTAGGAATTAATATGCAATTATTGAGAAATAATAAGAACGATAATATATAAAGTCACGTGATTGTTGATCAAGTTCATCAAATTGACTATATTTACCGAGCCAAGGGATCTACTATTTTTCTTGTGATGATCATACAAAATAGTGCAAGATACAATGGGGAGTTAGAGGGTCATTTAAACTTAAGAAATTATGATTATTAATAACGCAACAACTTAGCCCCAAGTAAAATATCTTTCAAATGATTAATCTCTTGGAAGCAAACAAAAGTGAATCAGGCTCCAAAAAATCCAACAATCTCCTGCCTAATGCGGAGATGGGGCCCTTTCCCAAGGCATAACAGTTTTAACAGTTGTATCAGAGCCATCATTTCAGAAAAAGCGAGGTGGAGTTCCCCAGTATCGAATGAAAGAAAGAAGAGCCTTGATGAAATAATGAGGTCTATGTGGACTAGGTGTGGTTGACTTAGATAAAGCGGGTCATTCATTCAAGGAATTACTTTCCCTGACTAAAATCGATCGCCAATCGAGCAGTGGGGGCTGAGCCACGATGAACAGAGGCCGAGCCTGAGCTCGACCCCGCTGGAGATGACCCTGCCAGGGGCGGTTGCTGCGAGCTGGACCCGTCTCTGCCAGATGTGTTCAGGTTCACATTCGGTCTAAGGACCCTCTTCTTCCTGGTGCTCGAAGGAATGGACCCGTCGCCCCAACCACCACCTCTACCTCGACCATTCCCGCTACCGCGTCCACCGCTGTACTGCCACGCCCACCTTGACTAGTACTCATCTGCATTATATTAAACAAATTCATTATATTTTTTAATAACAATTTAATTAAACAACCAACAAATTTCGACAGAGTCTCGACTGTATTATATATACTCATCTTCTAGTCAACCAACAAATTCAATTCGAATTAATTCCCCACTCATCGACTAACAATCTAACCAATCAAATAATTTACATAAGTTAATTAATTTAAATAATTAATTAAAATCACGCCTAAATTTCGGCAGAATTTCGACTGTATTATTATATATTCATCCTAGTCAACCATCAATCTAACAATTCTAACCAAATTAACACACACACACACACACACATATATATATATATATCACATAATTATAAAATAATTCTAACCATTCTAGTCAACCATCATTCTAACCATTCTATCACACACACACACACACACACACACACACACTGGGTCCCGGTGGGAAAACCCATTTTGCGCGTGCGGAAGCAAAACATTTCATTGCGGTGCATATAAAACAGGGGTGAAGGAATGGTGATTCCAGATTTTTCACCTTTTTAGCTCATGTGTTGTGTCTAGCTTATAATCGAGTGCGTATGACAAGATAAGAACGTAAATCAGTAAATAACACAACAATGTATAGTGGTTCGGAGACTCAAGCTCCTACATCCACTCTCCCTTTATCTAGGGAAATTCCTTCAAACACTTCCCGAGGCTTTTTCGACTACCTCATGGTTTACTAACTCAACTTCGTACAGAGTTTTACGACTACTCCTCGTAGTTTACTTACTCAACCGACCACAGGCTTCGACTACCTCATAGTTTACTAACTCAAAAGCTGGACTTATCACCCTCTCGGGCTCGCCTCTTAGATGTTTAACGAGTTCACACTCCTTGGGACTTATCACCCTCACTTCGGGATTGCCCTAACAACTACCTCTCTTCACCACTTCTTATCTCTTGAGAATGGGGTTTGGGTTTGGTGTTGTCTCCAACTATGGTGAGATTTTCCCTTCTGATGGTTTAGCCTCAATCTTTGGGTTGGGAAAATCTCTCTAAATATATGATACATTCGTGGGTTGCTTAGGTTGGGTTCTAGAACACTCTTTGACATATTTGTATATCTCTACGGACTTGTGTTACAGGGTGGGAATGCTTTATTTATAACGCTCTTGGCTCTGTGGCCTTTTGTGCATTATCTCCACACTTAATTTGATGGAAGATCTTGTATTTATAGTGTGGATTTGAATGTTACCGTTGGAGAGAATCACATTCAAATCCATCTATTCTTCTCGTAAGTTCTCGCAGACTTTTCCAGTGGTTGTCTTCCTCTCGTTGGTCCACGTCACCGGATTCCAACGGCTATATTCCTCGGCTTGATTTCGGAACATTCGGGATATCTTTTGAGCATTCATTACATTCTTGAGTCTTGATAATTCTTGTGCCTTCGATTCTCTGAGTCTTCAGGTTTCTCTGAGCCTTCAGGTTTCTCTGAGCTTTGAAATTCTCTCGAGCCTTGGGTTCTCGAGTCTTGAGTTTCTCGATCTCATCTCTTGTCTTGATTCTCGATTTCATCTTTGAGTCTTGATTCTAACCGTTTCTATATCTGCCGACTATACGGTCTTGATTTTATCCCTAACACTCTAAAACTGAATCCTGACTCATCTATCAAGATTATCCTGAACATGTCATACTCAGGGGTTTTGGGATCTAATCAAAATCCTCTTTATTAAATTCATTTCCCAACAATTTTCCCATTTTTGATGATGCCAAAACCATCTTGTTTACAAAAACTCTTAACCTATACTCAGGTTCCAGTTTTTCCTATTACAAGAATGGTATATCTCTTAATAATCAATTCAGCAATGAATCACCCAACAATTTCATCACCAAACAACAATAATCAGGCATATCAAATAAAAAGACATGTAAAAAAGATAATGAGGTATTATCTTTGAGCATAAAGATAAAGTTTCATTGATTGTATGTTATCAGCTACAGATTACAATGAACTTATAAAAAGTAAAGACAAAACATAAAGAATTACAAGTCTTGATCTTACATCTTCTCGGCTCCACGGCCTCGAGTCTATCGAGCTCTCAGTGTCTCTAATAACATACTGAGTCTCAGGTCTCTTGATTCAACGGACCTTGTCTGATCAGGCATACTGACACTCATGCTGAGTGAGTTCAGTTTCTTCTGACTTCAGACATCCTGACCCTCAGGTCTTTTGACCTATACTGAGTCTCAGTTCACTTTTTTTACTCAGGCTATCTGATTTATTCTTTGTCTGATCTGATCAGTTCGACTGATTAGATCAACACATCTTTAGATCAACATATCAGAATAGCCTCAGGTTAGCATATCAGGTTTATCATATCTGATCTCAATCACGTCTGATCTTGATCTTCTGCTCATCTTTATATCTGATCTCGATCGCGTCACGATCTCGATCGACCTCATCTTTCCTTTTTATCCTGCGCCTTTCTTACGATCTTACGGTGGGTTTCTTTTCGATCGGCTCGACCGATCTTCGATCATCGATCTTCCGATCGGTACGGCTTAGCTTTTCTTCTCTTACGATTTTGCAATTTCATCGATTAACTCTGGAACTCATCTTTACTCATCCGATCTCGATCCGTCTCGTCCGATTTCGTGAGTTCCCCTCAATTTGTTCTCTCGTTCCCCTCAACTTGTTATCATAAATTATCTTGAATAACACAAGTTGATAATATTTTGCATAGAACTAAAATATCCCAACAATTTCTCAATTGATAATGGCCTTAAAAATATCGGAATATATGCATTTTTTTTTAAAAAACGGGTTTTTCTTTAAAATGATCTGCTTCAGTGGTCACTCGAAATTAGTGAACCTTTTGAACTCCCCGCCTGATACCACTTGTTGGTATCAGATCAGAGACAGGTTTTAAAATAGATCTGCTCAGGCGATCACTTTGAAAAGGTAATCTTTTGAGCACCGCTCGATACCACTTGTTGGTCGATTAGGAAAACCCCATTTTGGCGTCGGGGAAGCAAAACATTTCATTCGCGGTGCATATAAAAGCGGGGTGAAGGAATGGTGATTCAGTTTTTCTCTTTCAAGCTCATGTGTTTGTGTCTTTAACTTTATAATCGAGTCATTATGACAAGATAAGAGCGTAAAAGCGATAAAGAACACAACAATGTATAGTGGTTCGGAGACTCAAGCTCCTACATCCACTCTCCCATTTTCTAAGGAAATTCCTTCAAACACTTCCTCGACTTTACGACTACCTCGCAGTTTCTTACTAACTCAACTTCGGCCACGAGTTTTTACGACTACTCCGCGTGGTTTACTTACTCAACCCGACCACTGAGCTTTCGACTACCTCTTGTGGTTTACTAACTCAAAGCGGACTTATCACCCTCTCGGGCTCGCCTCTTAGATGTTTAACGAGTTCACACTCCTTCGGGACTTATCACCCTCACTCGGGATTGCCTAACAACAACCTCTCTCTTCACACTACTTATCTCTTGAGAATGGGGTTTGGGTTTGGTGTTGTCTCCAACTATGGTGAGATTTTCCCTTACAATGGTTTAGCCTCAATGCTTGGGTTGGGAAAATCTCTCTAGCTTATGATACATCGTGGGTTGCTTAGGTTGAGTTCTAGAACACTCTTTGACATATTTGTATATCTACAGACTTGTGTTCTAGGGTGGGAATGCTTTGACTATAACGCTCTTGGCTCTGTGGCCTTTTGTGCATTATCTCCACACTTAATTTGATGGAAGATCTTGTATTTATAGTGTGGATTTGAATGTTCTGATTGGAAGAATCACATTCAAATCCATACTATTCTCTGTAAGTTCTCTTGACTTTTCGGTTTGGTTGTCTTCCCTCTCGTTGGTCCACGTCACCGGATTCCAATATATATTCCTCGGCTTGATTGCCTCGGAACATTCGGGGATATCTTTGAGCATTCAAGTGCATTCTTTGAGTCTTGATAATTATTGTGCCTTCGATATTCTCTCGAGTCTCTTGTTTCTCGAGCCTTGGGTTTCTCTGAGCTTTCAGAATTCTCTGAGCCTTGAGTTTTCTCGAGCCTTCGTTTCTCGG